>VWZX01010708.1:0-439029 GCA_013399015.1 Galbula dea
CCAGGTTTGCAAATGCTTTCCTTGGGAGAGGCTCCAATGGATAACTCAGTGGCACAGCAAAATACTTTTCTGGAAAGGAAGGAACTGTCCTTCAGATGGAAACTTCTACCAAGCCTGTAGGAATTTATCTACATATAGAACTGCACTCTGGGTTACATAGCACACTACATGTAGTGTGATTATACCTGTGGAATACATAAGATGCTGCCGAGGGTTTGGGAGCTGTGATGAGTGTGTTTTCATAACACATCAGAGAGAAAAGATGTTATGGTTCCAACTTACCTTTCTATCCAGGAAGCCCATGCAGGTGTTACTGTTCATATCTATATACACAGTCATAATACATTATATATAACCATATGCAAGAGATGTTATGATATTTTGGTTATTCTTTCACATACTGTTCAGCAAGCTCTCAAAACCCAAGAAAAGTGCATTAGGATAGCTAGTGTCTGTATAATAAATCTCTCAAATTTAATTCAGTAACTAAGCTCTGGCCCTTTGTCAGAGTTCTTCCACTTTAAATAATCCAAAAGAGTGCAATATTGAAAGTATCTCCAATATTTTTGTCCACACAAATTAGATGATACAGAAGTGTTGGGACTTTCTCCCTTATATTGAATTAAGCTGCTTTAAATTAGCACTATTCTCTGCTTTACTTTGCCTATCACAGTCAAGATGGTTTAAGACAAAAAAACCCCACTTCTAAATAAAACTTTCAACTAGTTAAAGGGTTTATTTTCCCATGGATAAATTATTTGGGAGGATTTCTTTTCATCAGGAGGAGTCTCTCCTAGACCATGACACATTACATGAAAAGTTAACTGTCAGAGTTATATTTGCACTTCCATGTGAAAGCAGAAATGAGCAAAGACAGGTTTTAGTACCTGACACATTGAGATAATGAGCAAAAGTAGAATACAACCCTCAAAGTTCTTCAGTTTCCACTGAAAAATGCCCATGGATTTGATTTGCTGCCTTTTGTTTCTAGACACAGCTTCATAGATTCAGTAATCAAGCAGCAAATGCAAAGTGAGGCCACGTCTGGTCATAGGCATGGAGATTTAATGAGAGGATTGTGATTCCCCATGTCTCAGGCAAGCTGTTTCTCACCCTCAGTGTTCCATGTCTATCATGAAAACTAACAAAGCCTTTTCTCCCTGCATAGCCCACATAAATCACTTTTGTCCAATTCAATTGCTTTTGTAGAGAAATATTTTCATGGGGAGGGAAAGCTATATCAAAAAATGCCTTCATAGTGTGACATCAGGAATGGGCTGCAGTTTCTGTTCTCTGGCTTGGCCAAAGGAAAGGCATGATAACACTCCCATTTTTTACCATAAAGAGTTGTATTGATGCTTGGGGGGAAAAGAAATCAGAGCTAGCATATTTTAACCCAAAAAAAAATCCATTCTGTTTACATCCTTGGTTTAACACTTCCATTCCTTTTAATAAATATAGGTTACTGAAGGTTAGCAGGAACTTGCAAAGGCTTTGCAGCTTTCATCTTTGCCAGGAATGCAGCAGGTAAAGGCAGCAACAGAACAATACTGCAAAACTTGTGGCCAGTAGCACTTTAGGGGATTTGCGCTGGCTGAACAGAAGGCACAGAAGCTATTTGCCTTGAGTCACTAGAAGATAATGTTGTTTAAATATTTTCAAGAGGGAAGAGAATTTTGATTCTGGTAGAAAAAGCAATCTTTCAGTTAAAGCAAAAACAATTTGTGATCTAGAAGATTCGGTGTCCTTCTCTGACATGGCTTTAGGAATCCTCTCTATGTAAGAGAAAAGTCATTCAGTATTAGTGTCTTAGGGAAAAAAAAAAATCAAGAGATTCAGTTCATTAACAGTGGCAGTCATTTGGAGAAGGATCTTCATCAGGTGTGTTCTTGTTCCTGTGTTCTATTTGATCACAGAAAATTTGCAAAGAGGAATGTTCCCTCCATTCAGGTTTGGCAGAGGGCAAGCACCATGGTTTAACCCCAGCCAGCAACTAAACACCATGCAGCCACTTGCTCACTCCTCTTCCCTCCCAATGGGGTGGGGAGGAGAAGCAGAAAAAAAAAAGTAACACTCATGGGTTGAAATAAGAACAGTTTAGTAACTAAAACAACAAAATAATAAAAGTAATAATAATTGTGGTGATAAGGAATAGAACAAAAAGTAGTAAAACCCAAGAAGGATCCTATGGTGTGGATAAGCACTACTTAGCAACAGCTAAAGAATCAGCATGGTACTAAGATGCCTCTCACACTAAATCCAACACACAACTGCACCAGCTACTAGGAAGAAAATTAACTTCAGTCCTAGCCAAAACCAGAACAAGTCAGAGAAGACAAATGCCAAATTCCCTTTGGTGACTCCAACAAGTAGTCTACACTAATGTCCTTCTCCAACTGGTCAATCAACAGTATCACAGATGGAAAACAGCACACTGAAAAAAATTCACATCCCCTCTGTGGGGGAAACATTGCCCAAGCCCTGAGCAAACAGCATGCCAAGAGATGGCATGAAAGAGTGCTTGTACCTGTCACAGGCTTTAACTCAGCAAGCTGCAAATATATAGCCCAAGGCAATAACAAGCTACTTAGGCAATGTGTTAAAATCTGTTCTATCTTTCACCTGAGGCATGAGATACTGCACCTGAGGCAAGGATTTTAGGTGAAGTAAGCATCCAAACATGCACACAGCCCAGCTGGGATTTTCAAATGGCACCTTTCACCTATTAGGATTTCCAGAAATGTACCAGTAAACCTAGTGCAGAAGAGTCCTTAGTAACCCAACCCTACATCTCTGCCTGAAATAGGAGTGCAAGCAAGATGTTTCTATGAAGACCAAGCAAGTAGCTCAAGTCTGTGATGCTCAAGAAAATTTCTACAAGTCCATAGGGCCACAGTGTCAAACAATAAAATAAAGTACATTTGGGCAATAAGTCTTTTGCCTAATGACCTCTCAAAATCACTGCTCACCCCACTAGGGAACAACTTGTTTGGACACTAATAGAGCAGCCAGAGCTGCTCAAGAGCAAAATAACCTCCAAGTGCATCCACCAACTTGGACAATTTAAAAGGACTGCAAAACTGAGGCAAGAAACAGATACTCTACCAGAGGCATGCCCCTACTGACACGTCTCAGCAGCAGCATCTGCAGACTTGAAGGCATCTCAGATGGATGAAAAGCCCTTTCTTCTGCTAAAGCAAGATGAAACCCTACCCCATTATCCACACTTTCTAGTGCATTGGAAACAAATTGTTAACAAGACCAGTTCCATCACTCCCTTCAGAGTCAAAAAGTTTCACTAAAGCAGATGGAGGATCAGACTTTATTTCTTAATAAAAGATAAATACTACAGGGTTTCTTTTTATCCATACAAATACTTCCATTAAAAAAATTAAAAAATAAAAGTTGCAGCTTTTTTCTTTCACTCCAGAAGATAAGTTACACTACTTCATCCTGTGAGTGAATTGGGGCATGTAAGAAGGTGTTTCAGTGTCTAAACACTTGGACACTGAAGAGCCACTCCAGCATCATTTACTGTCATATCCTCATTTGCTTTCTGAATCTACTGTCTGAAGTCAAAATTTCCCCTTAAAAGGTTCCACTTCTTGGTGTCTCTCACACACTCTGCTGAATTCACAAGATAAATAAAGCAACAAAGGTATGCAACATATTTGTTTTCCTCCCTTATGCTTTGGTGTGGTTTTATAAGGCATTACAACAGGAATGAAAAGAATGATGTGAGCAGCTCTAGGTCTGCCCTGTATGCTTCTACCTCTGTGTAACCATCTCAAAGCCATGTGCCTGCTCACCTCAAAGTAAATAGATGGTTTCTTCCATTTACAAGCAAGGTATAGGGTAAAAAAATTTCCATTTCCCACAGCACTTTGGGGCTACTAAGGCAGGCAAGATATCTTGGCTTTTAGTTTTATAAACTAAAAACTAAGATATTTCCAACAACAGCATGATGTTCAGCACTTGACAAGTTCAGGCAAGACTGGCTGTAAAAGCATCTTTGGCTTATTTTTCATTTCCACAGCAATGTAACCAAAAAGTTTCATTGGCCAAGATCTTTGAAAGAAATAGTACTTCTGGGTTCTCTGGGACTCCCTAGTAATTACTCTATATAGGTCAGAAAATAATTAACTTATGACCTGTAAAACAAGCTTCTAATGAAAGTAGCAGTGTGGGGGTTTTTAGGGCTACAAGGTCCATGCTTCTTTCTTACAACATAAATTATAAGAGTGACAAGCCTATTATAGGCAGCAAGACTAGTCACAGCTCAAGTGTCATTATATGACATGAGAAATTGAAATTTATTAATAAATCAACACTGCTAAGGGAAAAATGGCCATCCAGTCTTCTTTATTTCTTTTTTTTTTTTTTTTTTTTTTTTAAGGGATTACTGCCTTAACCTGATTCATGGACCTGACACAGCAGGGAAACCCACTTTCAGGTCAGAAAGACCTGAGTGGTACACTCAACAAGCACTTCACTTGGTCTTCTGCAAACAGTCTGTCATGAAGTCATGTAAGCACAAGACTTCACACCACTTCCAAAGGGTCTACAACCACAGATTGGCCACCACTAGACTTGAGAGCTGTTTTCAGTGATGAGAAATCAATACAGCCCCTAATCTATTCAGCAAGAAATATTGTCCAGGAGTATGAAGGTCAAGGACAAACTATGTAATTGCTTTGTTTTGCAGAGAATGATGTAGGGCAGGAATCTTCATATTTAAAACAGTCAGCATACAGTGTGTATATGCCCTTACATGAAGGGAAAGCTTATGTGCACTAGTAGAAATAGGACAGTAAACTTAGATGCATCTTGTGGACACTTCAGGTAAGAACCTGTAGAGCCTGTAGTGAAGGAGGAAGATATGGAGACCTCAACAGTTCTGTACAGGACCCTTCCACTTGACCATTACACACATTTATGGGAACACAAATATTGCATATAACACCACCACATCTTGTGTAGGTGAATAGATGTGGACATGCACAGCTGTGTAAACCTTCTCTGGCTCAAAGTATAAATGTAAGTTTTCCTCCTTCAAAAGGAAAGTAAGTAGTTACTAGATAGTTGTCTGGCCCCTGGTTCCTACAAAGTGTTTTTCATCTGCTCTATCTTCAGCTTTGGATCATCCCATCAAGAGCTCAGACAGCCAGTATCATACCTCAGCATTTTGTGCCTCTCAGCATTTCTCATCCTGGATGCTGCTCCTAAGAAAGAGTTCTTAGGAAACCAGCAGATAATTTTATAAGAATACACCAGGAAGAATGGAGCACTTCATAACCAATAAGCCCAAGAAGCTTGATCAAATTCAGCTTTGTTTCTTCTAAGTCAAACTCTAGTTCTATGATTAGATCTATCATGTTTTAAATAAATGGGGTAAGAGACTGTCAGTGATATCTGGTCTGAATTTCTGCCAAAAATACCAACCATCTAGACCACAAATCCCTCACTTCCACTCTTAGTGGCTTTCTAACCATAGTCTGAAAGTTTTGCTGAATTTCCTGGGCAAAGCACTGCAGTGGTCATTTTCCATAGATCCACTGTAGATCAACAGTTAATCCAGCTTTTCACCAGACTTCAAATTTAAACACATTTTTGGAAATATGAACCTTTACATTAGTTCCAGTGCATTCTCCTTCATCTGTGTATCTTGTTTCAGTAAAAAAATAAACCAAAGCCTTCACTAAACACTTAATTTTAGAAAACACTGCAAGGACATTTTATGGTCTGGTTTTGCCAGCCATTATTTAAAAAGCCAATAAAAATGTGTTGTGTGTTCTCAAGTTTCTGAGAAAATTGTACTTAGTTGAACCATCTTGCACAAAAATAGCCTGCTACACATAGAAAATAACTAAGAATTTACAGAACCCTTTGTAAAATTCCCTGAAGTTAGTTTTAATTTAAAAATTGGTTTTCATTAGTCCAGTGTCAAAAGGCAAGCAGTGCTGTTGTAGCAATTTGAATCTCTGTCTTGTGAAGCACAATCCAAATTCTTGGGGCACTGCCTTCTCATTAACCATTCTCCAGAGAACAAACTGACAATAATGGATTTTGTATTCCCAAGATAGGCTGAGTGTATTTTACTGCTATGCTAGGCACTTCTTTACAAAATCCTGTAATTTTGGGGGGAAGGAAGGCAGTGTCTATGCATGTTCAGCTTGAATGAGTTTGTCCCATATATGAATTTATTACCAGAATTTTAATTTTAAAGATGCAAGGAAAAGAAACTAAAAGTTACTCTACTTGCTATAAGATCCAGACATGAAAATCAAGAGTGAAACCAGCTTGCAGTTGTGAATGAGGCTTTAGGTGAATTCTAGCATAGGATACATGTTCCTCTTGGCACAGAGCAACTTCCAAGGCTTTCAGAATTCCTCTTGTCTTCAAGTGATTCTATCAACTATCAAAAAGAGAAAGAACTCACCTACAGCAAGTTCTACAAGACTCATCCATTTTGAAACAAACTAATAAAGCCAAGGAGAACACAGCAGAATTCTAATTTTAAAAGTATCATTTGACATCATAATTTCAATTCTTCAACTGTCATTTGTACAAATGCTACCAGAGAAATAAAAATGCCTTTCAAAACCATTTGGACTCTGCTTGAAGTAAGAGACTTTGCAAGTAAGTCCTCACACACACACCCCTTTCCCCAGGGAAAAAGAAAGCACCACACACCTTGCAAAACCAAGCAGAGTCTAAAACCCAATCTAAGAGCAAGCCAGGACAGAACCTGAAAGAGGAATTCTGCCAATCAGTACTTGATGGCAAGGGTTACATACAGTAACTGTGATAAAATTGACTTCCAGACATTATTATTAGACCTCCAGATCTGATCTCTAGTCTATCCGCCTTTAATTTCTTGTAGAGAAATAGGGTTAAAAATCAGACACTGTACAGAACCAGTGTGGGTAACTTCACCACAGATATCCCCATAGATGGGTTTCAGCAGGAACTGGTTGGCTGTTTCTCGAATCATCTGGACCAAATCAGAGGATAGGAACTCCAAGGATCTGGAGCCAACCTGACCAAAGTCTGACACATGCAAATAGCACATACAGAGCATTGTACCAAGGCAAGGAAAAAAAAATTGCCTTGGCACCAGGAGGTACAAAAGCAAATGTTCTGGAGGCAAATATCTCCAGAAAATATATTAAAGGAATAGACAAGGAAGGTTCTATCCAGAATACATTCCTTTTCCAATCACAACAAAACACAATGCAGAGGATGCAGCTCCTGATAAGACAGGCAAAACTTGCATCCCTTAAATTCACATTTCTTTTTGTTTTACTCCCAGGTCTAAGTCATCTTGATAGCTATACCTGCTCCAAACATCTGTTGCAACCTGGTTTTACCTCTGTTTACCCAAATTCCAAAGCAAATAATGCTCTTATTTCTCTCCAGTAAGAAGTTGTGTTAGAGTACGAGCAGAAGAGTCCCTGGGCCCACAAAAGTTACCCAATCATCATTGCCACCAGGATAAATGACAGCAAAGCAGGTAAGTTCTTTCCCTGAGAAAGTCAGCTTTGAGACCCTTCAATAGGAATAGTTGTGAAACTTGTGTTATATACACACAGATTCACCTGCTTTCTTGGTCTTATGCACAACCACTTTGGCTCCCCTAACCTAAGGTAATGCAAGGAAAATAAGTGGGGACAAAAAAGAGAAAAGTCTGGATTCGTTTGGTATATGAAGATCAAACTTATAACCAAGCAAGAATCACATTAGAGTCATCTCTCTTGCAGACCCCATTTCTAAGGGAACCAGAAGGCTGACTAGCCTCTAGATTTAACCCTCCTGCCTCTTGCTTTTTGCCCTGCTTCCCAGTAAAAATGCTGGGAAATACTCAATTTCTTTCCTGCTGTGCAAGTCCTGTTAACACTCAGTTTAGAGCTCCTCCTCTCATCTGTCAGCACACTGGGGTCTGGAAAAAACAGAGTGACAGAGGCTCATCCATGTGGGAATGAATATCAGGAGATAAAGGTACAGTGAGTAGTCAGCAAGAAGGAAATGCTGTATGGAATCATATCCCCAGGAATCTCCATGAGTTGTAATCAGAGCCTGTTATTAATCTAGCCAGACACTGAGACCCACGAGTTGGAGTAAATCAGATCAAACTCTGCCTGTATCAATGGCTAGAAGCCAAGCAGGTAGGTTTTCCCTTTTCTTTTAAACAATAACCCAAAGGATATTTCTGCCTACTTAGCTAAGTAAACACACTGCTTCAAATCAAACACATCCAGATCATCAACATCAGGTGAATGTTAGTATGGCAGTAAAGTCTTTTGATTATACAGTCTAAAGTGTGAAGAAAAATTTGGTTATTTCCTAGCTGGGGGGGAAGTAAAAAGCTACAGTAGTGGTGGGGCAAGCAGTTCATTTCACCTCCATCCTCCATCTGTATGATTGGACCAGACTTTGAACAGATTAAAAACAGCTAAAAAGGGGTTAAAATGGACTGTTTACCGTGGGGAGTTTTGTAAAGCACAGGACAAGTAAATAAAACAGAACTTGAAGAAAAATCACACTACATGGGGGACAGGAGAGAAGAAATCCTAGATTATTTAGGAAAGCTAACTTTTAATTTTAGTGCTCAGAAGTTTATGAGAAGCCAAGCAGTGTGACACACTGACGAAGTGACTATAAGGAGCCCATTCCTCCCCACCCCGACCACCACACTCGGCACCCTGCGAGCACAGCTGGAGCTGCAATAGGAAACTGCCAAATGCTTCTTACCTGCCCTGGCCTTGATGGCTCTGGTGTTTGCCAAACCTCTTTGCAAAACCAAATGCAAAAGGGAAAAAAAACCACCAACACAAAGAGAAAGGAAAAAAATCCGACACAGATGCTCCTTAAAAACCGACAGCAACACATAGCAGTGTTAGCCAAGCATATCCTCCACGAGATGGAGACTTAAGGCACATTACGCTTGCCCTGTCAACGGAGACGATTTCAGAGACTTCTTAAAAAGACAGCAATTTGGGTTAAAAAAAATGAAATAAACCAAAACGTATCAGCACTTTAAAGGTTAACGGCTTCTGCTGAACAACATGCGTTTACCCAACCATGTCCTAGAGTAGTTTTTTCAGCCCTGAGACCAATGAGCACAGCTAAGAGGAGGGCCTTGGGATGGTGGAGACGCTGAGTTGCCCCCTCCCCTCTTTCTCCACCTCCTCTTCTTTTTTCCCCCCCCCCCCCCCGCATTTTTTTTTTAGTTTAGTAAATTAATGCAGCAAGAAACTCCCAAGATCTGACAGGTACTAGCAGGGGAGTGAGGGCAGAGGGGAAATGAGATGCATTAGGAGGACACTGAGCCACTTTCTTGCTGAACACAATGGGAGTGCTTCCCAAGAAACTTCCCCTTCGCTCCCCTCCACTCTAGCCCCGAGCAATGGGACACCTTCCCTACAGCACCAATAACTTATTCGGGAAGAAAACAGCCCAGGAAACAGGAATCAACAACAGCCAGGCGGGAGGCAGAAAAGCGACACAACCGGGACTGCAGCACGGCTCCACACTGACAAATTCCTGTGGATGTAATTAGGAAGACACCCTGGCTAGCAGCGGAGATTAAAGTCCTGGGTTGTTGAGGGCCGTCTCCCCGCTCCCATCTTATTTCTACCGCCGTGATGGCAAACGTACAACCCCGGCGTCTCCCCCTCTCGCCAGCCTGATGTCCGGAGCGAGATCCTGCTGAAGGGGGATTTCAGTGCGGGAAGACCTGGTCCTCCGGTCCGAGCACCACTGCAGTGGCGGTGGCGAGGGCACAGGCGGAGAGGAGAGGAGAAAAGAGGAGAGGAGGGACCAGCCAAAGCAGCGCCGGAGCAGAGCCACCGGTCGCTTGCAAGCAGCCGCGGAGCGCTACTGTCCAGGGTTCTGACCGCGGAGCGCCGCTCACCGCCGCTTTCCTGGGTGCTGACCGCGAGGCCCTGCCGGCCTTCCCCCTGCCCAGCCTGCCTCGGGAGGGGTGGCTCGCTTCCCCCTGCCAATTCTCCCCAAGTGCCGGGTTACTTTATTGGTCAACCCCTCCACCTCTCAAGCCCCCTCCGCACCCCCCTCCCCCCAAGGAGTACAAAAAAACCACTACACGGAAGAGCTGGGAAAATGTGCAACGTCAACGCACTCGGAGTCTACGTGTGGGAGACAATCGTTTTCTTCAGGTAAGGCTTGGCTTTACGGGAGGAGTGTGTGGGAACCGGGCGCTGCCAGGCTGAACTGCCATGCCCGCCCCAAGCTCGGGACACAGCCCCAGCCTTTCGACTACGGCGTTACGCTTTTCTCGACCTGTCTTTTTCTCCTCCTCTCGGTTTCTGGAGACTGGCTGTCTCACAGCCCCGGGGCTAGGGACTTTCCGCGGCTTTGGTAGTTACTCTGTCTAATTAGCACCGCAATCTCGCTAACCGCAGTGCTGAAAACACGGACCCCAGCTGGTTGCAAAGTGACAACTAGTGGCAGCTGGAAATTCTGCACTTGAATTTGCCCGGGTAAATATTCCCACCTCGCCCACTCCCCATCCTCAGTATCTTCAGTGGGATACTTTCACTGCTTATCTACCTTATCTTTAGAAATCTCCTTTTCAAGGAGGGCTCAGCCTACCTCCTCAGCTTACTATGTCCAAAGTCACTGAAAGAAAAAAAAATCTCCTTCCTTTACAACTTTTTCTTCATATTTTCAACATCCTTCCCCTGCACAATCTAAGTGAAAGCCAAATAGGATGTAGAGAACCTATTGCAATTGTATTTACAATCTCCTAGGCTGTATTTAGACTCTCCTTTAAATGTGTCCAGTCTCTCATTAAAGCTGCGATAGGAGAAAGAACAGTTTCAGTCTTAAAGAATTGTTTCTGGTCCATCTCTCCTTGCAGTGCTTTTATTAAATGGACCAAAAAAGAAGTATTAGAAGGCAGAAGTTCTTCTGTATTTGTATGAATAATGCAGACTGCTGTAGCGACAGATGCCATATACATGCAACTGAAAAAAACCTTCCTTCATGACCTGAACTCGCACATTGGTCTTAATTAATCAGACTTAATTTCAGTTTCACAGCTCTTCTGCATTTTTGTGTTTTCCTAAAGTCTTATTTTATAGTTTAATGTGAAATAACAGACACTATTTGCATAGACACCACTGGTGTGATACATATTTTATGAATCACAGTAGCAGACCTGCTGATATTGACCAGACTTTTCTAGTTAGTAGTCTTTCCTTTTGAACACTAAAGTCTTTCCAGGCATAAAAAAAATTGGATATCACCACTTTTTCCTGCAATTTAACAGAAAAATCAAAGACAGCAAAATTGTAACATGAACTCTAAGTATTTAATGTTTATCTATTAGATAAACCAAGAAAAAAGTTCTAGGAATAGAATCACCAATATCTGAAAAGCAATGCACAATACTTCAGAGCCATTCTCACTCATCTTATTAGTCACAGCAGCACAGCACAACAGAGTGGGGTGGACTAACAGGAAGCATATGCATGTGTAATAAACCCTTTATATAAACAATGTTGAAGCATAGAGAAAAAATTAAATTAAGTAATACAAATGCTCTGGAATGATGTTCATAAATAAGATAAAAGGAAAATTAATTTATTTTTAAAAGAGCATTTCCAGGCTTGAGTTTCCTTTGGCCCTGGCAGTAAAGCATCTGTCCAGATCTCCTCTGAGCTGCCTGAACAGGTGAAATTGATACATACTTGTTTTGCTGATCCTGTTCTACAATGCACTTATGCATCACGTAACACATGTGAGCACTTATAGATCCTGAGCACACCAATTAAAGTCTTGGGCATTCAAAACCTTGGTAAGTCACTTCCAAGTGGTTCTGATGTGTTTATTCTTCTAAGTTATATACATATGCATATATGTACATGTGCAATATTGTCTGTCATGTTGCATACAAAGCATACTTCTGGAAGTACAGTTTTCCTGAAATTAACATTTAGGAAAATTTGAAAATCCTTCAGTTACAGGAAAATGTTAAAACCAAGTTTTAAATATTTTTCAAAAAGGAAAAAATCCAGTAATTCCTGCTCAGAACTGACTCTAAGCAAAGTTTGGGGTTTTTCTCCCACATTGTGTTTCATGTTCAATTTATTACAGGCCAAAAAAATCTACCAGCCTTTCTGGTCCAGGAATAGCTTTGCTATTTCAGTTCAGTAAGAGAAGTTTATTCATTAAGAGTCATTCATAAATTTAGTATGACAATTACTCCTGCACTCAGTCATACATAAGATTTAGAACACCCACAACCCGATAATACAATAATCCCCTATAAAAACATACATTGTTTTAAATTACAGGGTGTACCACACTTTATAGTCAGTCTGTCAAACATATTCTGGAAAGAGAATCCATTATTTTTTACCAAATACACCACAAAGAAAAATCCAAAGTCCCAAAGGAAAACTAGATAGAGCCAATGTATAAAAAAAAGACTAAATATGTTGCTTAACAAAAACGTCCTTCACCAGACTTTTAAAAACCAAGACCCTGTGGGAAAGAATAACAGCTGGTGTGTGAATGCAGACATGATATTGCCAGTGTGATATTTGTTTCTGTTACAGTTGGGATGTTTTAGAAGGAATTTGCAATAAATGGCTGATTCTGACATGCCTTTCTTTATGGAAAAGCATTCTGTATTTTGCTACCTGCCTTCAGACTGCAGTCACTTGGCTGTGACTAAGACATTTACCATAAATCTGGATAGAGACAGCGATGGAAATGAGGTTGGAGTGGGAGAGGAGTCTTCTGACAGACAAGTTGCTTGACCAACCTTTCCTTACACATCTAATGGAAAATGCTAGTTCCTGAAAATAGACTGGAGAATATTTACACAGGGACTTCCAAAAGACCTGATTGCATCTGTAGAGACATATAAACATCCTCCCAATGTTTAGTTACACACTGTTAATACCCTGGTTCAGTTGTTAATTCCTCCAAGCAGAACAAAATGATGTTGCCTGGACTTTGTTGTACCATTCCATTTTAATAGCTGTAGTGGTACAGAAATACCACTGCATTAAGCCTGGGGGTAGAAACACACCTTGTACAAGTTAAGAGATAAAAAATGGCCTAGACCTGGCACCTTAACTGACTGGACATTGTCCTGTAAGGCTTTGAAAACATTTTGGCCTGATTCTTGTACTAATACGCTTCTGTGTATCAGGAATCAAAAGCATGACCTTCACTGAATCGAGATCAGAGTTGGCCCCTCCTGAATGGAAATCTGTCAGCTAGGAGGAGTGATTCAAGGCTGCAGCTCCAAGTGATTCACACACTAAAAGTTGCTACCAGCCTCAGACCCTTTTGGATTATCCTAACTAGTCTATTCTGTTATTAAACAGAACTTTTCAATTCCAGTTTTTAAAACAATAAGAAGATGCCATTGCAAGCATGATGCCTCAACCTTGTGGAACGAGACTTTTTCCTAAAACAGACTTAGCTGACAAGTGATTGGAGAGCTGCTGATTTCAGCCCCTTGATAATACAACAAAAGAAAAGTCAAAGGAAGGTAAAGGAGAGTAATGTGCATGTTGTTATCTCCAAGCCTTCTGCTATTGCTCTGTAGCATTAGATTGAATTACAGAGGTACCTGTGAACAAACTGCCAGAGACTTCCAGAGCCACAAGTTAAGCAATGTAGCAGATACTCTCAGTAGTTAGAGTATTTTCCTCACACTAAAATCTAGTAGCAGTTGTGTCTTATGATCTGTTGTGCCCCTGCCAAGCCTGTCTGCTCCTCCACAAAAATAACGATTTAGCAAAGGCTTGGACTAGGTAACTTAAAGACCACACTATGTTCTTTGATCTGCAACCTGTAATAACCTCATTTAAGACCCTGCTAAAAGGATTACATACTCAAAAATGTGATGAGGTATACAATTCTACCTAGAAACTCTCATAAATTGTTCAACAAATATTAATTCCTTGTCATCCCAGTAGAAGCAAAAAGCATTTGGGACCCTGCCTGCTGCTACACACTTCCCTTCATCCAGAACAGTTCACTTCAATTTAGGTAATTAAGACAAATCAACATAAAGTATGCAAAACATTTTCTAATGAAGGCTACTCTTAACCTTCCTCTCTAAACAGCTGCTTTAAACAGCTGCTATTTGGATAGATCAGAACAAAAGAGGCTCCATAAGTGTCTGAGCAAAAACCATTCCTCTCTCCTTTCTGTTGGGTGCAAGGAGCAGGAAACCCATAGATAATCAACTTGCTTTAAAAAAAAAACATTTCAAAAAACCTTACTGTTTCTCACATACATTAATAAAACATCCTTCATCTCTGAGGCACTGGCCCTGCACAGATTTTAGGTAATGTAGACTAGTGTCCACCTTGACTCCCACTAAACATAACCCTGTACTGCAGTAAGTCCTATTGGCAGAACATCTATCTACTGTTGAAATACCTGAAGGGAGTTGCTTCTGGAAAGAGACCAATATATGGAGGGAATGGTAGGATCCTGCCTTTACATGTAAGAGCTTTGTATCACATGAGTTGTCTACTGAGACTTCTTTCAAGAATTTTAAGTAAGTGAATTTGGTTCCTCCTTATTCCTTTTCTCCCACTAAGGTGTTGGAGACTCTTATGCATGAAGCAAAGGGCCCTCTTACTCAATGTCTCAGATTGAATAGCATAGACTGAAGGCAAAAACATTCATTCTGCTTCTGATCAAATGATTCAGGTCAAAAGGAAAAACACTTTAAGCAACAGCACACTGCAGTTCCCCTAGTCTTGGGCAAAGACTTCCTTTGTTCTCTTATGAAATTAATCTCACCTATTCCTCATGAGCTGACTTGGATAGAGAGTGATCTCAACATCTGAATTAAGATGTTAATCAATGTCCTAAATTAAACTGCTTTATTATCCCAGCACCAACCAGTGATCATTTGTCTGTGGTGGAAAACCAGCAGAGAAGTCTGTTCTCATTTCATCCCAGACTGCAGGTTAAAAGGGCTCTCCAAATTCCAGTATTGAGAACAAGAGGTCAAACCACTTAATGAACATAATTGCTATTTAGGTACTGGAGAAAGACAAGGGTTCTAAGAAATCCATCATGCTTTAAAATCACATCATCCAACTCAAACCCACAACATTAAAATATGTCAGATCATCTACAACTCTTCACTGAGTTTCATTTGCCCTTTTTCTATAACCTGGAGCTTTTCCAAGAACTCCAAAGAGACTAGTATTAAGACAACAGATAGGCTGATAATGCACTTTGACTTCCCTCTTATTTACCTGTATCAGCTCTCACTGTTGTGACACATTAAACAAGGGTTTCATTACTTTTAGTAGATTACCCTTTTGCTATTGTTACCTTGCATACCTTCTACTGACCTTTATCAGCAAAAGCATAATGATTCGACTCTTATAAAGCATGGTTACACTTGTGCACTTCACACCTTTCAAGAAAGACGGCTCATCATATTCTTTCACATGCTAAAAATGTCATTCCAGCATACACTCCCCACCACCAAATCATAGCACGGTTTGGGTTGGAAGAACCTTAAAGATAGTCTGATCCAAACCCCCCTGCTACATGCAGGGACACCTTCACTAGACCAGGTTGCTCAAAGCCCCACTCAACCTAACCTTGAACACTACCAGGCATGATGCACACACCACCTCCTAAGCAACCAGTTCCAGTGCCTCACCAGCCTCACAGTGAAGAACTGCTTCCTTACCTCTAACTTAAAATTACCATGGTTTGATTCAAGTCTTTGACATAAAAAAGACAGTCCAAGCACTTTTGTTAATTTCAATTTAACTAAAAGGGGAATAAATGAAAAAAACAAAAAGCAAGGAGCAAGAGAAGCAGGAATTCCTCCTGTTGCTCAATGCAAAACACTGAGAGGATCATTAGCAGCCATAAGCAGACAACTCCACACCAAACTGTCTGGCTGCTGACTTTCAGACCTGCTTGTACAGCCTAGAAAAGAACAACTTATACATTGTGCTCAGCATAATAAAATATCAGCAGGTCAGGTCTCCTTAAAGCAGCAAATAAATAAAATCACCTCTTTCTCTCACCCTTCCCCCAAAGTATCCAGTTTACATCTGTGTTTACAAAGCCAGACTACAGCAACCATTTCCCTTGAGGGGAGTTGGTTTGCATTGGTATTTCTTATTCAGGATGATCCATAGCTGCAAAATGATATAAGTACCCTTAGCCTCTTGGGAAACTGCTGATATGCTCTAACTGAACTGGTCCTGGAGAGCTGCATGCCTTGATCCCCCTGGAGCAGTAGATCAGCTACCACCTCCAACCTGCTCCTAAATCTCTCCTGTTACATCAAGAGACTGCTGCACAGAAACTGAAAGACAGAAATGCAGCTTTTGTCCCCTTGGTAAGGCCAAAGCACAGAGAGAGCTTGCAGGGAACAGAAATAGATAGAGACAGATGCACCCATCATTTACACACGCTGAGCACTCCCCATTATGCAGACAATTATTTCATCCATATAATGCACCATGGTAAGCTGCTGATTTGGGGACTGCACCACATCTGGCTGGTACAGAGACAGTTGTCATCCTGTAAATACATCTCTGCTGGATCTAAGTGCCAGCTAAGAAAAGCAGTAGAAATCTTAATTTACCAAACCTCATGAAATCTGGATTTTGAGAGGGAGAGAGAAACAAAAGAACACACTTTTGCACCTGCTTTCCTTTTGATTTCTCTCTCTCCATCCTTCCACTGTGGTTCATAGCCCAGTAGGAAAAAAAAAAAGGACAAAAACCCCAAATGACTTTGCAGACGGAGAGGGAACTCTTGTTTTCATCAGTGCCTCTTTGGAAGGGGGAGGGGTGTAAAGAGGGAGGAGAAAACTACCAAGAGGCTGCCAAGGCAAGGAGTGTCGCACGCATGGAAGAGCAGAGCTTGCAGTGCAATCAATCATCGCACAGGCTGCCTTCAGACGAAGGCTGCCGACAGCAGCTCCCCCCACGCACCTGCCCCAGGAGCAGTGCCTGCCCCTATGACAACTCTCCCAGCATGCAGATCCTGTCTCCTAGCCCCAGTAGACACACAAATCAATAGAAAGCAACAGAATTGGGATCAATGGTGGGTTGCACCACTATTGCCTGTGTCTGGTTCAGCAGTAAAATGTAACCAAGCAATGAATCCTGCAGAAAAGCCAAGGAAATTCGTGACTTCTCAACTTTTACCCCATTTCCTTTGAATTATTTTCTTTTATTTCAGATGAGGCAAGTAATAAGATGCTTTGTACAAAGCTCCCAGCATAGGGCCCTCCTCCCCTGTTATGGAAGAGAGAAAATCTGAAAGCATGTGAGGGTCTGCTGTTATCAACATCCTCTAGAGGATCCTTAGCTCCAAGTGTCCTTCCTGATACCCTATGGCAAGTCCCCCATTACAGCAGGATCTGTGCACCATGTGTATTACTGCAGTTGGGGGTAGGGGAGTGAAATGCCCTGTGTTACCTGGTGAGGCAGCCTTTTCTTGTCTTAAAAGACCTGCAAAGACAGGCTGTAGACAAAATAGTGACTTTTTGGGGGTATCTTTACAGTCTTACCTCTATGTTCACACCCAGTGCTCTGGAAGCACTGCTGAGTAGGGCAATAGTTTCTGGTATATCCACAGGGATTATTTTTTTCCTGCACCAGAGCTCCTAAGGTCTTGTTTACAACCTAAAATAAGTGCATCCCACCTCTTCTGCCACCCCACATGTCTGACAATCTCAGGTGTTTTCCAGCCCCATCCATCATACCCTGACACAGAGCTGTGGGCTTCAGAATCATCTCCCAGCAACATGGCTGACAAAGCACAAACCTCAAACACAACCTGCTCTCCTGCACCAGCACAGCACTGCCAGGGTTGAAAAGATGGAGTTTTTGTCAGAGAGCTGAAGAAACCAAAGTCAGAGGGCATCTGGGGTGGGGATGTGAAGCATCCTCCTGGCAGGGGACTCAGAGGATAGCCACTCGTTCCAGAAGTTACATTTCATTGTAGCTCATTAATAAACTGATAAATTGCACCAGAATTCAGACAGCACAGAGGGGACATTAATCTCCAGCAGGGTGTTTGCATTGCAACACAACAGTTAATTCTATCACAAAAAAAACACATTAAAATTAGGTTTATCATCACTCATCTCATTTCACACAGGAAAAAATACACCCAGAGCCCCAGTTTTACTATGGGACCTGCAATTTTGTAGGTAGGTTTTGTGTGCTAGCTCAGGAGGGCTTTTCAAAGGACCTGTATCAAAAAGTTTCTGAAGATCAACCCACCAGCACTCTGCCCTGCATGTTCTCCTTTGTAAGAGTTCTAGACATACCACCTCTGGTTTACAAAACAAAAAGAACAAAGTGGCTCCAATATCCTCATCCACTCTTAACAAGCAGTATAAATCCTTAAACTAAAACTAATTGTTCAGAAACTGCTGTAGCAAGCTATTTGAGCTGATGGAAACACAGCAGAGGGTGACTGCAGAGCTATAGATAGAAGAGCAGCCACAATTTCTCGTAACTCTGACACTCGTCTGGTCTGTGATCTGAAGCCTCCTGACGTCAGTTGAGGTTCCCACCCCAGCTCTAAAAACAAAAACTAAAACCAAACACTAAGTCAAGAGCACATCAGTGAAGAGAATATTGTTACCCAGAATACAAAGCCTCTTCTTGTAAAGACACTTTCTCCCTTTTATTTACTGCATTCAGGAAGGCTGTTTATGCGTCACTTTAAGTATCTGATTAGCCCCCCTGACTTTAAAGGGAATATGCATTGTATGTGAAGCTTTTGTCTTTGCAGGGATTCTTTTTCTTAGGTTTTTATTTTCCACAAAAAATGCAATTATGTCTTTTTAAAGAAAACCTTTCAGAATATGTACACGTAAGAGTCAGTGCTGGCATTAGTTTACAAGAGATTAAAATCTTAGCATTGACTTGTGCTTTTCCATTGTTTGAGTTATGTTTTCAAACCTGTCTCAATGACTTAGGATTATGTGTATTCAGAAAGTCACTGCTTGTGCTCCAAGAGCTGTAGATGCTTCTGGAAGAGGGAATAGTTGAGAATGTCACTAGAGAACGCCTGTGGCTCAAAACTGAATTTAGCACACACTTGTTTCTTTTAATGTGATAACCAAGAGTGACCACAAAACATATGAGAGTTTGAATAACAGTGCTTGTAAGAGCAGGGATTTTCCATGCAACTGAGCACTATTCCCATGCATTTTTTTCATCTCCCTGTGCTCTTCCCATCTCAGCTATACACAACCAGCAGATTTCTCCCCTCCCCAGATGACTGTCCAGTCATTTATTATTTTCTTATTGCTCTGTGCAGGCAGTGTCAGCAATTGTTCCAAGCATTGGTGTCTTTCCATAGAGTTAATCAGTGTAATTGGGATGTTTTATAGTTCTGGACAGGGTGTTTTGCCATATGGCATAGAAGCCATGGGCTGCAGTAACATGGCAGTGGAACACAGACATCAGAATGCTGCAGTCTGAAGAAGAGATGTCTCTCACTCCAGAAAAGTTGTTGCAGCTTTCTCTAGATGGGAATAATCAGAGGGTTAATTCCCCAAGGCCCATGCAAAAGTGCCTCCCAGCTCCTCTCATGCATAGTCACAGGGAGCAGTGGACAACACAGGTTGTGCAGGACCTTCAGGAGTGTTTCAGGATGCTTGGGGTTAAAACTTTAACTGATTACATCCTGAGACTACTGCAATGCAGTTACTTCTGGTGCAAAAGCTAGAATTGGTTTAAACAGCTCATAGCAAGAGAGCACAACCATACAGGACAGAGATAGCAACATTTAAAAAGCCTGCTTTTTCCTCACTGTCCTCCTCCTGCCATGAACAGGGATGAATAACAGCTTAATGCCTCTTTCCTTCTTATAGGTTCTCAAATTCCATATTTCACCACTCCCACTGTATACAACTATTTTCCTGTCCCACCATCCAGCTCTGCTCCATGTTTGTTGCATAAGCTCTCAGCTGAATTAAGAGACAGCCAAGTCCAGATTTCCTCCCCACCCCTGAGAATTAGCTTTGCAAATTCACCCCTGTAGCACACCCCACATGCACACTACAGGGACTAATTACCAGCATTTGAGCATGACCACATGGAGTGCAATCAGTGCTGTGCAACCAGCACACCTCTAACACTGCAAGCTCCTTCTACACTGCACTATTACAGGTCAAAAACACAGCTCTGGGGCTCTATTCTCCCCACACACATCCAACTCTTCTTTTATCCTGTTCACCTCTACCATTGTAGGCCAGGAATTCGAACAACGTGACAGAGAAAAACACGCAGACAGCAAGTTTCATCCTTTTTAATTGAATTGCATATCAATATTGATTGTGCTATTCATTTTGATACTGAATCTAATCATTAAAAAAAGTCTGCTTGCAGTCTCTGCCAAGCTTCCCCAGGCCAGCATCTGGCAGCATTTCCCTCCAGATAACACACTGATGTGCAGTGAGAAATAGCAGTCTGGGTACAGAGTTTAGGGCTACCCCTTTTCCTTTTCACCAGGAAAATCTCTTCTCAGTCCTCTCTGCCTGCTGAGGACAAGATGGAAACAGGCAGAATCAGCATCAGCAGAGGCTGGGTACAGGCTGGGCTGTGCTGAGCTTTGCTCAGAGGCCTTTGTACCCAGAAGGCATTGTCTCAGGGATAAGGGAGATGGTTTGGGAAGAGCATGAGGATAATCACCACAGATAACACTGTCTGTCTTAGGTTTACTGTTGGACTCAGGGATCTTAAAAGGTCTTTTCCAATCTAAACAATTCTATGATTCTCTTTGCAACTGCACCTCTCAGAGCCTGCTGGAGCTAACAAAACTGATGAATTTGCCCTGTGTCCTTAAGACCTCTCACTACTCTGGCCAGCCTTTGGAAGTAATGGGGAAAGCAGTTATACTGCTCACCTCAGCCTGCCTCACAGACTTGATGGATATTCCTCTCCCCAGGATAGCTGCTTACAGAAAACACCACATTTGAAGGACAAACATGTGAGCCAGCTCACCTGAACACTACTCCCAACTTCTTTGCCAAGCTTCCTGGCTTACACTGTTTCAAAAATAAACCAACCCCTTCAGAACCCTTTGCTGAACAGCACTGAACCAGGGTAAGTGATCAGGTATCTCCTAATTCACCAACCTGCAGAGCACCCAACCAGAGGAATAAACCCAGTGCTGTCATCTTGAGCCACTGAGGTTGCACCAGTTTACCTTGACAGGGACCTGAGCCTTCCACTCTTTGCAGAGATTTCCTCTGCAAACACTTGTTTTGCAGAAGTTTGTGTTTCTGCTGCCAGACATTTTTTTACCCTCAGAATTAATGATTAACAATTAAACTATTTGACAGGGGAATAGAGGTCCTGTACTAATTAAATTCCTTCATCTCTCCTCTTTGCAAAGGAAGAAAATGGTATTTCTCAGTATCAGCATTCAACCAGAACAGGGCAATTTGTGATGTGGGACTTAATTAGATGGACAACCATGGGCACAGCCAAAAGAAAAGCATGATAATATTGCACAAGGTCTATATAAATGGAGGGAGGGGAAAGAAAATAGCTAGCTGGGGAGCTGGAAATGAGGCAAACTGACACTTCCAGACTGCAGAGAAGCCACTTTCTAAAGCAAGCAACTTTTTATAACAATGTATCATCTGTTTAGCTGAAACAAAACAACATCCAAAGCAAACACTGCCTGAAAGCAGTAATAGGTGTCCTGGCTGCTCTTAGGGAATACAAACCTGAGCAGCTGAGCTCTTCATCTCCACCAGCATTCACCTTCATGTGGGCTGGACCTCCCAAAGGCATGGTGGTGTCTGCTTACATGCCAGCAGTAATATCATTGAAGATTACATTAGTTAATCAACCTTTTGAAGAGATCCTCTCCCCATTGCTGTTGCTGTGATGATTGCCTGATGACACTTTCTCAGTCAGATTCACTAGGGATTACACCAGTGAAAATAAGATAAGCTGCTGTCTGGCTGCTATTGAAGTGCACTAAGATGCTCTTAGCTCAGACAACACTTTTGCACTGATGCAAGCTACATCCATGGTGTTTGTTACATATTTTGCTTTCTTTTCTTTATTCGGAGAATACATTCTCTCTAAACAACAGCCCACCCTAAATTTCCAATTCTCTTCTATCAATTCTCAAATCACTTGGCAATATCCTTCTCTCTTTGCTAAGAGAAGCTCCAAAGGCAGCACTGGTCAAGACAGACCTGGAAGAGAGCAGAAGTCTGATAGCTTTTTTTGGGTGCTGCCTAAGCTAAACTGCCACAGCAATGCACAGTTGTCACAAGCACAATGAACATATCAGGGTCACATTAGATGGACTCCATCCTTCCAGAACATCAGGGAGTGGGCCACACTCTCTGCAGCTCAATGGTATTTTCTAATATTACTTCTGAGCTAGACAGAAGACACATCTGCCTGCTGCCCATAAAACCTGCTGCTGGAAAGGCTTTGCTGTTCCCTCATTTCCTGCTTTCTTGTCCTGTTAAATCTAGAGGGGGAAGCTGTTAGCAGCCAGATTTATGAAAAACATTTAGTAACTAAATAGAAACTGGAAGAAACTAAGAACTCACATACCTAGATCACCTGGGTAACACCACACAGCAGCTAAACAGAGCTTCTTAAACACACATCAGAAAGCACAAAACCATGTTTGACAGTTTTAGCACATCCCCAAAGGTGCTCACGGAAGCTGCTGCTACAGATAAGCATGAAGCTGCAGAAAGCAGTGGGGCTGTGAAAGGATGGGCCTCTCAGAGGCTTGTGGAATTCATTTATCTAAATCATAGATTAGTTTATGTTAGAAGGAAACTTTAAAGGTCATCTTGGCCAAACCCCTGCAGTAAGCAGCAACATCTTCAACTAGATCAGGTTGTTCAGAGCCCCACACATCCTGACCTTGAAAACCCCCCAAGGGACAGGGCCTCTACAAGCTCCTTGGGCAACCTGTACCAGTGTTTCATCAACCTCAGTGTAAGAAAGTTCTTCCTTTTGTCTAGTCTAAATTCCCCCCATCCAGTCAGAAAATGGTACCCAAGAACCAGCAGTAAACTCACTCACTGGAAGCAGAGTGAATGCATTCAGCACAGGATATCACACTGACTTTACAGGAAACCTGAACACTTACCTGTGGGTTTTTCACCTCATTTTTTAGAATGAATGTCAGGGGAATTGCAGTTTCTAATTATCTTTTTACACTTAAAGCTTATTAGATTTGTATTGCTTCTCCCCTTCTCTCTCCCTCACTCCTCCTTTTCCACTTTCCATATATTTCCCCCTGCCTTCAGTTAATGAGAAGAAATCAGAGTATTGCACTATCTGGCATGTTGCTGCTGAAGTGGCAGGAGTCTTTGGTTACCAAGTCATTTGCAGCTTAATTGAAATCTTTTCTCTGAACTCATTGCCATGCAGATACTTTGTTGGAATGAAGAAGTCAAGCCCAGTATTGATTGTCCTCCCACTTCCAGCTTTCCTCTTCTGAGTTTGGAAATCAATTCTAAAAAATCCTTCTACAATGTATTTTAAAAATAATCTCCCATTCCCCAAACCCATTTACCCCAAAGCAGACTGGTTTGGCTTTCTATAGTGTCTTACAGCAGAGATAGGGACAAGAAATGGCACATGGTTATAGTAAAAGCTAGCTCCCTCTATTGCCAATCATCTCCAAGCACGAGCATGCACCAGCTAGTTCAGATAAGGTCCAGTGATGGAGTGGATTGTGGACATATAAAAGGTGAAAAAAATCCTAGTTTCAGATTCCAGACCCCTTCTAGTGAGAGTCTTTCCCCTATTTATTGCAGAAATTCATTTTTAACAGTTAAAAATCCAGTAATCAGAGAACCCTAATACAGTTACAGCCTGTGAAAAGCCAGACTGCAGTTGTATTTGCAGAACTGAAAACCCAGGCTTGAAGCCATCACTATCAGAACTAGAGAAGATGGTCAACACAATACAGGCAACTACAAACTCCTGATTTTGGAGTTATGGCACCCAAACCCTTCTGAATCCCATCCATTTTTAAAGTCCCAGGGAACTTGGTGGATCAAAATGCTCTTGTCAAGATAACATTTGAGCATTTGGAGTCTCAGCTCAATCTTTTTTTGTATGAGCAGGTCATTGAGGGCAGGGTCACATTAATGCCACACATAGCAACCATCCCCAGTCTATACCTGTCTTGAAAAGCAAACCTTCCTGCAAAGTTGATGAACAAGTACCAAGTACCAGGGGTCACTTGTTCCTGTGCAGATGGCAACAACAGACTCTTTGTAAGCCCAAATCACCCTGCATCTTGTGGACTCCCACACAGTCAGAAGGCATATTACCAGCCTTAAATTGTCATCATCTACAGATAAATTTGTAATTTCACTTTTTCTGCCCAGGGGCCATACAGATCCTCAATAGATTTAATTTCTTTTCATGCTCAAGCCAACTTGAGTATCTTCAGGATCACACTCCTGGCACCTCCCAGTCCAGAGACCACACTGCTGTATTGAACTCAGAGCCCTGCATTGCAGGTACCAATAGCAAATGCTGGACTGACCAGCAAGTGGGAAGCAAAAATACATCTATACCTTACAGTCCCAAAGGCTCTGCAGAAGCTGTACAATCACATGACTCATTTCAGCCTTGAATTGCAGACTGCTCTGATTCTACCTGCCTGTTGGAAAATTAGACTGACAGAATACCAGATATGCTCCTTGCTATTTGCCATGTAATTAAGCAATAATTGCTGCCCAAGGCTAATCTCAGTGTATTTTACCTGTGGAGCTTGGTGCAGAGTTCACATTTGTAATTTAGTGGCATGCTAAGGAGCTACACCTAAACTCACAGAAGGATTTTCTCCACTCATCATCTCTCTCCTACTTTGGTGGCAGCTGAGATTGTCTTCAGAGATGTTTGAGCTGGGCAAACAAATTAGCAGAGACCAGCCTCATTAGGAATTCACATGGGTACCCATCCTGTCCTGCAGCAGGAATGCAATGCTGACTGCTCCATTTCTGGACCCTAAACCCTCCCCAGTATGAGATTTACACTAAACACTTCTCTATTTTTATTCACACAGTCTGGCAGCCTCCAAAGAAGCTGAAGCAGCAGCACGATCTGCCCCCAAACCCATGTCTCCTTCTGACTTCTTGGATAAGTTGATGGGGAGAACTTCAGGATATGATGCCAGGATCAGGCCAAATTTTAAAGGTATGCAAAAATCTTGCTTTGTGGTTTTGTTTCATTTTGAGACTGAAAACTGCATGCAGTTCTCAGGAATGCCTCCCTGAAGGTGTATGGAATATGAGCAATATTTCAGTTAATATGAAATGAAATATGAACAGTTTTATTATTTATAAGAAAGAGGTTTAATGAGAGATTTGGACATGGGTCACTTGTAGATGTCTGGAAAGGCATCTGACTTCCATTCAGAATGGAAACAACCTTGTAATAACTTTACATGCAGGAAGAACTTCAACATAGTGACTGTCAATCCTGCCAAACCAAGTAGTGACTGGCAGGGAGCTAAACATCCAACATCAGGAGAAAAATTGCAGCTTTCTTTTCCCTGTAAGTCACTGTCCAAAGCACCTTCTAAGAGTGGAGAATGCTCCCCCCTCTGACACCCAGTGAAGCCAAGAGAAGTCTCTCCCATCAGCTTCAGAGGAATTTAGCAAGATGCCAGGGACAGCCCTGACCCATCACTGTCCTCCTGTAGTAGAGGAGCTCTGAAACTCGTGACCACTGCAGCTCCACCACAACAGTTGGGTTATAAACCTGGTTTCTCCAGTTCACCCTATACTCGCTGGCATTGAGGCAGCATTGAAGCAAGCCCTGGGAGAGGCAACAGAACATCATTCTTTGCTCCTCAAAACACCCCTTCTGACAAGGGTGGGTTTTATGGGGGGAGGTTTGGGGTGGTTTGGTTTTTTTGAGAGGGGAGGTGAAGGGTGAGATTTCCCACCTGATCTAGTGGAAGGTGTCCCTGCACATGGCAGAGGAGATGGGAACTAGATCTTTAAGGTCCCTTCCTATTCAAACCATTCTATGATTTTTATTTTCTTTTAAACTAAGCTCGCTTTCCCAGAGCTCTTTGCCCTTGAATCACACCCAGAGATAGAACAAGATCTGCTCCTTTTCAGTCACTGTCCAGCTCTCTTCAATGCTTCTTTTATTCACTTCTTTTGTTTCCTACTACAAACTCTTCCTCCTCCCAGAAGTCACTGACAATGCTAACAGAAGACTCCCAGGACCCATTAATCACAGTGACAGCACCTGTCATCCAACTTCAAACAATAAGCTCCATACTGTGCTTTTAAACCAAATGTAGGTGGGAAGCTTATGTTCTAGGAATCAACTAAACAACACAACACTGCTGGTTTAATCCAAATCATAAAGAGTTAAAAACCACCCTGCAAACCTACCTACCACTAAATTATGCACACACACAAAAAGAAATTAAACTTTAATATTTAATGAAATGTATACATTATCTTCCTGCTGCAGGCAGCTCTATTGCATTTTTATTTGAGATAATTTAATTTCAGTTTTATTTCAATGAACTACACCTTCCCCACAGGGCAGTTTTGCTGGCTTAGCCTCCCACACATAAATCAGGGTCCAATTTATATGGGAGTCATAGGTGGTGTTTTACAGAGCTTGGGGTTGTAGCTCTCAAAGCATGTCATTTAAATTAACTGCAGTAACTCATAAGGCCATTTTAATGGCTTAGATCTAAATGAAAATAATACCAAAGATCTTTATCTGATAGATTTTTGGGGAGGGGAAGATTAACAAAGAAGATTGCAGCTTTTCCATAAATGCTGTGGAGTCTGGATTTAGCTGTGGATTCACATTCTGAAAACAAAGAAGACTGGGCTTTGGTTTGAGGTGGAGGAAGAAGTCAGTTGCTCAGACAGGGAGGGAGTTGAACACAGCAGGTGTGGGGAAAGGGATCCCTTACCCAGGCTATAGCCTTAAGCCTGCTGCTGGAAAACCATTCCTTCACAGTTGCACCCCACTGCAGAAGTGGCACCTTTCAGTGGGAGGCAGGGAAATTTCTACAGCCTCATGCAATCTTAAAAACCCCAGAGCCTTGCAGAGTGCTCACAGCTCCCCATGGATGCAGTAAGAGTACAGTGCCTCAAGAGCTAGGCTGCTCCAAGGAGATTCTTCTTCACAGGCACTAGGCCAAGCTCATCTCACACACAGCTTCACATCACCACAGGATCAGGAAGATCAAAATCTTCCGTGCAGATCAGAGTCACAGCCACATGCAGTCATTCATGGGGTTAGCTCAGTCCTTTTCTTATGCTGTGCCCTTTGTGAAGGCATACAAGTGCTATATGGTTCAGGACATGGGTCCAGAGAAGAAAACTATTACTCTTGAGCTCAACTGGAGTACTACTGAAGGGATAAAACTGTGTTAAAGCCTTATCAACTGTGTGCTTTCATCTGCTGGATGATCTTCACAAGTCTTTTGGATAAAACTGCTTTGTGAAGTGGGTGAAAAAAGACCATTTTGTATCTAATGTTTTAGCCCACGCCTATGTCTAACAGTCTGGAGGAATAGCTGCACAGATTGAACTGTCTGTGAGCTGCTGCTAAGCTGGCAAATGGCTGTCTGGGAGCTGGTCAGACAGAAACCTGCTCAGATTGCCTGGGACTCACACCAAGAAAATCCCAGCCAGACTATTATTGTTACGTGGCTGCAATCCTGCTCCCACAGAAGACAGGCACAAAGTTTTAGATGAGGCAGAAGGAGAGGAGGAAAGAGAAATGAAAAGGAGCAAACCAAGCTCCAAATATTACTTTGCAATCAGGAAATTCCATTAATTTCCACATAGGAGGAAGTCTGCACTGATTAGAAGCACAAGCCTCTTGTTAAACCATTCCTCCTTCCTCAGTATTTCATCCTGCAGCAACTGCCAGACTGCAGATGTGGCCTTAACAGGCAAGCATCACTCCTCCAGCAAGGCTGAGCCATCAGGCAGTGTTTGAAATGCAGACACCATCCTCGTCTCCATCAAAAAAAAAAAAGTAAGAATCCACACCCTCCACTTCCACAGATCTTATCTTCCCAGAAGCATCTGTCACAGGGATGATATAGGAGATTGATTCCCCCTGTGCAAAAGGAAGACCTTTGTTCCTGAGGCAGTGCTCTCTGCTCTGCCTGGGCTACTTCTCCCCACCACACACTGGGCAGCACCAGTAGCAGGTCATTTGGGAGCTCCCAGAACAGAGGCCACTTTTGCTTGTCCCTTGCCCTTACTAAGACTCTACAGAAATCCTCTCACTGTACGTGGGGAAGGCACTATTTGCCAGGAACCAGATATGGTTTGGTTCCAAAGTGTTCTCCACCTTTTGGTGTTGTGCTGAAGTGCAGCTCTTGGCATCTCCCTTGATGCAAATGCAACATTTCCACCTCAGATTTGCCAGGAAATATTGTCATCCACTTCCAGCCAGTGTGTGGTACTAGTGCCCAAATGTATCAGTAATGGACTTACTCCCATGTCCTCTGACTATAATCTTTTCATCCCTTAATCCTCAGTCTTCTACTTTGGTGGCCTCTTAACTTTTCAAATACAAGTAGTCTAAGCAAAGTTTTTAGTTTCAAAACAAATGAAGCCCAGGAAAGGCATTGCCCAAAGTCTAGGAGCACCCTCTCCCAAAACAGAACAGGTAGAGAATGGTAAAGGTAAAGGCTGGTAAAGTCCTGATGTACCCCATCCTGCTATGAGCACTGGCTGGCAACACCATAACTACATGGGGTACTTGCTCCTTTACCCAAACCAATTCCTACAGCACACTCTGCTGCACTGGCTCCATAAGGAGCATATGTTCCCAGTTCAGAAACATAATGGCTTTAAATGAATATTTTAAGTATGGAGCTTGAAACAAGAGAGGGTGGCAATAGTATTCCTGCTTTTCTGAGACACAAGGCTGTCATGTTCGAGGTGAGCTTGTCACCCATACAGCAATGTCAAAATATGTAGAAAGCTGTCCTGGCTGGCTGCAATCTACTCCTTTTCATCAAAAGAGCTCACAGAATAGATACATAAACACTCTCCCAAAAGGCAAAAAAAGAGCATTGTCCAATGTCAGACAGACATTAGAACCAAGAGTAGGCTAAACCAGGCCATCCAGACATCATTCCCATACTCACCCTTCAGCCACCCTATTCCCACAATAGGTTTTAACACTATGGAGTGGAAATACTTTGTTCTAAGCAGACACTGAACTGGTGTTCCCATCTGTATTTGTCATGCAGGCCCACCAGTGAACGTCAGCTGCAACATTTTCATCAACAGCTTTGGTTCCATTGCAGAAACAACTATGGTAAGTAAAAATCACAGCACAGCTGCTCAGCTACTGGCTCAGCCTCATTGCACTCCCAAAAAATGCAGCATCACCCTTCTCTTTAATTTCCTCTTTCCTCCAGAGGAAAACATGGTCTGTGTTCCCAAGTTTACCTAAGGTTTGAGTAAATTAATGGTCAACACAAATTCACACTGTGTGTAAAGATCACAGTCTCTACTTCCATTGCTACAAAAACACTGTACAGGCAAAGTGCAAGGGTCAGAAAAGGAAACAAATAGTCTTTCCTGAGGACTTGCCTAAGGCTCTAAGCTCAGAGATACTTTGCAGATGCTCTGTGTTTATGTGCATATGAACCCAGAAGTTCGAATCGACACTAAGTGAAGGGAAACCAAATTCAGTCTGCACCAGGTTTCAGGCTCCCAAAGATTAGGAGAAACCCTAGATGATTTTCTTGGAGATATATTTCTGTTAGACAATGATTTTTAATAAAAAAGTCAAAACCAATATTTGCAAGTTAAGGCTCACTTCAGACTAAATTAGTGAACATGGCTAAAGGCTGTATCTAATTGGCAAGACACTAGGAGAAGAGGATTACCAGAACAGGAGATAATTACTCCATCTGAAAACTATTAAAGATTAGTTGTGACATAACCAGTGAACAGAAAAGGAAAACTCTGGAGATACAGTGCCTTAACACCATGCTAATTAAAGATAATCCAGAAAAATGGTGTTTAATTACTCTTTGGTAATTATTCTTCTACAAAAATTTTGAACAAAGGATGCCAGACTCCAGCTTCAGGTGTTTTGTGCATTCAGGATGTTACAGGCTTTGTTGCAGACATCATCCTTTGACTTGAACAGGCTACTTGTCATGCACACCCATGTTAAGGGAGATCAAGAGCTGTATACCTGGGGTTATAAGTCTCTTCTGACACTACCATTCTTCTGGAAAAGTTTGGAGTTGGAGACAGTTCAGTTTCAGTAATACAAATCCACATCCTGTTACTCTGTCCAAGCACAAAGAAACATTTCATAGTTGGATTGCAGAATTCATCAGTGTCCATAAGTGGGAAGTGTATTCAGTGATTCATTTGTATATAAAGCAAGAGAAAACTCAAACCAAAATACACATCTGCACCTAATGTACTATTTCATTGGATACCTCCTTTGGTGTTATAGGCAACATATACTCTGTTTCTACACTATCTAGCAGAGGCAATCCAGAGTGCAAGGGAGAGGGACAAGCCCACAAGGGATCCCTGTGCAAAGTAAGAGCACATTACAATGACATTTTCCAATATCTGTCCTACACTGCAAGATGCATTGCAGCAGCCATACAAAGATGCCACAGGATCCCTGGAAGCAGGATGCTCTATAAAATTAGCATAGACTAATGTATGAAAGAGAGATTCAGTTCACCTCCAAGACATGCTGCAGGGACTTGTTATCCTCTCCAGATGCCACTCATTTCATAGTCTATCTTACACAGAAAAGATTCCCATGGGAAGCCAAGAACACCCTCTGGGCACATTGCTTTGTCTAGTAATACCCAAGCCAGCTCTGACAAGCTAGTCCAGATGTCAGGCTGACACAGCACTGCTCACTACCTCCTATAATGCTCTTCTTTGGGGACAGGGATTCTGCTTGTAAACACTGATGAGAACATAAGCCACACAGGTACTAAAGCATCTGAGAATGAGAGCCCAGCAAGTTAGTCCTTGGGATTTACTCTGCAGAGAAGCCATTCTCTCAACACTCTTTGAGCAGGTCAAACAGGCAGTGTTAGCTCCACACCAGAGGAGTGCAGAAGGTCCTGTCATGAAGGCATTTTGAGAGACATGACTACTTTGCATTCCAGTCAGTGATAAAATATCAGGATGGAGAAGGGCCTGCTTGGGTGGCAGACACCAATTTATGGTTTCACCATGAAGCAAGCAGTAGTCTGTCATTGACCTTTACAACTGATGATGGTAATAGCTCCAGCTGCTCCCCTGGCCAAAAGAGAAAACAACATTATGGAGTAAACTTCAATCATTAGGCATCCTAAGACTTGCCAAGGTCAGGTTCCAAGGTCAGGTTCTGAGGACTATGTCATCTTTTATTTAGTTACTACTGCACTACTACCTGCAGGAAAAGAGTTACAGGTTTAGAGGTTTTAACTGCATGTATGGTGTCCATAAGAGAAGCCTGTAAAATATCTCCACAGTGGAGCTGTTAGCTCCTACAGAAAAAAACTGCTGACATTTAAGTTTACACTGCCTAAATCTCACAAATCAACACAAATCCTGAGGTCATCATGCAGTGGATTAGAGAAACTGGAGATTCTCACCTACAGCTTAAGGCATCATGGAAGGTTGAGCAAGAGAAGAAAACATAGAAAAGTAGAACAAACCAGGCATTTGATGCAACCATTTGTGTCTACAAACCTCAGCAGGGAAGAAAAGGAGTGGGGGCCTAGAGAAGGCACAGACTTCCCTGAGTGGGCAGAAAACTAGAATCTGCCTGACAAAGGTTCAAGATGAACAAGGCAAGAAATGGAGACATGAAAACTGCTGCAGTAATAGAGAAAAAGATAGTCATCCACCAAACTGAATTCCCCAAAGCAGAGCTGACTTTGAGGAAGGGAAGTTAACTCCTTTAAGCACCCTGCAGAACTGAATACCCAACATGAAAGCTTCTAGTGGTGCATATAACTGACTGGACATGTTGAATTGTGGCTCATGGGTTATATCAATCAACCTCACCTGCTATCCATCAGCTTCACCTGCAATCAGCTCTAAGGACAAGAGAACCTGTGATTGTAAACACATCCCTTTGAACCCAACAAGTGCTTCAGGGGGAAAGATACTACAAATTACATCAGCCAGGCAAGCACAGAGTCTCCTTCTGTCCCAAAGCATTACTCAATAATGCATCCAACAGCAAGGAATTCCAGAGGACAAATGTGAAATACATCCACTCTATCAGCTTGTTTTTATTAAAAACATGATACTACCCTCACCCCCAACCACATGCTGTTAAATCTTTTTCCACTTCAAAGAAATAAACACCTTCCCCTAACCATACCAGAGTGGGAAACCTATAGTGAAGCTAAAGACTCCTGATTCAAAATGAAATAGAAGTCAAGCATCTAGGGAATAGGAACTTGGTTTTGAGTGAATAACCTACAGCAGCTTTGTTTTTTTCTTCATAGTACATGACAACTGGTAGGGTTAGCTGAGCATTCCATCTAACAAACTTCCTGCTATAACAGCAAACTTGGAACTAAGTGATGCCCTTGATCTTCTTCCAATAGAAACTGCAGTTTCTCACTGGCTTAAGCAGTTGGGAGTATTTGTATATAGTGAAGGCACATGGAGAACAGAGAATGTTTTCCTAACAACACCTAGAGTTGCTAGGGGCTGGACTCAACACTCAAACTGACCCCTCCCAGTCTCATGTTTTAAGAGGGACCACAGAGTGTAAAAAGAAGAAAACCATGAAAAAGCCTCCCCTAGACTCAGGGTATATATGCAAATTTTTTTTTTGCTGCTGTCATGCCATAGTTATTCCATCTGAAAAGAGCAAAACAAATGTAACCTTCCAGCCAGCTGCAACAGAGCCACAATTGCTCTCCCAACATCTCCTAAGGGCAGGAGAAGCTGGAGGCTGCAACTGTCCAAATGTTAAATACTTCTTCAGAGCCATCTGTATATGATATTTTCAAGGAGATAACAAACCATGCTGCAAAACAGACTAAGCAGTTGACTCCAACCTCACAAGCCACAGCACAGCACATAAACATGACTGATAAGTGTAGGGGTCACACATCTAATCCTGGGCCTACTCACCCAAAGGCCAGCAAAACACAAACATCAACCCACAAACCCTGTAGCAAAAACTAGGTTTTGAGCTCAATTTTCTGCAGTCAGTCATTCTCAAAACCAGCCATCAGTCCCACAGAGATAATAAGGGTGTAACAAGTCACACAATGTAAAATGAAAAGGCTTTCACAACATCTCACAATCTGCTGCAGTTTCGATGTCAGACCTGAAAGGTTTTGGCTGTCTATGTGGTTGGAGTTTTGTCTTTGCACTGAATGAAGTGGGGGGGATAAAGAAAAAACCAAACAAACCAAACATGAAACAGGACTATGCAATTCAATCCAAGGAAACAAAAACCCCAAGCTGAAGAGCAAGACCTCACTACTAAGATCCTGAAGTTAAAATTCAAATTGCTGGCTACAGTCCACTCCACAGCAACTCCATCCTTGGCCCAAAGAGATATACTTTCCTCTCTTCAACAAGGGAGACAAAGAAAATCTTTATGAATTGGCTTTCAGCACAAAAAAAAACCCCAAAACAAAAAAAAAAAAACAAACAAAACCCACACACATTAGCAACAGTGTACTGCTCCCACCCCTCACCCCATGCCTACCTTCCTCAAGCAAGAGACTTGCAGCTCAGCAGCACTTCCAGCACAACTACAACTTGCAGCACCTCTTCCCCTCAGCCAAGCTGTGGCTTTTGTACCAGGCTTCAAATTAACTACTTGGCTACAGCTGTGGCAAGGTGCAAAGCCCCTTTATTAACACTTTCCAGGTCTACTTCCAATGTGTTTATTTTTTTTTTCTATTAGTCAGTTTTAGCACTCCTTTGCAGGGCAAGTAGCCTTACAAATGTTTGTTCACTCCCTTTCTAGAGAATGAACTCAATGCTAACAAAATCCCTTGTGCTCTACTGTCCAGGTGGGATAATACAATCTCCTCCTGAGGGAGTTCAGCCCCTACTCTGTTTTTTCCATCAGCAAAGTGTAAATTTACCAAAGTGAAGTCTCCCACCAAAACAGTTCAGTGCAGAGGCTGATCTGAGAGAACCCCTGAGTCAGGGGCTGAAACCTATTGAGTTTCCTGACAGCCTTCAACCCTTCTTCACAGCACCACATCCACCCTGCTACCACTTTCATCAGCTCACTCAGCAGCAGATGCCAAGACTGTGGCATCTTGGGAAGGTGAAGTCTCAAAAGATCTTCTGTTTCCTTGTCTCCTTGCGAGGTCACTGAGCAGAATTTCATTTCAGCAGTATCAGATTGAACTACTTTGATCACTTCAGTTATTTTATTCCTGCCCTGTGTCATTTCTCCCTTTGGAGTAAAATGCCCTTGTGCCAAATTGCAAAGCTCCTGAATGCCTTCATGACACAGAGTTGCTTCTCTCCACTCCCAAGTCAGCCAGAGGAGCAGACTGCACAAGATAATCAATGCCTGGATGTGAATGGCAAACAAATGAGGAGCTCGAGTGATAAGAAAGATGTGGAGAAAGAGATGGTTTTTTTTCCTGAGGTTGCAGCCCCAGGAAAACCTTTTCCTTTTTTTTTTCTGCTGGAAAGTTCACATCAGAAATTGGTCCATTCTGTCCATCATTTAGGAATAACTGTGGACTTCTTGGTGATGCTAATTAAGATCTCATACAATACTATCCAGGAGAAACACTGTATATCTCCAGGCAGCCAAGGAATGCTGCTTGGCTCATCCTCTCCCAGCTTGACTGCAATGTCTGGGCACAAAGCTTCCAACACTCAGGATCCTTTTGCTGGTACAGAATTTTGCAACCCTTATCTTAGGCTGTGTCACAACCACAGATATACCCCATTTGTTCTCCATGCTTTCTGCTGGCTCCTCAAGCAGTGTCATGTCCAGTTTGGAGTCACAGTGCTTGTTTTTACATTTGTGTTCAAATAAGCCTGGACTCAAGAAATCTTAAAGGCTGGTCAGCAGCTTCACTACTACAGTGCAGTGCAGCTACCACAGAGGAAAAGGCATCTTGGAGGAAACAACCATCCTCAGTGGCCAGTCCAGGGCTCTGGAGTAAACCCACTGATAGATAAATACATAGATACAAAAGACAATTGTACAGATAAAATAGACAATCATATAGATACAACACTAATGCCACAAAATGGCAAAGCCAGAGAACTGCATTCAATGCATGTGTTATATTTCTTTGTCCTTGCCTTTTTTGTCACAACACAAATGCTCAGATGTCTGTGTTCCAAAACAAAAGTATTTACTGTTAACACTTGTCTCCAAAGGAGGAACACAAAAAAATAGCACACAACAGAGCTGCTCACCACACTGCTGAACATCCTTGGACAGAGGTAGTGCAGTTTCTCACATCACAGGTCCATGGCATGCCCCTGGGCTGTTGCCATGGACATGAACAGGACATGAATACAGTACACTTGGCCTCTAGAGATCAGTTAGGAGGAGCCTTCTCAAAGTTAGTATTCATTTGGTCCACAAGCGTGTGGTCATGGTGATGAAGAGTATGACAGTCATTCTATCTATGGCTTCTTAATGCCTGCTGTGGTTGCACTATAAACCACAGTACACCTCTGGGCTCACTCTTTCCTTTCTTTTTTGAAAGTTTTGGAGCTGAACCAGTGAGTTTACTCCAGCAACAAAGCTCATCTGCAGCAACACAAGCTGTAGTAGAGAGGTTGGCTTCATATCTCCTTCCCCCTTCCCCCTCCTCAACACTCTGTCAGGCTGAGAACACTTCTGGGCAGCTACCACTGAAGTTTCTTCCAAACATGAGTTTAATTTGTGTTGTACATGGCATAAGCCCCTAAGTGGAGCTGACCTGCTAGCATCCAGCTTATTTGTAGCTGAATAAGCAAAACAACTTGCTTTCTACCTATTAGGTCAGTGACATTGATTTCCCCTGACTGCAATGGCTGCAGATCTCTACAGGCAGAAGAGGGAGAACTGGAAGTATACAAGGTGTTCAGGCAGCTGCTGCATGCCATGGGTAGCAGAGATTCAGGGTTGCTTTCCTTTTTCAGGTTTGCGTGATTAGCTAGTCCTGTACCAAGACCTTGGTTCCTAACTGTCCACAGCTATTCACATCTTCTCCAGACACATTATCCAGGGCTGACAGAGATGAATAATTAAGTCAGAGGGATGCACTAGGACTTGTAAAGGTGACATTTGGAATATCAGCAGAAGGAAAGAGTGTTGCAAGTCCTTTTCATGTTCAGAAGTCTGCTTGTTTTAGCATCAAGTCCCTGGTCCATTTGCTGTTGTCATAATCATTATGTCATTAGCAGCTTCTGTGCTCTGAGGACGCAGATGGCACTAAGTGGCTTGAAACAGATGGGCTTGGCTATGAACTGCCCCATCCAAAACACAAGGCACCCAAGACACAATCCTCTCTCCAATGTGACTGGACTTCACAGGAGTCATGCTCTCCTGAACCAAAGGCTGTTGGTTCATGGCCAAATGAGCACTTGTCGGAGCAACATCAGAAAAACTCTGCTCCACACCCTTCAACTCTAGAGCTTTGTGTTCTCCAGATGGAAAGAACAGACCTGATGGCAGAGTCAGGCAGATCCCCTTCAGAGGTGTCAGCTAGTCTCACTGAAAGAAAGGTCCTAGTGCCTGCCACAGGTATCAGTTGCAAGCAAGCATGTCAGACACTCTCCATGAACAGTCTCTTAATAAAAGTCTTCAATGTACATTAGTATTAGAAAGGCACCAAAGAAACCTTTAATCATGATAGCAACCATTAGTTTGGGCCAGGGCAGTGAAATTGTTTCATTCTATGCTGCTCTTCTGCCTCTCTACTTAGAAAATGTCAATTAATTTATGGACATGGAGCTTTTATCCTTCTCCTGATAGCTGGCACAACCTCTCCCCATTTCAAATTGTTAGCTTGTCTGTTATGTGAAAGTCAGCAGAAAAGTGGCATGCAGATAGCCCTGGGAAACTATTGGTCAGACAGGAAGAACAGAGACTGCCTCTAATAGTACAGGAGAGTGTCTGAGCTCGACCTCAGCAGCCAGCCTTGTCCTGGGGAACTCAGGGGAGCTATAAGACACATGGCTACGAGGCAGATATCACTTTAGCTTCAATTGAAGATGGATTCTGTAGCATTTATAGTATTTTGACAATGGAGAGGGGAACAAAGAACACTCACTCAGGATGAGGAGAGCAGACTTCTTGCAAATCCCTTTCATCTTCATGTATTCTCACCAAGAGCAACTGGTCCCCTCAGTTCATCTGAATTACTCCTATATTAGTGGGCACACAGGGAGTATCCCTTCCATGAATGGCCTGTCTCACAGGGCTTTTTCTTTTCACAAGTATGGAGGAACCACCAGTAGTCACAACATGGGATGGCTCAGTGCTGAAAATAAGTTGGCTTCAACGTCCTTTCCCCCCTTAATCCTCTGCAACAGTCATCTCGCTGACATCAGCCCTTCCAGCCCCTGCAGCTGAACATTGCTTCTCCAGCCCTGGGGTTCAGGCTAGAGGTCTTGACTCTTCACACACAGCTGATGATTACTGTGATGGAGAGATGTAAGGACAGGCAGCTGCTCATGCTGTGACATAGCTGTAAGCTACAGAGCTAAAAATAACAGCAGCTCCTGGAGAAATAATGCCAAGAAGTCTCACCATAGCTTGGGAATGCAGGCCTAGGCATGGTTTGCTTTTGAGAATGATTTTAGTACATGCTTTCCAGTTCTCAGCACTGCTCTAATCTCTAACTACATTTCTCTGTTCCCTGCTTGCACTGTGCAGGATTACAGGGTGAACATCTTCCTGCGACAGCAATGGAATGACCCACGGCTGGCATACAACGAATATCCTGATGACTCCCTGGATCTGGACCCCTCTATGCTGGACTCCATCTGGAAGCCTGACTTGTTCTTTGCTAATGAGAAAGGGGCCCATTTCCATGAGATTACCACAGACAACAAGCTTCTGAGGATCTCCAGAAATGGCAATGTCCTCTACAGCATCAGGTGAGGTCACTCAATGGGAAGAGCTCCACCAAGGTAGTGGAAGTTTTGTCTCAGCATAACTCTTCCCGTTTATCCCTTTAACACTAGATCCAAGAATCTGTCAGTGAATCTGAACTAATTGCACTGAATTTCCCACAGAAAATCAACCCAAAACCCTAACTTCACTTAACTTACAACCTTATCTACTATTTATTTTAAACCAATGAAATTATGATCTTAATTTCATGAACTTTCATCAAACTTCATGAACTTGAAGAGGGCAAGTTTAACTCTATCTTCAAGATTTTTTCACCTCATGTATAAAGTAAATTTTTCTAAGGTATGCACACCCCGTGTCACACTGCAGCTCCCAGTGGCAGCCATGGGGAAGAAAAGGCAGCACTGAGCTGCTTGATGGAAAATAAACAGCTTAATGATGCAATATAGACAGCCTCATTAAACATCAAGGCGGTTCCAGCCCAAAGACCAGCTCCCTGATGGCCAAACAGGAAGATAACTGCCATGCATATTGGCTGAAGGTGGGAAACCTCACATTTCTTAATTTCTGGAGACAGGCAAGTAGTAAAACTGCCACCAGCAACTTGGCAGTGAACATGGCATGGAGTTCTGTTCCAGGTGGGTTTGCAGGAGAATGGAAGGAGAATACTGGGTCAGCCCAGCCCTAGAGTTGCTCTCCGAAACAGAGCAAGGACTCAGCAGGAGACATGGAGCAATATGGCTGAGCAGCTCACTCTTTTCAAGGCAAGAACTTCTACTGTTTAAAAAAAAAAACAAAAAACAAACTTTCCCATCTCCCTCATCTCCAAATTAAAACATAGGATTCTTTTAAAGTATATTTTCCTGTGATAAGCAAAAAGAAAGAGGACATTCATGATGGAAGAACACAAAATAAATGCAAAGAGTTTCCAAAAGGAGAAATAGTTTTTCCTTTAGAAACAAAAAAGAGTTTCCCTCCCCCTCTAAAGTGCTCTGCCATTTTCTGACTCCTTGTTACTATAAGTTGCAATATTTAAACTCTAGTCAAGGCACTTACAAGAACGTGGACTTTGTCCAATAGACCCAAGACTGTGCATGCTCAGCACTGGCATCACCCAAAATCACCCTCAAGTATTTCACTCTCTGATCCCTTCTCAGCACACACTTGTCCAGTAAGTGCTCAGCATCTCATGACCTAGCTGCAGCCACAGCCAACCCTGTTCCACATGTGGCAGATATTTACAGTAAATTCTTCTCAAGGGGCTTGTCTGAAGATGTAATTGAAGGCTTATCTCTCAGTTGATCAGAGATGGAGCCCCCTGTCAGAGATGCAATGATAAAAACAAAGCAGGCAAAGGCTACTGGTGACTCACTTCTACTGAGGTGTTTGTTTAAGTACAGAAAATGCAATTGCCTTCACAAAAAAGAAACTTGAATAGGTAGGTTCTTTCTACTGCCACAATATCTTCTGTCCCAACATGCCTCTAAACTCAAGCAGAGAATTTCTTCCAACATAAGGATTTAAGTTAAACTCTCTTTCCCTCCTGCTATGTTTCTTGTAAGTCTGTAGAAAAATTCACTTTCTGTTCCCCAGGAAATTCTGTTATTTCTTCATCAAGGCCTGAAAAATGTAAACACTTCAGGGAACAGCATTTTCACAAGTCTAGCTATCTGAATCAAACCATTTAATATCAGTTTGATGAATCAAACAAACATTTTGAGCATAGATCATGGTACAAGGCAGGACAGCAACACGCCACAGAGAATGCAGCCTGCACCTAGTGGAAAAGGAGCTTGAGAGAAAAAAAGTAGAGATCTACTTTTGTTTCCCAAGCACAGCAGGAATTCAGGAAGAAACAGAGGTTCTTATTGGCTTACCACATTGCATTTTCCCTGCAGGAAATCCCACCAAAGTCTCTCTTTTCCCCCACAGCAATGTGTGATCTTGACCAAACTTCATTTTTTTGTTCTGACACAGAAATGTTCTGTTCCAAGATTTCCAAACAGTTCCAGTCTCTAGAAATGTATCTAGGGCGTTCAGAGAATGAATTTGGGCTTGCTGCTAATCAAGATTGTTGTGAATCCAAGGCAAGAAATGAAAACTGAAGCAGCAAAACTGGTGTGGGAACTTTTGGTTCTGCACAGTCCAAAAGAATCTTGCAATGAAACACTATCTGCAGCAGGTGTCTTTGATGGGGGTTATATCACTGACCCAAATGCTCAGCATTTCTGACATTTCCAACACAAAGTGTGAAAATACAGGCAGGGAAGAGGTGAATGATCTCCCTCAGTACACCAGTGTCTGGGGCAAGGTACCAACCTGTTTGCAACATTGGACATCCAAGAGTGTTCATCACCTCATCAGTAACACAAACCGCTTAGCTTTTGGCTATGTTGTCTTCTCTCCTTAGGATCACACTGACGCTGGCCTGCCCCATGGACCTGAAGAACTTCCCCATGGATGTACAGACATGCATCATGCAGTTAGAAAGCTGTGAGTCCTGCATACATCTTCATTTTGGAGAGGAAACTGTGTTTTTCCTCTCCCTCTCCCTGCCATCTCCCTCTCCAGCTACACCCATTCCCCATTCAGCCTTCGCTGAAGGCTTGTCCACACACACCACTTGCCCAGGATTTTCCATTCTTTCAGCACATGTAAGATTTCCTAGAGAAGCCAAACCTTAAAAGATCCCACTAGAGGAGTCCTGGCTTACTTGTATTTACATTGGCCTTTCACTCTGGAGGAGAAAGGTGAAAGTGTTTTCATCTGCAAATGAAACAGGATGGATGAACATCTGCCCCTTGCACATGTTGCTTATCCCAAAGGAGGCAAAGACTATCAACAACTTCATTCAGAGAAAGAGGTCAAGTTTGAAAAAACCTCAAACAACAAGCCAAGACTTAGAAAAAAAATAAGTGATTTATTGCAGAGTACTCACTGCACTCCATCACAGCTCCCCTGGAGTTCAATATCCTTTCACCATACACATGAGCAGTTCTGCCTCCACCCATATCCCATTCATTATAGCATCGCCAAGGAGGTCCAGGACAAGTTCCTGCCTCCAAACATAGCTCTCTTCCATGAATCTGTCCTGTTCCAGGTTTGTGTTTAATATGTTTCACCTTGCATTTGTCCCCTCCCTTCAACAGTTGGCTACACAATGAATGATCTCATATTTGAGTGGCAAGAAAAAGGAGCTGTGCAAGTTGCTGATGGTCTGACATTGCCTCAGTTTATTCTCAAAGAAGAAAAAGACTTGAGATACTGTACAAAGCACTACAACACAGGTCAGTGCTGTTTACCCTTGGCTGTTGGGGTCATTAGAGAGGAATTCAGGACTGTGCATTTGCCAGAGTCTCTTGCTGTGTATGATGGCACTCTAGTGATACAAGCCTGGTCCTACACAGCTAGGGACAACATATATATAAATGCACCTAGACATATTACCAGTAACTATATACATATATAGCCAGTAAAAAGCTAATAGACACGTGTGGAACTCTATTGTCCCCTGTAGCACCTCCACCGGTTCAAGGGTGTTTGGTCTGGACCTTTCCTCCCAACATCTTTTATCTTTAATGCAAGGGAGTAGGTGAATTTTAAGTGACAAAGGATTACTGCCAAGGGCTTTCTTGTTGTATATTCATATAGGACAATGGGGCAACAGCTGCTATTTTCCTCTTCTAAAAAGACTCTGGTTCTAGGCAGTGCAAGGAAAGTCCCAAGACAACAGGTGAGAACAGGAAGCTCCCTGTGCCTAGTCAGTAATCTTCCATGTATCTCCTGTCATTCTCAGGCAAGTTCACCTGTATAGAAGCTCGCTTCCACCTGGAGAGGCAGATGGGCTATTACTTGATCCAGATGTACATCCCCAGCCTCCTTATTGTCATTCTGTCCTGGATCTCTTTCTGGATCAATATGGATGCTGCACCTGCTCGTGTTGGCCTGGGGATCACCACAGTGCTCACTATGACAACACAGAGCTCTGGTTCTCGAGCCTCACTGCCCAAGGTAGGGAACACACCTTCACAGAGGGGCAAAACATGCACTTTCTGGGGCCAGCACATAAGTAAGTGCCCACATAGATCTTCCTGCTCAACACAAAAGGCATTCTGCTGCCATTGCACTATTCCAGTTTAAGAGGAAGCAGAATAAATTCCAGATCACTCCTGCAAAACCTTTAGCAGAGTTTCTATGACTGGAAGCATAACTTCCCCTAAGATTCAGCACTCACTCCAAGTTCCACAACAGATCTGTGTAGTCAGGAGTCCTGTGCTTTACAAACCCCTGCAACAGCCACACATGGGTATGCATTCTACATTCTGGCTTTTTGCTTCCTTGACAATCATACTTTTATGAGAAAGTGAAATCCTTCTAAACCCTGGGAGTAACACATAAAATAGCAAGCAAAAAGCCATTTGCGTGAAGAAGCCACCTCATCTCATTCTCTCTGACTCCTAGGTGTCCTATGTGAAGGCCATAGACATCTGGATGGCTGTGTGCTTGCTGTTTGTGTTCTCTGCACTTTTAGAGTATGCTGCTGTCAACTTCGTGTCTCGGCAGCACAAAGAACTGCTCAGGTTCAGAAGGAAGAGGAGGCACCATAAGGTAATACATAAAGCATGAAGGATACAGCTGGAATCTGTCCCAGCAGAACATCATTCCATGGCCAAATGAACTAAGCCACTAGCTCCCAGAGAAGTCCTCAGGACATGGTCAGATGTTAAGGGGGGGTCACACATCACAGGGCAGAGCTACCTCAGTGAATTGTGTTCTTTCCAACAGTTTGTTGACCCCAGGGGTCTAGTAAGCTGGTTTTTGTTAGCCAGCCAAGTGGTTTAAGCCAAAAGGGTTTGTTCTCAACAGAACAATTTCCACACAGCAATATTCTAGTCTAAGTTCTTCTCTTCAGAAGATGCAACAAGGGCTGGGGGGAGGCAGGCAGGGAGGTGTGAGGGATGCCTATCAAAGAAGAGCATTCCCCAACAAGACAGCCTACATTAGCCTGGAGGTAAGTGACACCTCTTTTGTCTCTGTCATCTCCATGTCCAAAAGCATCTGCTTCTCTGACTGACTGCAAATTCCTCTCAGAAGGAAAGAGCAATATGCTCAGCTAAGCCTCGCTCCGTGCTTACTTGCCATGAGTGATGCCAACCCCAGCACGCATGTGTCACACAGACATGCATCTTCTGCATCCTCAGCTCTACTAGCTTTCAGGCTGAGGTACCACAGCAGAGTTCACCTCACAGGATAGCCTAGAAAGAAGCATAAAGGTGGCTGTGATCACAAGACCCAAGGCACTCAAAAATTGTCTTTAATTACCTAATAGAATCAAGTACATGATATGAAATTTTCAGCACCAGTCATGAGAGGTTGCCCTCAAGCTAGTGTTAAGAAAACAGTAAAATTGCCAATTACAAATGGGTTAATGTAGCTGCCAAAGAACCTAGCTGTTCTGTCCTGATGTCCTAACTTGTCTGAATAACTCTGCCTGGTTTAGGGATGACATGCCAGGCTAAAGACAAGTGAGATGTTGCAGTGGTCTATATTGGTGGAGGCATCTGGGGAGAAGACCAGCCCATGCCAACATTCATTAGGTCTGCCCAAATCAAAACCTACCAGCCTTTCTTCACAGCTCAGAGTGCCAGACAGTGTGCCATGATCTGACATTAATACAACTGAACTTAGACAAATCATTTTCTTACTTTCTTCAGAGTTAGATGCAAGATGATAAGCTTTTTCTGACCATTAAGAGTTTCTCTTCCTCTCTAAAAAATAAAAATCAAGTCAATAAATACCTGTTTCTAGGTTTCAATTGGTCCTTTCTATTTCTGAGACTCTGGAAGAAGGGGGAGGACTAGAGTGGAAAGATCAACAAGTCAGCTTTCTCCAAACCCATTACTCTGTCTGTGGTCACTGGGGCAGACAGATTTTGGCATTGGGAAATGTAGGGTCTGTGGTCACCAGGGAGACATATTGTCCCTTTGAGGTACAGACCAGTCTGGTTAATGACACCACCATCAGACCCACTTGGTGTCCCAGCCCAGCATGGCTGGTGATGGCTTTGCCCTTCTCCTTTGATTTAGCACCTTGAAAAGTGCACCATTAACTTCTCCGTCTTGGGTACAACACTCACACAGAGCACATCAGCCACAGAAAACAGCCAGTGGCCCCTTGGCAGTCAGGAGAGAAAAGAAATTAGGGAGCTAAGTGATTTAGGCTAAACCAGATGTGTCAGTGCATGTGTGTGCACTCAGAGAAGAGCAGAGGCATGTTTACCTGAACCCCCATGACACAGCTGTGATAAGAAGATCTAGGTCTGAGCATCTCAAAAAGTCAGGCCTTTGCAGGCCATGTACAGATTATCAGCTACATGAGGGAGGCCAGTTAAGGCAAGGAGGACAAGTCAGAAATGAGAGGGACCTTTGCAAATCTCCCCCTAATGCCCCAGAGGCATGGGATGCAGGTGTCCATGGCCACCCAGGTGCAGCTCCAGACACAGTCGAAGACTCACACATTGCCCTGTGCCATCCAACAGTGGCAACCAGACTCCCAGGCAGTGGGAACACCAGAAGTTGTCCTTGCAGCCTGTACTCCTCCAGGTCCCCATCCACCCTCACTGCCAGTAGTGCAGGTTCTGGCACAGCAGAATGCCTGCATTGTCTATCATCAGAAAATCAGCTTTTTAGCTGAAAATCTCTCTCCAAGAGAAGAGTTACAGTGAACCTTGACTCCTAGCTCACAAAATGACTTACTAGATGTTCAGCACATGGAGTGACCAAGCCCCAAGAGCAGCCAGGTCTTAATTTTTGGTGCCTCAGTTTCCCCAATCAATGCACTGTCTCCTTACAGAGACATTGTTAGGAGGCAAAGATATTAAAGGATTGTCAGATCTTAAGGTGCCACGGACCAGAGATACACCAAGGAAACAACACCAGAGCAGGGAATAATTATCCCAAGACCTGTAAAATTGTCTCAGGCAGGGCTCTGAAACAAATAAGCCTGCTGGTAAGTCACACAGCTCACCAGCTTGTCACTTTCCCAAAAAAACCCAAACAAACAAAACCCCCCAAAAAAACCAAAACAAAACCAAAAGCAAAGAAGATTTGATTTTACTTGGATTGTTTTGCTTTGCTCAGATGTGCTTTCCCTTCTGCTCCTCCAGCCCAGCCCCGCAGTGCAGTGCCTCCATCCCACGCAGCTACTGGCTCAATGCTGGGCCATCCAGGAAAAGACACTCTGCAAGGGAGAGAGAAAGGGACAAGAGGGCATGGTGGGCAGAAGGGTTACAAGGGAGGGGGCTGAGAGTTCCATGTTGGGGAGCATGGGTCAGTGAAGGGGGACACAGCAAGCGTCAGCCTCCATGACAGTTATTTAGTGCTATTGGTCTAACAATTAGCCTCTGTGTCAAGAGATCTGGATTTCTGACCCTGCTTCTACAACACATTTGTTGTATTATTTTGGCCAACCTTGGTCTTCCCTGTGGTTACATCCCGATATTCAATAACATAGGGCTCAGAGAGAAGGCGGCTCTGGGGAGACCTTATTGCAGCCTTTCAGACAGACATTTCAGCAGGGCCTGTTGTGAAAGGACAAAGGGTGATGATTTTAAACTAAAATAGGGAGGTTTAGACTAGATACAAGGAAGAATTTTTTTACCCTGAGAGTGGTGAAACACTGGCCCAGGTTGCCCAGGGAAGTGGTAGATGCCCCATCCCTAACAACATTCCAAGTCAGGTTGTATGGGGCTTTGAGCAACCTGATCTAGTTGAAGATGTGCCTGCTGATTGCAGGTGGGTTGGATTAAAATAACTTCTAAAAGTCCCTTCCAACCCAAACCATTCTATGCATACATGAATCATTCCTAGTAGCCTACAAGGCTTCCACAAAAAAAACAGCAATAACATTTGTCTTAAGACTGGAAAATGAATTCTTTTTCTTGCTCAATAACTGGAATTAGCACAAGTACCCCATGTCTTACCACTGACCCACAGAAGGGCACTTCTGTTTCTCACCTGGAAGATGGCTCCTGGGGAGGGTATGTGGGATTCAGGGGGTTCCATGGTCAGGCAAGGGCTGGATGCACGCTGCTGCAGAGGTCTTTTCTTGGACAGGTCTCGGCACCTGCACATCCATGTAACTCCATAGGAAGTCTCATGCTGTGGCTTCACCTACATGAGTTACATGGAGCCCACTCCTTCTGGGCAAGCTGATAAAGCACAGGCAAAGCAAAGAAGGTGCTGATAGGAGCGGGGGGGAGGGAGAGGCAGAAGCAAAACAGGGGATGCAATTGGAAAAATAAAAGCAGCACCATAAACCCTTCAAGCATCTCAAAGACCCCAGTGGGGTGGAAGTCAGTCCTGTTCTCCATATGGGGTGCCTGGATCCCCTGATTTGCATCTGTGTATCACACAGCTGGCACCCTTCTATAAGGCTGATCTCCCAAGAGCAGAGGGTTTGTCCAAAGGTGCTGAGTTTGGGGCATGGTAGAGCTGTGTTTCCCATGCAGAGCAGGAAGCTGTCAGAGGAGAGCCTTATAGTGAGGGTGCACTGTCTATATCTCATTTTAAGTAGAGTCCTATGCTGAATCTGTTTCAGGAGGACGAAGCTGCTGAAGGCAGATTCAACTTCACTGCCTACGGGATGGGACCAGCTTGCCTCCAAGCCAAGGATGGCATCTCCGTCAAGGGTGCCAACAACAACAACACAGCCAACCCGGTTCCGCCGCCGTCCCGCTCCCCCGAGGAGATGCGAAAGCTCTTCATCCAGAGAGCCAAGAAGATCGACAAGATCTCCCGCATTGGCTTCCCCATGGCCTTCCTCATCTTCAACATTTTCTACTGGATCATCTACAAGATCGTCCGCAGAGAGGATGTGCACAACCAGTGAGGGAAGGGGAGCAGCTGGGAGGGAGCGAGCAATCCTTTATCTATGTGCAATAGCAATGCAGCTATGCATGAAGTTAAGAATGTGGCAATATCTACTAAAAAAACAAAAGGGGGAGGGGGGCTGGGAGGGACTTTTAATGGTGTGAACTGAGGATAACCAGCACAGGGAGAAGAATACAAGCTCTTGATCTGGGGAGAGCAGGGGGTGGGTTAGTTTTCCAGCATAGGAAGGTTTGGATTGTTCCAGCTGCAATCCAAGCAGTGTAATATATTAATATATATTCATGCTTAATTACAATGCAGAAAGAAAATCAAAAAAAGCTAAACAAAAAAAAAGTTCCTTTTTTAGCCTATCAACAGCTTAGATTCTCAAGTCACTGGAATGATTCATAATTCCATGTGCAGAACCAACTGCAATTATGCTTTATATGACTTTTGCTATAGAAAGGCCATACCACTCAACCACATGGGGAAAAAAAGCCCTGGTAAAAGGAAAAAAAAACCAAACAAACAAACCAACCACAAAAATACTACCCCAAACAAAACCCAAGAAAATAACTCTATGCTTCTCTAGGTTTTGCACTTTGAAAACTGGCTAGACAGGGAAACTTAAGAAAGAGGCTGTTGGTTGTTGTTTATTTTATATGTTTACCTTTTTCAGTCATGGATTTGCAAATCAAATATTTTGTGACTTTTGGATAGAGGAAACCAAATGCATTATGTCTCTCATCCCCATCAGAGAGCAACCAATAGGAAACCAAGGAGGACATCAGGGCCTTCATCAGAAATCACAGGTACCTTCTGTCCTTTTAAATGACCTGGCAGGACTCGAGTCCCAGGAGTCAAAAATCCTATTCAGAGCACTAGAAATTATGAAGGGTTTTTAAAACAACTCTTTGTTTTTTATTTTTGGTTTTTTTTCTTTTCAACTCTCTTTCTGCCATGTTTGTTTACAATGAGGGTTGGAAGTGTTGGAAGAGTTAAAGTAGAAATTATATTTAAAGTTTATAGCCGACAGGGAAGTTCATCCCTGTTGTGACAGGACCGGGTGAATGGCAATACTGTCAGTAAGGGATGGGGGGAAAATGTGTATACGGAGAGAGCAGCTTTTATTTTCACACATTTCATAGCAGTAATATTAATAGTGAAGCTGGGTCAATGGACCCCAAACTCTATTTTTGTATCTATTTTGGTGCTGCATTTAGCTTTAATGTGAATGGGAAGATGAAAGAGGCTGCTCTGCCCCTCTTTGCTGCTCAGCAGAGTCCTGGGGGAGGCTGGCCCTGTTTGGTGGGGATGGGGAAGGGGGGGAGGGAGGTGGCAGTGGGTGACCAAAGGGTTTTCCCCTTTGGCCAAGTGGTAGCACAGATTGGTATTGGTGTTTGGGGTGGGAGCGGGGGTTGGGGAAAACACCAAACACCTCCAAGGTGTTAGTAGAAAGCCTGGCTCAGGGCTGGCAGGGGCAAGTCAAGGGCTTGGTACCCAATTTGCCTCTCTGAGACCCTGGACCGAGCCAGGCTGCAGCATCCAGGGTGATTCAGTTGTGCGTGTTTGCACTCTAGCAAGGTGGGTAGAAGAGAGCATAAAGGAAGAGACAATCAGTCTGCACTGAAGCACTTGGGGTCAGGTCTGGATTAGGCACTAAACAACGACAGAGAGAGAAGTAGCACCTAGGGGGTGCTTCCAGTCTCCTTCTCCCTGATCTCCTGCTCAGGACTGGACCACAGCTGACCTGGGCTGCAGATCTGGCGCCTGCTCCAGGAGCAGACAGGCTCCCAATTCCAGGAGCTGCACTCCTTATGGCAGCTGGTACAGCTTACAGGGAAGTGCCCTCCAGCACTGCCAGGTCCAGTCTGGCCCAGGTCAGCAGCACTCCAGCCTAGGATAGGAAGTAGGAGTCTATGCTCAGCCATAGGTGTCTCAGGCAGCACAGCTATGGGAGAGGGCAGGAGAGCATGAGAACCTGTGAGCTCTCCTAGCACAGAGTTGGTGCCAAGAGGAGAAAGCACCAGGGCACTCATAAGCTGAGCAGATGGACACCCATCTCTGAGGCTGCCAATTCAGCACCTTTCACCAGCACTAAATACACTTTAGAAAAAAGAAAAAAAAAAAAAAGAGGAAAAAAAAAGATAAGAACAACAAGGAAAACAAAAAAAAAGAAGAGAAAAGATTGTGGTCATTGGATGGACTAGGGCAAATGGCAATATTTCCTAATGTTTGGGCAAAGGCCACCTGTCCTTCTGTGTCCCTTTACACCGCTGAGGCAGGGAAAGGTCATGCAATACCAGCGTGAACCACTACAACAGCCCCTTCCCTCTATTGGAGCAGCAGAAAACCTGTGAGCTGAGGATTTCTCCTTCCCCTGGCAGACAGTGCTTTCCCAAGCAGGGAGATCTCAAGCTGTCGAGCAGAGGCGTTATTTGATGCTAGGACAACTTTCTGAGCCTTGGCTGGAGCCCAAGTCTGCTGCTGGCTCTGGGTTTGCTTGCTGAATTATTGAACTCTTCCCTGCCTGCGCGGCCGCCGCTCCTGCCAACTGCGGCTTGTGCAACTGCTTTAAACAGCTCGTCCTTGTCTGAGATGAAAGAGCAAATCCAGGGAATTCCCCTCCCTGCCCAGCAGCAGGGCAGAGGCTTGGCAGCCCAGGCACCACAGCTCCTTGCTCACGCAGGGGAACAACCACAAATCACTGTCATCGGGGCAAAAAAAGGTCCTGTCTTGATGCCCCAGCCTTCCTCTTGGGCGTCGGGCAGTTTGGTTGTCGTTGACACAACTACTCTGTCTCCCCAGGCTACCTGGAGTGGCTCACCAGGCCCCAGACAGCTACTGGGGGTTTCCTTTGCAGCTGGAGCTGCTCTAAGAGTTGCCTGTAGATCATTAACAATCCTGTGCACCATCCTCTCCCTAAGTTTTGATCCTACATCAAAAGACCAGAGTAAGGAGAATACATTCCCATCTCATTTCATTCTGTCCCAGCTTAGATAACGACCTCAAGACCAGAGTGGAATCCCATGTTTATCCTAAACCTACTGCTTGAAGATGTAGATAAGCCTGCAGTTACTACTTCACTAGAGCTCCAGTGTCACTTCCTGGAACTGAGAAAGGCCAATTAGGGACTGGAAACCATCAGAAGGATGCTTGCATTTCCTGCTCATATAGAAGCACTTCAACTGCTATTAGAGCCCATGGGACTTTAGGGACAGAAATAAGAATTACACACTATGAGCCTGCTTCTGCATCCAGTTTGATCCCACCAACCACTAGGCACACTGATGCTCACCATGAGCAGTGTTATCTTCACTTCGTAAAGCAGCCAGCTTCCATTTGGGCCATTTTCCAGCCCCAGGGCTGCCTGTACAGTGACAGCAAGCAGCACTCACCCCAGTGTGAAACAGGCTGGGGTCTTGGTGAAGGTCTGATGGTACTGAGATAGGTGTCCCACAGACATCCTGCCAGACAGTTCCATCACATAGGCAAGACCTTAGACTGCCCTAGGAGCCCCTGGCAAGTCTGTTCAGCTTTCAAAAATCAAATATCTTTCTCCATCTGTCCTAGGCTGTGTTTAGTCTCTATTGCAACAGAACCTGCTTTGATAACTTATCTCATCTTCAGAGCAGGCTGCTTTAATAGTGGCAGCAAGTATATTTATGAGTCAGAATGTACAGGATTTGATATTGCAGAGTAGCTTCCAGGTGTGTTGATGGAATTTAACTCAGTCATTGTTTGCTCTGGTTAATAAAAAGTTCAGAAGCAAAAGCTCTGAATAAAACAGACAGCAATTGGTCTGAGGGTAAAGAGAGAAAATAGGGTCCTACTGTACCTGGAGTCTTTGGAAAAAGAGAGCTTTATCCCAAACAATATTATTTGCAGATGTTGCTGGAAATGTATCATTTTATGAGCTGGAATTATTTTTCCTGATGTATAAATATAGGATAAGAATAGGATAAACTTACTATTTTCTGGTCAGTTAGATGAGATTTTCCTCTCTTTAATTCCTGATTAAAGCAGCTCTCCATCTGGGGCCCCAGTAGCACGAAAATCTGAAAGAGATGCTGAAGAGGGCCCAGGACAGATCAGTAAGCACATGGTCTGCTACAGGCTGCACAGCTCAGCCTTGACCCCAACAAAGCACCAGTTTGGCTTTAACCACACAGGCAGGGTTCACTCACTTCATGGGTCTGGTGATGCCCTCGTTCCTCCTGTCCTAGAATCCTTTGTAGGTCAGGGCCAGTGGACTTTGTTCCTAAAAGCATCAAACAATTTCAAATGCTGAATATTCTCATGTCCTGTGAAGAGAATTTTTTGTTTGTTTGTTCTCCCCAGACTTTTCCAGAATGACTTTTGTCTTCTGCCTCTTTTCAAGATCTTTAATTTTAAGGCAAATCCAAGACAATTCAATTATTGCTATTGGTTGTCTTATATCTTGACTGTAAGTTGAAGATCTTGCTTGGTTTCCTAATACTAGTGGAAAAGAATATTAGAAGTATCTATAATGTATATTTTTTAAAAGAAATGAGTATATGAGAGCAGAAAAGGCTATTTTAAATGGTGCCATATTTTTTCACAGAATTTTTATAATCATATTTTTGTACCACTCCTTCATAAAACACAGTTCTTATTCCTGTGCCAAAGACAAGACAACCTCTTTCAACACCCTATTCTTACTCCAAAACCTTGCTACTGGCAGCAGTGGATAATGTAATGTGGATTCCTTCTCCTTCTAAACCCAACCCTACCAGTGCATCTGCAGGTCTGGGGTCATTGCCTGCCAGCTGGACACTGTGCATCTCCTGTTTGAGTGACTTCAAACAACAGGTTTCAAAAAGAAGTAGCTGACCCCTTTGCTGCTAGAAAGCATTTGACACTTTCCTGTTTTCTTCTCAAAGGGAGAGGTAAGGAGTGTCTGGTGCTGCTCCTGCTTCAACAGATTTCCATCATTCCTGTGGAGATACTACATTATTTAAGTAGAAAACTGAGAAACTTGATTTTCTTCAGGGTGCTAAGAGAAGCACCAGAGCAGAAGCTAATATTCATTAATTTTAGCATCTTCAAAATTACTTCAGGTCCTTTAAGTCTTCCCATTTCCTCATCTCCTTCTCCTTAACAACTATTTCTTAAGGACATTTGCATATTTCTCTTGCTCAAATCAATCTACACAAGTCTCTTACTTTGTTCCAATATACTGCATTTTTCTGTGTTCATCATCTCCCTCCCTTCACCACCTGAACTTTCATTTCTACAGGGCTAAGTTCCTCAGCTCTGCAGCCTTTGAAGGCCTTGCACAGATAGGTGTCTTGGGAAATACAGAGCAAAATGTGTCAATAAAACCATTCCTCCCAAGCAGAGAGGGTAACAGAGTTACCAAGGAACAGCTGTCATAGCAAAGCATGCATGAAGAGGGCTTCTGGGAAATGCAAGGGTGGACAACAAGGGCTTTTTTGACTGTGGTCTGTGTGAAAGCAAAGCAGCATAGGTCAGAGAGAAGGCAGAATTTTTGGCTATTGTCCCTGTAGGGCTCCATGCTTTGCAGCCATCCAGCTATAAAGGAGCTGTGTAGTGGAAACAGGTTCTTAGATTCCCTCTAATATGCAGTGTGCAGCAGAGGGCCCCAGAAGAAATCGGCTATTGTGAACCAGGCAATGTATAAGGAGCTGCTGCACAGCTGATGGGGAGACTAGGAGCCTGCATAATCTGAGACACTCTCCTCTCAGAACTACTGGGACCATCACCCAGCCCTTTGGTAATGCCCTCAGGTGATCCCCCACTGAAGATACTGGAGCTAGCTTGGTAATGGGAAGCAGAGGCTGAGACAGCTGAGGAATTCCAAGAGGAATGATCTCTCTTGCAGCAGATGTCCAGTGCACAGGAAGGGTGACTTTTTCATTTGCAAGGTCTACAGGTTTCCTGGTTCATCTCTACCCTCACTCATCCTATCATGTTCTCCTAGCATCATGCTGCCAGGAAAGGACTAAAGCTCCTGGTACCACAACATGATAAAGGACACAAACCACACAGCAGTCTATAAAGAGAGAGATGATTTCAGCACTTAGCAGAGGAAATTACTGGTGGAATTGTCAAATGAGGATCCTGGCATAGACTGGAAGAGAAGGGGAAGGAAAGGTGAAAGCAATTGGAGGGGTTTGTTTGCATGCCATATCAGTGTCTTCTGGCATTCAAGGCAGACAATGCTAACAGGTGTGATGCAAGAGTCAAGGCTGACAGCAGAAATTACAAGATTGTACTGAGTAATCATGACCATTAAGTCTAGAAAACCTAAGTTGCAGTAGCCATGCACTTTACTGCCAGGCTTCTGAGCAGAAACTGTAAGGGAGTCTTCTGTTTGTGACATTCCAGCTCCTGGGTCTATTATAGACAGAGTACTGAAGGACATCCCAGGATAGGTCTGGCTCCCAGAAGTACTGGGGATGGATTAGCCAGGGTTTGACCCAGGCACACACAGGGAGAGAGCATGCACTGGACACAGATTCAGCACAAGAGGATGTTGCCACTTTGGGGCAAGGCAGAGATGGCTTCACATTGGCTAAAGAATCCCATTAGCAATGAAAAGCATCCCTGCTGGGGCTTGCAGGCTGTTCTACAACTCCTGCCAACAGCAAGAAGCCAGCCACAAAAAGCACAAGGGAGAGTGAGCTTCCTAACAGAAGTAGTCCTCAGCAAGGAGGATACAAGACCCTACTACCTGTTTCCAGCCTGATGTTCAAGTAAGGTTGGCACTTCCAGTATAAAATTACCCATCTTTTCCTGGGCATAGGATGATACTACCATAAATAAGACATCAGCCTGGCTTCAAATTATCTTTTATTTATAGATTTGCCATTTAGCTTATTTAAGTAGCTTAAGCTAAGCAAGGACACTTTCTTCACCTGTCCAGGGAAGTTGGCTGAGCCTAGCTGGGGCACAAGGTACCACTATTACCTATGTGCTCTGGCTCAGAGCTGCAAGTGTGTCACTGCTCAGGTAGGTGAGTCAAGCTTAGCACAAGCAGGGACAGGCAGAGCCTGGAGCTCTCAAGTCTGAGGGGCACAGAACTCACAAGTAGCTTTTGCTGCTAAGGCCCTTGGGAAGCTGGTTCCAGGATTGTTAGGACTATAGCAAGCTGAAGTCACCTTCCCCAATGGGTCTGTGGGAGGACATGTCTGCCTTACTAGGTCACTTTTGGGTTACTTGTCTGACAAAATCACAAACCAAGCTTTAGGCTGCAGACCAGCTGAGCCTGCTAGCCTGGGCTGAGCACACCACAGAATCTGAGCACTAAATTACAGCTGCAGGTTCAAGCCTCAATCAACCCTGCAGTGAAGACGGTTACAGTTACAGTGGAAGCCTGATAGTAGTGCTGCTTAAATCAGCATTGCCCTGTCAGATCCCTGCAGAGATCAACAGGCTACAACTTCCAACATAGTAGCAGAATTGGGGCTTAGGCTTCAGTGTTTCTTGCTTGACAGCTAATCCCCAAACTCTGACCTTTATTAACTAAAACTATGCAATGTTGAACAGATTGTTCCAAGGGTGGTGCCTTAGCCACCTCTCCTGGATATGCATGTATTAAAAGTATCCTGATGACAGTTGCTTGTGATGGGCCAACATGAGCTATTGAGAAGCAGGGCCAGCTCTGCAGCTTGTGATGTGCCACAGAGAGCCACACTTGTGTTGGGATCACAGCTTCTAGGCAAGCTCTGCTCCTCCAAGGCTGCACTATTAGAAGCAGGAGCCCTAAAAGTTCAGCTCACTACCCAAGAGCAGAGAGAGGGCATGGACCAGAGATGAGAAAGGAAGAACACATCAAGACTTGTGTAAGACACAGGAGCTTGTAGTACTTGCTCCTCAATGTAATAAGTGCAGTCACAATTGTAATCTCTGTCCATGTGGTACTTCCTGGGAGCTGAGGCTTTAAATACTGCTGTTTGTTCTTTGATGGGTTGGAAAGAGGATTCATGAGGCTTGTTGTCCCATGGAGAAAGAGGTATGGGACAGAAAGGGCATAAATGGCCTCAAAAAGCAAAGCTCAAGAAACCAGCAAATCAAGGCAGGCAGAGGAAAAGGGACAGCCTCTGTAACATAGGAAGAGAACTATAAATGCATCTCACTGAACAGCTACACACTGAGGTGAGGGACACCAGTATGTACTTCTCTGGCAGAAGTATAATGAACAATCCCAGCAAATACTGGATCAGGTGCATGTCTCAACTTGCCATCAATTCCAGTTTTTATCAGGAAAAAAACTCCAAAACAATCACAAAACTCCCCCACTGTTAATGAATTAGGCAATTGTTACATCCTCTCCCTACAATTTCAAGTAACCTTGTCCAGTGCTGCTGGTCACAGCAGTAGAGTTCAGCTCTATAATAAATGCTCAGCCAGAGGGTGACCCAAGAAGATCTTAGCAGAAGGGAGAACAAGTTCCTTTACCTTACACTTTGCCTGGTCTGGGGAAACAGCTGAACATGATTTGGAGACACTCTGCTCTGCCTTTGCCTACACTGAACTTGACTTGTTCCCTTTCTACTCCCCTCTTCCCAAACTTGTTTATATTTCTGTCCAAAACACTTGTATTCTTCCAATGCCAGAGTTAGATCAGAAGTAAGCAGGGAAAATAAGCTCAGAAGCAGCATGGACCAACCTGACAAATCCCTAAATTAACTAAAGTGGAGAAATGTATGAACAGCATCTCCACCCTCCAGGCTGATGTCCTCCAGCACTGAGCAGGGTTACTAAACTTGTCAGGGCAGTTGAAAGACACATGCATTTCAGTACCACAAGTGACACATCTCTCCTCAAATCAGGCAAAGACAGTACATGAACTTGGGGATCTGCCAGCTTTAGAAATATCCAGATTGGAATTTGGGGGAAATAAACATTAAGGTCCAAACAGTAATATTATGTGAGAATCTGAGATACAGGTATGCAATCCACCTTCCCCTTGCTGGGAAGAGTGGTCTCTTGTGCTTGACCTCTGCCTCTTAGCTCTACCTTGCTGCTCACTACAAGGTCCAAGCATCTCACTGTACAATCAGCACTGCACTCCCTGCAACTGGTGAGATAGGTCAGGAGCCATCAGCCAGCTCCTGAGGCATACAAGGTGACAGACAGACTTTAAGGCACAAAGGCCAAGTGACTTAACTTACCACATGTGTAAATAATTATCCTGAAAAATGTACTGCCTGGAGCATTTCAAGCCTACTGTGAAATGGAATTCACACACCAAAGGATAAGCTGGTGTGGTTCCCAAGTCTGGCCCTGACATACTGACAAGCACTAATCATGGCCAGAGGTCACCTCTTCTTTCATGGATTTACCAAGCTGCAGGGAAGAGATGACGTTTCAAAAGAACTAAAATAGAAGGCAACTGTGTTGAAAGCCATTTACACACCTTTGAGACACAGTTAAACTTCAGTGAATTAAGAGATCTATGGAGAGAGGTAAAGACAAAGCAACACACTAAGGACCTCACCTGAAACTGGCCTGATGTGCATTTCGTCACTGTTTAGCATCACAAAGAATCACAGGATATTAGGAGCTGGAAGGGACCTCGAAAGATCATCTAGTCCAACCCCCCTGGCACAGCAGGATTCCCTAGACCAGGTCACACAGAAGCGCATCCAGACGGGTTTTTGAATATCTCCACAGAAGGAGACTCCACAGCCTCTCTGGGCAGTCTGTGCCAGTGCTCTGGCACCTGAACTGGGAAAAAATTCTTACATCATGTAGTCCAACCCCCCTGCCACAGCAGGATTCCCTAGACCAGGTCACACAGAAGCGCATCCAGACGGGTTTTCAATATCTCCACAGAAGGAGACTCCACAGCCTCTCTGGGCAGTCTGTGCCAGTGCTCTGGCACCTGAACTGGGAAAAAATTCTTACATGAACACCACTTTGGAAGCAGCCTTTGAATCCTGAAGATGCACAAGCCTGTTCCAACCAGTTGTTTGTAAGCACCCACCTGAGATCAAACAACAGCCATAAGCAGGCAGAATGTCATTGTGGATAGTGATATTTCATGGACTGTGTCATCTACTCACATTCCACTAGTCTACAAGATGCTTATTATATTAAAAGAGATAATGAATAATGAAAAACTTAAGTGATATAAAAAAGGGAGGGGAGGACCCAGGAATTTCTCCCTTCCTCCTCTAAGCGCACACCCAGTTACAGTTCTGTAACTTCATTTATCTTTAGAAGAAAAATAAAGATGCTCAAGATCCTTCTCTTCAGGACAACCACTGCACATTTGGTTTTACTTTGGAAAGGAGACACAAACACACACACAAAGTAGGAATACTTTCTGGTTGAAAACATACCAAAAAAATGGAAACAGTTCAACACCTTGAGAGTGTTTTGTGTCCCTGCTAAACATTGTCTCAGTTTCCCAGAGGTACTCACCTCACCCAACAACCCCTCTCCTCCCCCACTATCTGGTAGCTAGGAAGATTATCTCCAAAAACTTTTTTTTGGGGGAAAAAAAAAGCCTATTAATTAGTAGCATTGTTTCCTCCTATTTTCTGTATCTCTCCCATCTGCAAGCCCTTCTATGAAGAAGACCTTTGTTTCCAAAGCTTGTCTTATTAAAGCTCATTTGTTCCAAAATACAACAGGGCCTTGATGCTGCTTATACCAGGGACAGCCAAGGGCTCTGACACATGAGCTGGGTTGGGCTTAGCAGCTGCAGGGTAAGGTGTTACCAGCTGCCCCATCCCTCTGCCAGCAGTCACTGTCCCCCACAGAATGGTCAATACCAGTCACCCTCCACGGGTCAGTGGAGCTCAGGGTAGAAACACAGGTTTGCCAACACAGACCGAGCTCTCAGCTGTGGGACAGACCCTCCTGGCAAAAGGACAGGACAGACCACTGAGGATTACACCCTGGAAACACCCTTCCATCCAAGCCCATTTATCAATGCTCTTTTGTAAATACTAAATCCAGACTTGAACTACTTCTGCAATTTGGGTGCACATGCACTTGTCAAATGACATCAGGAAATAACATTTTCTCAAGCTTGTTCCCAATCAAAAAAGGACTGGCAACAAGGACAGAGTGTTTTCTTTTTACTCTTCAATGTTATTGAGACCTCAGAAGTAAGTAGTGGCATTAGAACTGCCTGGTTTAATCAACTCTCAAGCATAGGAAAAAGAAGTAGCTGCTGAGGACAAAATTCATCTCCCTTTAATTTCAAATAAGCTTCTTTAAAACAGGCATTGAAATAGTTCATATTCATCTGGTTTAGTTTTCTTCCTTGCAAGGTGGGTGCTAAAATATTAGTATCTCACAGGAGATAATCAGAAAACTATTCACAGAGTAAGGATTAATCACTGGAGGTAAGGTATCAAGGAAGAAGGAAGTGGGCTACACAAGTGCTCTCCAAGTAACTCTACTGGTTCATTAACACTAGATTGAAAAAAATAATGGGAAAAGTCAATGCTTAATTTTCATACTACTGTCCCCTCAGGAATAGAGGAGGGACTAGAGAAATACACAAAATTAGGTGTACCCATGTTTAAAACTTGGGATTTAAAATTCCTCAAAAATAAAAGTAGCTCAATGACAATTTGCTTTCATGTCCTCTCCCCACCCACCTTAAAAAGGGACCTGTCTTTTCTATATAAATTTATTATATATACACATGTATATAAATATATAGATACACAAAGTTGGTATGGCCTTACACTCCATTTAAGGATATTTTGCTACATTGGCCAGTGCAAAGCAATTGTTTCCTTAAAAGCAGCATTTTTACATCATGATGGAATCAGCTTGTAACTTGTACAATTTGCATGACCACACAGAAACAAACAGTGGCAGATTATTTTTCTGGCTTGTAAAAAATTTTAAAACAGAAATTCTATTTCAGCAGTTTGAAGATGGAATGTAAAGTTTCTGCTGTTGTATGTATATAAAATATATTTATTGAATCATACATTCATGCTGGTTCCAATAAAAAAAAATAAAAGATTTTTCTGACATTCTCTCCCTGGATTTTTTAGTGCCAGAGGTTCCCTGCTGCAGCCCACACTGCTGGTGCATTTGTGCTAACATAACAGTTCAGGAAAAGAAGGCAAAAAGACCAGTGTCACTGTTGTCTTTTATTCTGAAGAATAATCACTCCCATCTGTGACCTCCTGAGCTCCACCCCACAAAGGAATTCCTACAACAGCATCAACATCAGCCACAGAATTCAGACTCCTGAACTGCTCCTTACTGTTTTGGATTCCTGCAAGGCTAACACTGCTAACACTGTTAGCCTGCCTTTCCCAGGAGTCAAGATCAAATCCAGGCAACAGTAGCAAGTTTTCTTCCAGAGGGATGTTAACACCTCTCCAGTCTCTGTAACACACCTCTTGAAGTTGCTCTGGTGTTTCACACAACAATGACAAGTACCCAAATACAAAGTTCTGTTTGTGTTGTCTTTATGATATCTGGATTTTGAAATCAGACACAAACAAACAGCAGCACTTTCAATAAGGCCAAACTATGCCTTAAACTCTTATGGTAAAATAGGTTCTGCCAGGGAGCTTAGCTGTTTGGGCCTAAGGTCCATAGAAGTAAAAAAAAGGACATGGCATTATTTACACATAGCCTTAGAATCCTTTGGTAGCTGAATTGACCTTGGTGCAGACACTCAGAATGACACTGCAGAATGCTGAAGGACTGTCACTCAGCCTGAATCTCAAATCTGGACATGAAGTATTTTTCCTTCCACAGTTAGGTGCTTTGTCAAGTTTGAAATATCACGAGCAGAACAGCAGATCCCACTTAGCTTGGCAAGCAGCATTTCATGACAGAAAATAGATGGGCAACATCCTGCCCTTCAAATCCACTCTGAGAACAAATTACAATCTGTTGTCTTTAAGGAATGACAGACTTTGAAAGCATTTTACTCTGCTGTTTCATGTCTCATAACCAGATAAGCTCCATCTTCCCTTTTGCCCCATCTTCCACACAAGAAGCAAATAAGATTATCAAGATCTTAGAAGAGCAGTTTTTCAAGTTACCAGCCAGGGTAAGAGTGGTACTGCTGGGAAATGAAATAATCATTGAGAGATCTACTTCCTGCTAAGGCATGCACAGCTTAGGAAAACTACTCCTGTCATGTGCTCCTAGCCCCAGGCAGGATCTACAGAAAGAGAAACAATGGAAAACACAAACCAGGTTTTGTTCAAAATCAAGTCCCTCTGAGAGATGCAGAATCAGCAGTTGCAGAGATCAAATCCAAATCTTCATACCTGTACCCAGAACCATCCTTTCCACTAAGGAAAGTGGACTCCCAGGTCTGAAGGACATCCCTTTCCTACTCCAGCAGTTAAGTGTTCTCAGTAACACTCTGCTTCCAACAGCACACTCACCACATCCACTCTTGTCTGCAGGTGGTTAGTGAACATCCAGGACTATCAGAGCTTCACCTCTGAGCATGTTTTAATTCCTTTTTAAAGAACCTATAAAAGAGGGTTCCTGCAGAGCAACCAATCCCTATGTGAATTCTCCACTGCAGAACAAACACCTGCAGTCCTGAACACACTAAATTTCAGTCCAACTTCACACAACAGCCCCATGCAAGTCTGCTGCTACTCCAAAGTACTCCAGACAAAAGTACTCCAGAAGTTTCTCCCTGCACAAGAAAAGGGGGTAGCTAAGCCTAGTTAATTGTATAATGCCCTCCACCAAACAAAATGAAAAGGCAGCATGGCTTCACCATCACTGCATGCAAAGCACTGAATACCTCAGACAGGAGATATTATGCTTTTAACAGCACCAAAATGCAGAAATCAGAAGGGCTTGAGGCTACTACTAAGTTTAAACAGAAAAGCCAAGGTTACAAATTTTACTGCAGGTCTTTTCAGGGCAGCTTATTAGCTAGTCACAGAACAATCAATATTCAAATACTAGAAGTCACTCTACAATTTGTTCAAGCTGCTGTCAACAGAAATAGCTTTTGAAAAGTATTTCTTTACAAGACATTCCAGGAAAATGTGTTTTAAATATTTTATTTTGCCTGTCATCTTGGACAAGAACATCACTTTCTGGGTGAACAGAGTATGATTCATATGAAAAGAAGCATACACTTCACCTTAGAGACTTCTAAATTCTCCACTGACACTCCTCAGCTCTTTCTCAAACTAGCCAAGAACAAGCCAGAACTGTCCACCTCCCACTACAGAAACAGCATTTCAGGCTTACAGGTGCTTTTGCAGATTTAAGAGCTATAAAAGCTTCTATTAATAGCACTTTAATAAGTCTGAAGCACAACCTGTTGCTGTAGTCTTGGATTTAATATCAAGAACAGCAGAAACTCAACAAATGAGAAGAAAAATATCAGAGTTCAGTGGAAGACTTTCATTGCATACCTTCACCTCACAGTCATTCCTGATACAAAAAACGGAGGTTTTTTAAAGGAAGTACCAGCTACGACCACCAGAGGAGGCAGTCTGTATTGCCAGCATGCATACCACAGATACTGCTGTCACACTTCACCTCCAATGCACCAAGATATTTAAGTCTTCAGGAATAGACTGTAAGCAAGTCAAACTTAGAAACGTCCGTAAGGAAGGGACAAGCAAAGTATAACCACTCTGAAGCTGAAGAGAAAGCAAAACAGAAACCAGAACTCTACTGACATTTAGTGCAACCTGGCTCAACCACTAATTTTGGCAAGCAAAAGGCAAAAGATTACTGTTCTGGAACAGGTAATACCTATCTGCCCTTTGGGCAAGGGCAGCTTTGCTCCAGCTTTAAAGCAAGCAAAGGTCATGAGATATACTGCATATACACAGCGATTATATTCATAAATCAAGAAAACATGGAAATAATGAACCCTGACACAAATAAGCAAACTAAGCAGCTCTTGTGTATTACCAAGAGATCTGGTGTAGACTCAAAACTGCCCTTTTCATCCAGATGTTTAACACCACATATTACAGAAATACTACTGCTTTGTGCAGTAACAATCTTACAAGCTCTTTTGATTGAAATTACCCAGTTTTTGTGTTTTATTTTCAGTTTCACCTCTTTCAGATGCAGGGGGGAGCAGTCAACACCTTTAACAGGAGGACAGACAGGCACCTTTCTGTACTTCTAACAAAAATGCCACCCTTCCACATCAGGTCTGGCAGGGGATGACATTAATGCACAAAACTGCACCAAACAACTTTATTACATACAGTAGTTTGAACTGCAATGGGTGTGATGAGGTATTTCTGCTTCAGTTGTACTTCTGCCACATTAGTAATGGGGCCTGCCCAGCCTCAAATCTGCATCCAAAAAGTACTTGTTTTGAATCATTTAAATGCAGACAAACTGATGAATTGAGGGTATTAAAAACTTCAGCTCTAACCACCTTTACCTTGTAACTGAAGGAGGAACCTCTTCCCCTTGGAAAAACTCCAACATACTCTTGACTTGATAAAGCAAATCTAGACCTTTTTTATTTTTTATTTTTTTTTAAAACAATTTGCCAAGACTGGAATGAGAGATAAATAGAAGGCACAACAATTTTGCTTTTTTTTTTTATACAAATACAAACTAAACATGAAAAAAACCTCCCTATTTCAATAAAAAATTTCACAAGTTCAGGAAAAGTGTTTTAAGAGTCAAGTTCTAGACATTTAAAACCTATCCCACCATCCAAAATTTTGAAGTGGTAAAACAGCAGTTTGAATTCCTTTCCTTGATCATGTATCAAAAGGAAAATAAAAGCTTCTACAGATACCCCATTATTCCACTTTTACAGCGCCACAGAGAGAAAAGTGAAGGTCAATTTTTCAAGTGGCAACAGTTCTGGACCAGAGGATGTTCACATGACCCTCAAAGAATAACTCAATAGTTTTGTTTTTCTGCCCTTGAAATACTTGCCAAGTACTAGGTTTTCCTACAGGCTCTTGAAAGCATGCACGTGAAATATTATTCCACTGACAGAAACGCACCCAAATTCAGTAGAAAGGGGGAAGAAAAAAAAAAAGAGAAAAAAATTAGACATTCCTTTAGGAAAAAAACCACTGGTACCAAAAAAATCCAGTCCATAAGCTTGAGGTGAAGAAGGAAATTCAGTTCTTTTCTTTTTAAAATCCACTTTTCCTAAAACGTTGTTCCACAAAGCTGGAATCTGGGACAAGGACTAGAAAAAAAAAAAATCACAAAACCATAACACAAACAAAAAAGGGCCAAAATAGTATCAAACGTAGCAGTCTATAACAGGCTAGGGCCACATTCCAAGATACCCAAGGCTGAAATTCACAAATCTGCAGGAAGAAGGGTTTGCGCCACCACGTCAACATCCGGGATGCATTCACTGGCGTTGCCCGATCCCCCTTCCAGCTCCAAATCCTGGCTTCTGGGACATTCCTCCACGTGGAGGCCCTCGAATCCCACCTCCCAGCCCCCCACGAGTGCCTCCAGGTCCACGTGGTCTGTTATCTCGGCGGTCACCCTCCCTGGCAGCTCGTGTTTTCTTCTCCTCCACATTCAGGCGCACCTCTCCCCTGAACATGATGGGCTGCAACAAGAGAAAAGGTGCTTTCATTAATGACTCGCCAGTACTTCTTCAGTCTCAAGCAGAGTCCTGCAACCTTGTCTCATACCCTCCTCTCCATGAAAGCAAACTGAAGTGGTTTAGGACTGGTTACTAGAAAACAGCAATAGACAAATTATGCATCCAGTCTTAACAGCTTTATGGGAGAAGATGTGTAAGAAAAGTCTACTTGACACTTGAAAAGCAATCTCCAACACTAAGCGTTCTGACACCTTTCAGAAAAGAAACTGAACTATTAACAGTAACCTGCTTTCCTTACTAGGTGGCAACTCAAGCCTGTCACCACACAGAGTGCCAGTTGATTTTTCTCATGGCATGAGGGATGTCAGATCCTTTCTGTCACTTTGCTATCCAGGGCAGTGAAGTCTTTCACTTAGGTCAAGCTCAATTTTAGATCTGCAGTAAGTGGTCACTTGATGGAGAAACCTCACTGAGGCAAGAGCAGAAAGAAGCAGGACTGCAATATCTATAAAACTCACTGCAAAGATGAAGTCTGCAAGAATCCACCAACTACAGGAATAAGAACTCGCTTGTTTCTTGTGCAATTACAGGAATAATTTGAAACAAGAACATGAAAAATATGATCCATCACTGGCACAGGCACAACACTTCTTCAGTAACTAAAGACTAACCACTCACTTCTACTGAACTGACTGTAGAACAGACGTGAGGATGAAGCACATTGCCCTCCTCTTGCCATCAGCAGTGCTGAACAAAGGTGAAAGCATCATGTTACAGCCTTATCACTGACTCTCGTGTGAGCACCTACATTTCACATCAGGCAGCTAACAGTCTACTAAATCCTTTTAAACTCATTGATAGCAAAACTTACACTGAAAAAAGCCCTATTGTTTCAGGGCATGTTTGCTCAAAGCACTGGGCCCATTTGCAAAACAATTTGCACAGTGGGTACTAGAAACAGAACTTAGTACTGTTCAAAGCAGGGCAGAAGGTGTGTTGAACTGCTTTTATAGCAGACCTGAGTCTACAGAAAGAGACTAAAAATCATCTTATTTCAGAAAAACATGCCCATCCATTATAACTTGAGCATTTACATGGCCTTGCAGAAAAGATACTTTAGAGTTCCTAACATGGAAGCCAGCATCCAGTCTCTTCTCAGGCTCCAGTTACAGAGTAGCACCTGTCTGGTGAAAAGCCAGGTTGTAAGCCAACACTCTGCACAGCTGTTGTGGTGCAGCCAGATTCATTGCCTGCCACCACACCACAGAATCACAAGAAGCACATTCTGCATTAGCAATCACTGTGGACAAGCTGAACAGAAATTCTTCTCAATCTGCACGCTAGTATAGCTGCTCTCCCTTCCAACCTCTTTAACAAAGAGGATTCTATTTGTCCAGAGTCAAACTCTCCCTACCTTGCATTCCTGCAACTTCTCAGAAAAAGGCTCTATAATGAATGCAGTCATGTGCACCTAAGTTGCTATAAAATACTTCAATGACAAAAGACTATCTGTACAATGTTGCACAAGTCTTGATAACAGAAAGAAAAAAAAAAAAAAAAAAAAAGAGACACACCTACTTTAAGATGCTCAAAAAAGGCCAAAGAGACCAAGTAAAGATTCTTTTGTTAATCTGAAAAGCATTGCCTGTCATTTACAGACCGAACCCCACTGACTAGAAGTTTATTTACCCTGCTGCTAAGGATCTTCTGAACTGGTTCAGGATCATCAAACACCACAAACCCGAAATTGGGGAGCTTTCCTCCACTGTTGATGCGGAGCTCAACAACATTGCCATAGCCTGCAAGAGAAAAGCCAAGTTCTTGGGTCATACATTAGAATGTTCTGTTTACCACGCTTATGGCTGCAACCCCCAAACCCTGAGAGCTCAGCAAAGCAACTAACTTACTTTGGAAGAAGTCTTTAAGTTCAGTTTTATCCACATCATGGGGAAGGTTCCCAACAAACAGCTGATGACTGTCTGGGTATCTCACAATCCGTCTAGTTTCCACATCGCCTTGTTCACCCTCACGAACTTGAACAGAAAAGTAAAACTTGTTTAAGACACAGTCTACACAGCAAACAAAAAAGCCACAGTAAAAATTAGCACCTTATAAAAGAATCAGAATTCACACCACTCATTCATATTTTAAACAGGTAGGCTTTCTACACTAGCAAGTTTGTAATAGTTTGCTTTTTGTCACCTGACTGAAGCCAAACACTTGACCAGTAAACTAGATATTTCAATAGCCTGCTAGTGAAATTCAGCTCTAATGCCTGCTGGACATTCAGACCAAGATAACCTAAACTAACCATACACAAAAGTAGAAATCATTCACTTACTGACAAAATAAACTTAATCATCATATCACTTCCCCAAAAGCATCACATAGAAACCAGTTTACTCTCTGTAGCTTCTCTTACTTGGTCTAGGACCCCTCTGTAGTGGGATGTTTGTTCGCTGCTCCCTCACCCGCTGATCCCTCTGAGGTCTCTGAGGTGGGGTCTGAGATTCAGGCTTTGCCTCAGGACGGGGCTGTGTAAATTCAAAAGAGTTAACAGGAAAGAATGAGACATAATTACAGTGTTCAGCTTTTAAGAGTTCACTATGAAGTTTTTGATAAAAAAATGAAAATACAGGGAAAAAATCCTAGTTCTTTCCACCTGTGACTAGAATGCATGTTAGCTCATGTCAGCTTATATGCTAAAAGCAAACACTTCACCTGCCTAAACTAGAACGTCACCCCATTCACAGCTGTATACAAAGTGTCTGCCCAAAGAGCAGTGGCAGTTACACAGACTGTATTACATACACTCATTCCTTAACAGGTAGTAGAAAAAGAAAAGTTGACTCTTGTTAAGAGAGTGCAATCATTCTAGATGGCAGATACATCCAGCACTGGCACGAGCATTCCCTGCTTTTTTTGTCCACGAGAAACAATTCCTTCTCAATCCAAAAGCCAAGGAACAGCATTTTTACAAAGTCTATCAGGAAGCACTGAAACTTAAAGTCTTTGAAGTCTGACAATCCAGATCATAAGCAATTAAATTTTACTTTACTTTTCCCCACTTCAGTTCATTGTCAGCCAGTTTAACACTTAAACTTCTCTAGGTGCTGGATTCCTACCTGTGAGACCGGAACTTTCACAACATGTGGTGGTATTCCTGATACTGGAACAGCTCCACTGGGAGGGAGGTTCTTACTGGTTACTGTTGCCCAGGTCTAAAAAACCCAAAAAAAAAAAACAAAACAAAAAAAAAACAACCCAGAAGAGAAGATTGTAAACTCACCTTCAGATGCTTTTATCCTTCTGAAATATATTCCTGATAGTACAACTAACAAACATGATAACAGTAACAAACTTAAACCTGTCCTTGAAATTCAGGATCCAGCCACTAGTGGCTTCCTTCAAATCATTTAAATTCAAAAGACCTAGTGTAATGACAATGGAGTCACACTTCCACCCTATTTCTAAGTTCTACCTAAGTTGAAATAGGACACAGTAGTGGTCTGAGACCAAGAGTCACATCGAGGTTAATCAAAGTCTTGGTTTCCAAAGTACCTATTTGTGCACTTTTGCCTCCCTTAACACTAAGTAAACAAAAATCTCCAGGTAGTCCTGTTTCACTCATTTAGCACATTGGCTGCAGTCAGTTCAGAATTCCAGAAGCTCTGTTTACAAACAATCTGAGCCTCTCACTGCTGCCACAGTTCCCATACCTACCACGTGTAAGAAGCTATATCTAAGCTCCTGGTATTTTAACCAACTAGTTATTTGCTAGAATTTCAACTACCTGTTAGTGTACCAGAACTGATGAGAAGGTGGCAACTGATTGTAATTGTAAGAAGTGTAATTTGGTGAAGGGAAGTTACAGAGCATTTAAACACTTCTAATTCCAGATATGCTTCCTCTTACCAGAGAAAGGATCATGCCCAGGAAAATGACAGGAGAGTCAAACATACTGATGAAACCATCCCATCACAGAAAAGAGCCATCCATTGTCCTTACCCTGGAGTCCTCTTGCACTGCAGGAGCTGGATCAGCAGGAGCTGGAGAAGGACTCTTTTCCACTGTCTCTTCAGGAGCTGATTCCTCTAATACAGGCTCAGATTTTTCTTCCTGTGCCTCTGGTTCAGGTTCCTGCTCAGGTTCTGGCTCTGGCTCAGGCTCTGCCTCTGCAGCCGTCTCCTCCAGGTGTTCCTCAATGTCATTACTATTATGCAGCACCACAAAAAGGAAGAAAGGGTAGTAGTAGTATATTTGATCCTGTTACTGGGTGGTAAGAAATGGTATTTGTCCAATACAGAAGCCAGGCACATGCATTCAATAGGAAGAACAAGGCAAATCCGTCTAAGTAGACCACATTGCACAGGGATGCAAGTTTCACATTGTTATATTACAAAGCAGCAACAGCATTATTGTATCTCCTGAAACACACAGCGTCTTTGCATTCAGCTTAAGAGCACCTTGGTTTCAGTTGCTCAATAAACAAATCTTTTGACTGTCAAAGAGGAAAACCATGAGCAGCAATAAATTCACTTGACCTGCTCTACAAGCAGACTACTACACAACATCTCACTTCGCCTAGCAAGGTATTATTACCTGACAGTCTGCTCATAATAAGCACCAGTATCATCGGGAACAGCCTCAGGTGTCTGCTGTCTTTCTTCAGGTTCCTCCCCTTCCTCCTCTGACTCTAATGAAAAGGAAAAAACACCTTTAGTACTTGGTTCAAACACAAGGCATCTACCACAACATGCAGGCAAAGTCTCTGCTGGAGAACACATCAGAAGCACTACCAAGATGTGATATTGAACAGACATTTCTTCATACTTCTGCTATCACTTTGGTTACTCAGTTTTGACCAAGGTCAAAATGTTCCATATACTCCAGAGAAGTCAGATTTGTAGGCTATACATCTGGACCATGGTTGCCAAAATAAGTCTTCCAGTTCTTTTAATAGAAACAGAATATGCCAGAAAAATAACCATCTGCATGTCACAACTCCTTGCTGGACTGCAGGGGAACTACAGGCAAGGAAGAACATGAAGCTTAATGCTGATCTCCCTTCTCCAGCAGGATTGCCTCTGGTCTAGCAACAACATTGATATAGATCCAGAAACAAATACCAGTCGAACCATACCAAAACAAACACCATCCAGAAAGAAATACAAGTAATATCAGTAGTAGTTCCTGCTACCTACCCTCTGGAGGCTCAGTGTCAGAGTCACCAAAAACTTCATCTTGGTAGCGGAAGATATCATTGTGGACATAAAACTTGTTTGCAACAGAACCCTAGAAGCAAATCAAAGGGAGTAATTGATTCATGACATCACTGGCAGTAATGCAAAAACTGAAGTAATTAAAAACACAGTTTGAGCCAATCATCCTTCTACATAAGATTAATCCAAGCTTGCCTCCTCCAATAAAATGTGTGATATTCAAGGAAAAACAAACCAACAAAACCTCAAACAACAAAACAAAACAAAAAAGCATCACACAAGCAAGTGAAGTATGCATGGAACAATGGGGAAAAAAACTGTATTAGTATTTTAATTCTAATAGCTTGCAACACTGAGGAAGCAGGAGTGAAAACTTTCTGGGGTCTAAAGTATTGCTTCTCAGCTTCAAGCCAAACTGAAAAATAAAGGAATCTTGCAATACTCCTCTTTATTCTATCATTTTCTATTATGTGAACTGTTTTGTTCTAAAAAAGATGTCTTCAAAAAGCCATCTCAAATGCTAAATCAGCACTTTATACAACAAGAAAGTCTGGAACTCATGTCCTACTATGGCAGGAAGTATTTTCCTCCCTACCAGTTCTTCTCAGTAAGAGAAGTAGCTAGGAGGGCAAATGAAATATAATACCTTTAAAATGCTTAAGAAAAGCTATACATTGCCCTATCAGGCAAAAAAGTCAGGATACTTACCACTGTAATTATGGCATCCAAGGTTAAGGTATGACCATATGGAAGTAGTGCAATTTCCTAAGGAATCCGCAGGACCTTGCTGAATTTTGTGGCAAGCTACCTTCCCACTCTAACCCTTCAGATCCCAACAATGAAGCTGTAAAGCCTCAATAATCCTGCCATGATATTGGAAGCTATGGAACACCACTAGCACTCAATGAAGCATACCTCAGGTGCAAGTACAAATGTCTGCATAAATCTGCGCACTGGCTGCATGTTGTTGGAGAGCTCTCCCATCACCTGGACTACAACACCATCATTCAGAGTAGCATGGGCATCCACATGACGAATCTTTGTGTGGCAATCCTTGAAGTTTAATGACAGCACCTTCTTGTGGATATCCTATGAAAGAACAGTTCACAGGTTACACTGCAGAGGCCATTTTTGCTAAGTTAGCAGCTTTGCAAGAAAGCAAGAACACAAAACATTGTTTCAGAATATATTCCCCAATTCTAGAGAAAAAGCTTGGTAGAATGCTCTTTAAGTTTGCTTTGCAAGCAATTTTTACATTATGAATTTTATTGAAGAAGCACATCTTGACTAACTACTGCTGTTTACAGTTAAAAGTTCTCTTCCTCTTTCCCCAATAGAAAGCAGCTGGACAAAGGGGGATGAATCACAGCTGGATATGTCTCTTCTCAACCACAAAGGTGAGAAAACAGAAGGAAAGAACAGTAAGGGTTTTTAAGTACTTACAGATTGCCCATAGACTGCATCAGCAGGCTTTCCATTGGAATCCAATCCCCCATGAACATAGGAGGAGTTCTTCCCATAAAACCTGTTGGAAATAAATATTTAACACTAAGGTTTGTTACATAATATTAAGCCTCTCTATTAGGGAGCACTATGAATAATACACTCTCAAAGAAGTTTTCTGTCTGAACTACTGGAATACAGCCGCACAATTCCATAATACTGACAGTGATATGGAGGCAGGGGGTTTTGAACAAAGGGGAAAATGAAAAAGTTCTCCTGTGTAAGCTGTAGCATTCAGCTATGTCAGACACCCAAGCACAAAGAGCCAAAATCTACGTCTCACAGAAGCTAGATGATACAATCCCATTCTCCTCTTTCTGTACAAGGTCCCTAAAGCAACACAGTACCCTCAACACCCAGAATGCTCAAGTTTCCCATGGAGTTCTAGTTTAAAGCTTGAGCAAGGAGCAATGGTACTTTTTGTGCATCTACAGTAAAGTAAAGCACTGCAGGTAAATCTTCTATTTTATAACAGATGGATTACAAACCAGACATCGTAAAAACCATGGGACTACATTCTGCCAGCAGATAAAAGACTAGAACTGAACTCCACACTGTAAACTTTCCTCTGACCCAAATGGACAAGGTTAGCTGTCCACCTAAGTGGAGAAATAGTCTGAATAACTTCCTGAGATTGGAAGAAGATAGGTTTCAGAAATTGTTCTTCTAGCTACTCAAAGCACAGCAAAACAAAGAGTACATTCAAAAATGAGGTCAGTTCTAGCAATGTAGGATACCTGTCAAATCAAACAGGACCAATTTGTTTAGATAAGATTGTAGTTTCTGGAACATTCAAAATTTCTGGTTTTCCTTTAAGAAAGAGCTGTTGGTATGACCACTGAGACACACCAATATAAATGCAAACACCATTTTCAATGTTTTCCCCTAGTCAGGAGATTGTATCAAGACAAAGCTACAAAAATGCTTAAGTAAATAACATTTATCCAACTTTCACTTCTATTGATTACAACTAGAAGTAGAAAGCAACAAACTTTTAATTTACATTTTCTCTTTTTTGCTCAGAACACACCTAGCAGCATTTCAGTAACAACCAGAACACAGATATTTAAATTCCTGTAATCCTTGTTATCCGTGTTTTAACCCAGCAGATCAAAGCTGAAAGCAAACTACAACCAGAGTATGTCTTGGTTAAAACAAATTTTTAAGCACACAAATTCAGCAAACTACATCATAGTAATCAGCTTATTCACCAATTTTAACATTTAAATCAATTCACACAGAAAAGCAGATCATAAAGTGAAGAAGAGCTTTACCTGTGCAAATAGTCAGGTGCTTGGTTCAGCAGAGTATAATACTGCCTCACAAATTCCCGCCCGACCAGCAGGGGACTTGGCTTCTCCATCACCATTTCTTTGGTCAGCTGAAAACTACAGGAAAATCAAGAGCTTCATAAAACATTGCTGTTCACATTCTGATAACATAAGCCACAATCACAGTGGAAAGTACAAACCAAAATCCATCAGCTGTTTTACTACAGTAAGCAGTTTAACCAATGTGTTTTCAGTCATCAGTCTTTGGTGCTGGGGAGAAGACTTTTGGGTACCAAACCATTGGTGGGAGAGGCTGCATGGGCAAGTGAGATTACCTCATAATATGCCAGCAGGTAATCATCCTACAGTAAAAAGCAGGTGGCAAGCAAGTGTGGTTCTTCAAGAGGATTTGCTAAGTGGCTAAGTCATTTACAGTCGATCCCAGTTCTACTTACCTCACTTGACTTCACAATCAGAATTAAAAGTCAGATGTTCCCAGGCAAAGCCTGTGCAAGTGTATTAGGGGCATTTTTAAAAGGTCAGAACAAGTCCAATCTATTTTTACCAGCAGCACAGCAGTCCTTGCTTGTGAGTGACAAGCACTGTAGAGGAATATCGGATTATATCAAAATTACTATGGTACAAACAAACGCATGCTGCTCTTCCCTTGTTTCCACCGAGCTCAGCAAGTCACCTCTCACTTAAATCCAGAAGACCAGTCAAATGAACAGCACCACCCAGGCCCAAGGAGAAATTGATCTAGGTAACTTATACATCATTTTCACAGATCTATAAGTTCCAAAAAGAAAGCCTTTACAGATGACACAATATGCACCTTCAGGCCAGCTCAGTCAAAACCAAAGCACATTCGTGTGCTTTCTTGCTTTTAAGTACTCATATGCACTGTTCAAATTCATACAAAACAGGTAGCGAAAAAGACTGATACAAGTACACTCTTGCTATCCAATACAGAAACATAATTAGATGTTCTGCTTCATACTCAGTTTTACCAATAGACAACAGAATGCATGCTTAGCAGACAGTTTTGTAGATGTATCACAGACTAGCTAGTTTTCCTACAACTATTCAGGCCCTCTAGTGCTGACAGTTAAAGAGCTAGCAAAAGAGCTATCTACAGTGAGTCAAGCAGATGTTAACCAAAAGGGCATTAACAGATCACACATAGCAGCTCAAACCACTTTCTCCTATTACTGACACCCAATCCCTTCCCCTACACAGAACTTTCCCAAACACATGGTATGCAAATTTAATATGCGTGTACTTCAGGTGCATCGAGCAAACCAAAACCAATACACTACTAACTTGAGCCCTCCAAAAGGCAATTCAGGAGTCATCACTTACTTATCTGCTTTTATTTAAGACTGTACAATAATAATAGCTCCAAGAAGTGGCAGCATCAACTAAAAAAGGAAGTCAAACTAAGCAGCCCTCTAGTACAGACTAATCCAGAAGGAGCCTGCACAGTCAATGCCTAGGAAGTTACGTTAGGACAAGCTTTCTCTTGTCACTATACATAACAGCATCCTGTGTCCTGGGTGAACAGTTGCCCAAGACTATCATCTGAACAATGCAAGATGGAAGAAACACAGACTGCCCCTTCCATACATTTGTGCTAAGCTTTGTTCCAGTTTATCCAAGGATCCTGGTTGATACATTACACTTGATGAAATTCAGAGTAGTCCTTCAGATGCTAAGAACTGACAATAGACTGTAGCTTCAAAAGACAGAGGTGACCTACCAGGTTAGTGTTATTACAGTGATAATTTCAAATGCATACCATATATAGGCCTGCAAAGGCAGTTACAACCATACTGCTAGATGTAGCAGGAACACAAAATAGAAGCAGCTTCAAGCCCCAAAGAGAAGAAAGCAAAAAAGACAACATAGAAGTTGGCATTTTGGCTAAAGCAAAGTCCAAATCTACCTGGCAAACTCCTTATACCTCAAACTGTGGTCTAACACCTAACATACTGCAATCAAAAGACACAAGGCAACGTTTAACTACACTGGCAGAACATACATATATATGAGAATGTGATCACATCCAAACTCCCAGCACTGGTCAGCTTGCACTGCATCTAGCTTAGTCAGAGACGTAGTACACAAACTCCTACCCTGGCAGGTATGCAGTTTAAGGTTCAAAATAGTAAATATTACTAGAATGCTATTCATACAACAAAAGTTGCTCTAGTTTTGCATACACTGATGTGTTTTGCTCTGCTTTTAAACACAACCACACACTTTTTTCACTTTGTAATTTTAAAAACGCAAAAGTCTACCCCTTCTATTTTTTCAACACACATTTTTAAGTTTAAACACAAGGGAGAGAGATCTGGCAGGCTCCAGAGGCTGGTTACACGTGAGCATCTGCTCTTTCAGTAGGAAGTGTGGGTTATCACCACCATATAGGGAAGTATTACTTATATGAGAAAGTGTTGAAAGGATAAGACGAAAACATGACCCAGAAGTGAAAAAGGCTTTTCAATATATTTAGAAGCTTTCAGTTGTTTGAGGGTATTTCAAGAGCTAACTGCAGAAAGCGATACTCCTTGGTTGGGTCTGGCCTGCAAGAAGTGCTCAGATTCTACAGACTGCTTTCATTTCAGTAAGTTCTCAGTATCTGTGGTTTTGAAGCCACCTTCAAATTCTAAGTGTGATGTATTACAGATACAGAAGTCCAAGACAAAGCACAGTCTTTGGGACAGAAATCTCCAAATATATTAACCTGTTTGCCTTCTAGGGCGTGATAAATTAGATCCCCACAAAGTATTACCTGACAATAAGAAAAAATACCATAGGTGAAGTAAGGCTAAACTGTGGGTATCACCAATTTCCTTATTTAACTTTGTTTCCTGTGAAGCACTCCTGAAGCTCTCCCACAGACAACCCAAAAGCCATGGGAGTAAAAATGGTAGAGATACATGACTTACAGTATTAGATCCAGTTGGCTTAACTGACCATGCAAGACTGGAGACTGAATTGCTCCACAACAGTTAAAAACCCCTGCCTTTGCTGCAAGTTTACAGTTAGAAAGCCAGTCGTATAATAGACTCCAAGATCACTCTTTGAAGCATGACAAGAGCTCTGTATAAAAGAGCATACACATGTTGGCTGTTCACTCTTCTTTCTTAGNGTGGGTGCATTTAATTTCTCTGTAAAGACTAGTTGCCCCTAGAATTCAAGTTTATTTCTACAGATGTCAATAGGCAGGTTTTCTACTCAATTCTGTTAAGTGCTAAATCAGACTCTTGAAAAAATTTTCAGTTGCTTCTAGAATATAAGTACACAAAGCTTGACATCCTCACATAATGGTAAACTGTTACCTGTAGCACTCAAATCTCAACATCTCATTCACCAAAAGCTCTTTCAGATTTCTCATCTTCAGAAACATTCCTCACCACAGTAACCCACTAGCATATCATCTTCAATGCTGTTATGAGCTGTCCCAATCCTGTATTGAAGACATATTGACAGTGAAGTGGCTCGTGCTGATTATGTTTGTCATGTTTACATCATCAAAAAATAAAATCAAAGGACTTCTGTACTGCTAAGGGTGAAAAAAAATCGATCAGAACTCTTAACATGGAAAGAGGACTAGCAGAGTGCCCAGCTCTCATTATGCAGATCTGAAAAGAAATGGGAAAACCTTTACATGACCTAATCAGAGGACAACAATCTGTTTTCACTCATGCTGCACCTGCTGCTACACTGCCAGTTGCCATCTGTTCTTGCTCTCTAGCCAGCACAACCTGAATGATAGAAGCCAAGCATCTCCAGAGAGAATATTTGCTCCTTACCACTCATGAGCAACTTATTACTCCACTATTTCTTGGCTTAAGAATAACTGCTAATATTTTACACTGCATTTCTCCTGCACAGAGCATAACTGTACCAGACGCTTGTGCTGTCACTCCATTACTCCTGACAGAAGCTTATCCACACTTTTATATCTATTGCAATAAAGATGAAAGGGTGAAAATTGATAGGAAAAGCTGAAAAGCAGATGACTTAAGAGTCATCCGTAAACATGCATTCACTTCACTCCACAGATGTAAAATAAATTGGATAATTCAAATAATAACAAATACTTAGAGCAGTTCTGCAACGTAACTGAGCCCTCTCCTTAAGCCAAGAGACTTACAGGACGACAAATACCTCCTTTACAGTGGTTATCACCTGGCTGGTGGAAAATTCCACCATCTGTTACAGTGCTCTGACTTGGCAGAAAATCAATGCTAGGCACTGAATTTCTAAAGTATGGTTATGTAAATTAGAGCCATTTATGTAAATTTTGTATTAACAAATTCAGATTTAGCTCCAAAAAAAACCTACTAGCATATTAGTATTCAGAAAAATAACAAGATTCAAAGAACACCTAACATTTAGCATTGGTTAGTGTTATCTCACCAAACTGCTACACAGTGAAAGTGAACCAAGCATTGCTGTCTCAACTCGTTTTAATTTGTTATTTTTAAATCAGACCATCAGTTTAATCTGAATCTTGCTTTTAAGAAGACTGCCTACACAACAAAAGTCTCTGTAATGTACATCACACAATGCTCAGGCTCTCAGGATAACCAGTGACTGCAGAACCCACCTAGCCTGACGTAACAAGCCTGAGGAGCAGACTCCACTGAAATAAAACATGGACGTCAGAAAATCCCAAACTTCACTTCCTAAAGCATGACAATTTAAAACATCTTCCGTCAAGAAAAATGTCAGTACGAACAGAAAGACATGTTAAAATTTACACTGATTCCAAACAGGCTACAGTTGGTTTTTAACATTATCCTTGTGCCTTTGTTCTCTGCCATCTTCATTTCTGTATTTTTGAGTTGCAGTTTAAAACAAAGAACAGTGTGGAAAGCCCCAAAAGTATTACAATTCGTTATAGCTCTGTTTGATTGGAACATTAAACAGCAGATATAGGGAACAATCCTATAGCATTTCACACTTTCTTTGGGCTGTGTGCTACATAAGGTGAGTTTTGATACTACATTCCTACTCATCTCTACAAACTGGTAGGATTTGCAGGGTACCCAAACAGCTGCATTAACACATTCCCCCCCCCCAGTCTTTTAATCACAGAGTTAACCAAGATATTTTCATAGAGCTGGTACACTGTTTGTAACAACCTAATGAACTTCTACGAAATGTAATTCAGATCTTTCATTTCTACATCTCTTAATGATACAAAAGCAACTGACACTATGATTGATGTGTTACCCAGACAAAGATTTTCTTACCTCTTTAAAGCAGAATGGCAAACTCCATGCAACTCATTTTTATATCAATTAATGACTTAACATAAAAGGCTTTTTGAAAAATTAAACACCCAGAGAAGCTCACATGGAAAAGAGGTGTGTGTCTAAGCACATCACACTACAAAGCTGGCAAACAGCAATTTTGCTGGACTTCAAAGGTCTGGTCAATAGTTAATAGGATTGCATAATTAAGTGTCATTTGGGATTTCTCCAAGTTGCTTAGCAACAGGTGAGCATATTCAAAGCCACAAACCATTTATCTATATGGAGTAACCAGCACTAGAAGCAGGAACTACTGCTGCTCTGGACAAGAAAAAATAGCCAGTACAAATAAAATCATAAAGAAAACTTCGAAAATACCTCCAACAGGCACAATATAGATTAAAAGTTAAACAACAAAAGAATAACAATTTCAGTTCATTCCAACTCTCCATACATTTTACATGACAAGCATCTGGTAGTCCTGCTGACTAAGCAAAAAAGAGAAGCTGATACCTGTGTGAACTACGATACAAAACATCAGAGTGAACAATGATGAAGCTAAACTTGCCACACTAGGCAAATTCCATCACCCATCTCAACTAGGGATTTATGTCATTACACCAGTTTGCTCTCAAGTAGGAAGAATAATGTAAATCTTTTCAAGGAAATGCCCATTTAAAATGCTACAAGACACCAGATATACTTAGATGTAAGATACTCTTCTTATTTTAATATGGCCCTAACCATCTGAGGGTAACACAAAGAAACCACATGTTGACTCCAAGCCTAAATTATGAAGTGTTGAAAAAGCACATCAATAAGTGGGTAACCTTAGGCTCAAAACACTAATCTTCTTTAAAAAAAAAAATGGGTCTTTACTTGCCTCCCACTGGATGGGGAAGTAGACAGTTGCCTGCCTGCAACCAGTTCAACAGTCTGTATTTTGACAGATGCAGAGGGAAAGTATCCTGTCTGAAAGAAGCTATCTTAAAGGTTGCACTATTTCACAGGAGAAAAGATGCTTGGAAGTCACAGCCTGAAAGCTAAGGTATGGGTTAACTTATCCAATGAATAATGAAATATTGGAACAAATTGTGAGGTTATCAGCATCAACTCTTACTAGTATCTCCTGAAAACATTAAGATAGTCCATAAGATTTACAAATTCACTAGGAGCTTCTGGAAGCAGGCAATCCCCAACCAGGATCAGAGAAGTGTAGAACAATAGACACATGCAGACAGAAGAGCCTTTAACAACAATCTTCAAAACCAACACCTCTGTTGATACTTTGATAAGTACAACACAGCCATTTCTCCATTCCTACAGCAACGAGTGTCTACTGTATGACAACACAACCTAAAAAGCTAGGCAGCGCCTGAGTTCATAGGATACTTGAGGTGTTACAAGGAGCTAGAGCCTAAAAAATAATCATGCTGCATCCTTGGACAGACAATTCTCTGTGCTTAAAGATCGTGATGCTGCAGAAAGGCAGGGCAACACCTTAACCCCTTCTGAAGCTATTGAGACATACTGATGAGGAACACTATAGAAAAGCTAGACACTGCACCAACACAGACGAAAACCAAATTAGAAGCTTCACTATTTTCTAATCAAAGTATCCAAGTAATCAAACCAAATCTAATCACAAGAAAAACATTTTTATTACAAGACTGAAAAATAATTCAGAATTAACATTCAACACTGCCCATGTAGCACTGATAAACCCCTCTGCTTGCCAGTGGCAGATGGGAAGCCTACTCAGCAGCAATGCACAGCCCTTTAAACACTATAAGAATGCAAATAACACCCATGAATTGCTGCAGAAGAGCTATCAATCTAGAAGTCAGCCTCTGTTTTTGCTAACAAACCTAAGCATGATCCATAAATTGATGGATATGATGGAGTCTGACAGTCTGTAGACAAAATTCAGTGCTTCTTGTATTGTTCAGCTCTGCCAAGAGATGAACTGCTATTACTCGGAATCTAAAGGAACAGAGATAATTTCAGGGAAATATAATTTCTACAGCATTAAGCTCAAAAGCAAAGAAACAACACAAAGAAGAGTACTTAAAGCCTAAGTTAAGATAGTTGAGCACAGCACCTATAACCGCACAGTAAGAAATGGCCATCTGGGAAAGGAAAAAGACAGTAGATATTCCTGCAGTTAGGAGCAAAAATGTCCTAATATAAACAGGAAAATAAATCATTTTAAAAAGGAGGAAAAAGAGAATCTACCCTAAAAGAATCTTTAAAATTTGGTATTAAAAGTAAGCAATACCACAAGTTTATCAGCAAGCTGTTTGTCTTGAATTCTCCCCTCAAAACACTTGGCTTTCCCTGACCGCTGGGTCTGTTTTGCTGTGGATTTGGGGTTTTTCCTTTCTTCCTTTTTAAAGCTGTCTCAACCAGTTTCCAATTTTCTACTTTGTATCGCACAATCATCACTTCTATTGGGCAACACAAACTAGTGATACAAAGAGGAGGAGAAGAGCATTTCTGCAGACGCAGCCTAAGCATTCGAGTCCTTGCTGAGAACTACCAGCAAGAAACAGGTTTTATTTTATGTTAATGTTTTTAACAGCTGCCCTGTGCCCACAACCCAGCAAACATCACCTTTCAGGAGCCAAATATCTGGAGTTCCCCTTTGGACTGCTCAGGTATTTGGCATTACTTTTTGTAAAGTTCTGCTGTACTGTGTCACAAGAGAAAAACGCATCTAAATTCTTTATGTTACACACAGATCAGCACACTGAGTTTCACATGCAATTTATTACTTTTGTTTCAGTAATGTACACTATAGATTTATGATAGGGGAAGTGAAATATTTGTCTTCTGTTCTCAGATGCCTCAGTAAGACTTTGCATCTCAGCGAATTACCAGAAGTTCCACCAGAAGCCATAAGGAGGTATGTTAGGTAAACAGCTCCAAAATAAATGGAACATGCCTCATTCCCTCTCCTTTTTATAGCAGAATAGTTCTGGAAGCTGCTCATATCCTGCTTCATTTTGATAGAGAAAAGCTGGAAATAATCTGGCCACTAAAGAAAAGTAAGCAAGGCTGCTGCAAAGGGACTGCTGTAACATTAAGCTAAGATGATCAGCCCTGAGCCCATCTAGTAACACTTCATATCATCACAAAAACATGGCTACGCTGCATTTACTGTTATGGGGAGAGGTGGGGGGAAAACACCACACAAAACACACTGCCCCTTGTGATTTGACAAAACCCCAAAATGAAAGTGAACTCTTGAAAATCTGAATTCTCTCAACACTCAGTCTTCAGAATTCACAGACATATTCCTACCTTTTCTTTTTTAATAATCCTAAATCAGATTCTCTTAAACAGGCTTTCTTCTATAAAGTAAAGGGCTTCCTTACTTCTGACTGGACCTATTTCAACCTCTATTACTCTACAATCAGAAGTAATGTTTTACTGTAAAATTACATTTTAACCATGCAAATGGTAGGACAGTGCTAGTCTGAATCAGATATTTACTTTTTTTAAATGAAAAATAACAGTTACTTTTATGCCTATACTGCTCTTCAGACCACTTCATAATAAAGTAGCTACTCAAGACCCTATGATTTTCCCATTAGAACAGGTTTGGTTTTGACATCCAAAAGCTGCTCCAATGAAGTTGGCAGCAGGTCCACTGTTCTTCTCTTAGGTCTGCAACTTTTCCACTTGGCTCCACTGCAGCTTCTTAAAGTAAAAGCAAAAGTTACTCAAAAGCAGCTAGAAGAGGCAGATCAGAACACCAAGCCACACACATGACAGTGAAATTCAAGCTCACTCCCACTTTGATTAAAAACATCAGGATTAAGATTTAAACTATTTTCTGCATGCCAAGCAACAGATACCTGTAAGGAGTCAACTCCTTTACCTTTACTCATTTTAGGAACAGTTGAGAAGACTCTCAGCCTTCATGTATCAACTGGATCCTAGCACTGAAGACTGACCCATCATGGCATTGTTAGTGTTAGACACTTCAAACAAAACAGAAAGTCAGTCTAATAGCAGTTTTAAGTGAATCACAGAATGTTAGGAGTTGGAAAGGACCTCAAAAGATCATCTAGTCCAACCCCCCTGCCAGAGGAGGATTCCCTAAAAGTGAAACAAGAAAACAGTACAGGGTAACACAGAAGAAAATGGAAGACTGTCACCAGCATTTTAGAATGCAGTATTTCACATTTGCTTCAGTAAGGAACCAGGTTCATGTGCATATCTGAGAGATCAAAATCTTCTACCTCAAAGTACTAGTCCACCAGCTATGTCTTTCTGGATGAGGTCCAGACTTAATACAGCAAACAGGATCTCAGACCAGTGTACTATTCACTGCCTGCAAAGTTTTGGAGGTGTTAGGGATGCTTTTAGAGCATCAGACTTTTTTCATTTTAAACTGCTCAATAAGGTGGCTGAAGATTATCAAGTCTTTTAGCCGTTTCAGCAAGAAGTTAACAATTACCTCAACTCTGGAGGTTTTATATAGGCACCTGTAAAAAAAGTATCCAGTCTTGTGGACAAAACTATCACTTTCCCCCTTGCCTCATTTCAAGCACAGCAGACTACAACCAGCCTAACAACTAGTCAGTGCCCTGCTCTACTTTGATTTCCCCTTTGATTCTTCATTCATCACATCAGTGAGAAGAGGTCCAAGTTCTAATATTAAAACCTAGAATAATTAATTCCACTGTTTTCTAACTCTTAATAGCCATTTATGCTAATCTTACAAGTGCTCTCTCCACAGATACTACTGTTATGAACACAAATATCAGTATTGATAAAAACTTCATCTTTGACTTTCATTTAGAAGTGTTCCTCTATGTTCACCTTACAATTTGCAAGGCAAAGAAAGCAAACACTAGCTTTCAGAATCAACGAAGTCCTTACTGTTTTATCAGGTGCATAAAGATTTCACCTTTAAAACGAAGACACTCAAACTTGGAGTATAACCAGTTGTGTTGACCTGTATTGATGCAGCTGTGCCAGCAACAAAATGAACAGAAGAGCAGTAGCTTTATAATCACAGTACAAACAAGCCCTCTTGTGTGTTTTTGTTGTTTCTCACATTCCAAATGTAAAGACCCTACAGAAGATCTCCATGTTTACACCTGACCCGCACAAAGGAAATCTGGTCCACGAGGTCTTCTACATTAACCTCATGTTTTCTAGCCTTCAGCTGAAGGAGTTCACACTTAGAACATAATCTAGCTGCCCAATTCGCACATGTCAAGAACTGAAGACCACTCACTATTTAATATCTGATGCAGATGAGATTCTTTTTAAATTAGATTTACATTTAAGCTAAGACAACATTTGCAAAGATTCCAATCTCCATTTGATACTTTTTCTATTAGATTTTGTACAATTACACTTTCTACTATGTTTTAACACTGCTTTTGGGGCAAACTAGTCCCTGGAACATGTGCTGCTATAAAAAAAGTTGAGAGACCTTCATATAATAAAGATGCTCTATGACCATTAGGATAGAAGACCTTAAGCACATAAACACTTTCAGCTTGCCTTCAATTTGGCCCATATATTCTAGCCATTAAGCTTTTTTATTTTTTTTTTTTAAAGCTAGATTCACAACATTAAGTATCTGACTGAATCATCCCACAAAAGGCAAGTTCAGTTCACAGGAAGTGAACATGCTAGCACCAGTATCACAGAACTCTCTACTTCGCAAAATCATTAGGCTTATTCTTTACTGATAGGCAATAAGAGTGAAAACTTGGTCAAAGGAGGACTTCAGATAAGGTTTGCAATTGTCAGCTTCTGCACTCCCTTCTCTTTACAACACCAATCTAAAAAGTCTTGTTAGCCAAAAACAATCCAACACACACCACATCTGATTTATGGCACCTGGAAGCACTAGCTTTTAGAGCTTGGTAGCTGTGTCCACATTTCCTAGTGCTGTCACTCCTGGCTGTGAGAGCACAGGCTAGACAAAAATAGCATCCACTGGAAACATGGCGGCTTGCTGCAAAGGCTGCTTTCAACCAGCAGCGAGTAAAAATAAAATCGGTTTCTTTGTAAAGAATACTTATTATATGCATGCAACCCTTAACAGGAAAGGTCACCAGGTAAACTCATTGAGAATTCAAGCACACTAGATCACCCAAATCAAGACTAAAATGTGCCTAAAAGATATATGGAAGCATTTTCTCTAGTTTTTCTCCAGCAGGTATACCTAGGGCCTTACAAGAAGCTGGGGAGTCTTCATACAAGCACTACTTCACACTTAAATCTTGGCTTAATCTCGGATCGAGCCAAGGTCATGCGGTAAATCGGGGTAAATTACAAGCACTCCTTCTGCTCGAATTATGACTACTTTCATCTATGAAGTTAGAGCAGGGGAGTCACCTACCATCTGATAGACCGGTATGGACAACCTCACTATATAAGCCCCCAGTATTACTACCTCAATCTATAGCTAAAACTCACTATTGAAAAAAAGCTATCTCAGATACCTGCCGGGCTCTGGGCCGTCTCATACCTAATCCCTAACTCCCTTCCAAAAAAACCCCACAAAAATAGCGTATGAAAATATATCAGAGTCTGTGCGAATCCGAGAACAAAGCTCGCAGCTCTGCGTGTCGACTCGCACAATGAAGTCCCGTGAACAACCGATCCCTCCCACCTTTCCCCTCCCCCCCACAAATAACGCTCCCTTCTAGGTAACTGCTAGTCAAGCAGGACACCACGTACCCGCTCCCGCCCCGGCAGCCTCCAAGGGCGCCGCAGGACCAGGAGGTTCCTCCCGCTGGAGTGCCCTGCTCCAGAGCCCCACAGGGGTCCGTGAAGGCCCAGCTATGGGGTCGGGCGGGAGGGTGCTCGCGACAAAGCGCCGCCAGGACCGGAGCAGCAAGAGCAGCCTGGGCGCCTAGAATGCGGGGACTCACGGGCAACCAGCCCCCGCCACCTCCTCAACGGACCGCGGCCTACCGAGGCGGAGGGGGATGGGGAGGCGGGCGCCTCAGGCCAGGCCCGGTGCGTGCGGTCCGCAGCCATCCCCGAAAGGACACGACCCTGCCGGTGGCTCCCCACAGCTGCCGCGGGCCCTCCCCCTCACCTGCGGGCGAAGCGGGACTGAAGCGGGAGGCGTCGCTTCTGCACAGGCCTACCCGGCGGACGAGAAGCACCTCACGCAACGGCGTGCTCTGCCGCCGGCTAGATATATCCGGCGCGCAGCCTACCCCAACCGGAGGCAGCTCAGCCAGTCAGAGAACGGCGGCTGCCTTTACTCGGATGCTAGTTGGCCCGCAGAAAGAAAAGAGGCGGGTGGCTAGCTGAGAGGCAGTTTAGTCTACCAACCATGCGGCTTTGCTACGCGGGGGCAGTAAGATTGACCGACACCTAGCAGAACCAATGGGCGGTGACGCTCTCACCGCCGGGGCGGGACGAGATCTCATAGATTTCCCCTTTAGCCAATAGAACGACGGTGCCAGCGCTACCAGGCGCGAAAGGCGGGGCAGGCCTGATGCCGTAGTATGGTTGAGCCGCGCAGCAGCGCCCTTGAGAAAGTGCTGGTAAACCCCGTTATAGATCAGGGCGGCCCCCTCTGTGCGGCATGGAGCTCAACGGCCAATGGGAGAGCGCAGCGAGCCCTGACGGACAGGCCATCTCCGGCGTTCTTAAAGGGACAGGCAGCTTCTACGAGGTGTGGTGTTTCGCGCCCAGCACCACCCCCTGCTGGAGGGAAGGGGAGGGTGCCCAACATGGCTGCTATGGGGTTGAGAGGCCATGCGCTGTGGGCTGAGGCATTGCTGCTGTTTTCCCAGCACAGGCGTACCCAATCCCCAGCCCCCCACGGGAGAGGGCTGCAGACCCCTCACAGTGAACAGGCCATGGAATTCCCCCTCGATGGCTGCACCTCCTCTGGTTGCCACAGCCTTGTCTGCACCAGAGGTGCACAAGGTGGCCTGAAGCTGCAGCAGCCGTCTCACCTGAGAGAAACCACCAGTGGGGATAGATGAAGGAGTTTTTCATGCTAAAGGGCTCCCTTGCAGAGCTGCAACCAAGGCCACCTCCACCAGAAAGAGGACCAGCTGTTCACACAACGAAGAAGGTGGTGATCACCATCACTAGGCTGGAGAAATGGGCTGGCTTCCCCTGCCCATCCCCAGGAGACTCCAGGTAGAGCTGGGAGACTCATTCATCTGTATTTTCTTCACAACTTCTGAGCAAAGCATACAAATAAGGATGCTGCCCCAAAGAAAAGACAAGCCAAGGGAGGACATTTTCTAACCCACCTTGTAAGGCCCAAATAGTTCTGCAATGGAGATGAAAGGCCTCCAAGTTCACAAATCCTTCTTCACCAGCAGTGTTGGTACAGAAAGCCAAAGGAGAATAGGAGGGAAAGGATGCAGAGAGGCAGCCTGACCCAACCAGCTCCCAGACAGACACACCTTTCCATTTGTTTGTGTCACCTATGACATGAAGCAGTTAGAAATATATTTCACCCTATGAAAAATATTTCCTCCCCACCACCATATCCCTAAATGCTGCCGAAACCCCTCCTTGTTATGCCTTGCAGCTAGAGACACAGTTAGTGGACTGGCGTGGAGCCATACTCACCATTAATATCCTTCCCCCCACACCCCAGCTATTTATAGACTAAGCCACATTTGCAATCTGCCAGCTCATAAATCAGTAGTACAGACTTTTGCAAAGTTTTAACATGAGACCAGTGACCCTGCACAAGAGCCATCCAAAACAAACCCCTCAGGGGACCCCAGGCATCTCTTCCCAGAGCAATATTGGGAGTGGTAGATACTCTTTTATAAAAAAATCACTACAACGACAGGGTCCTCTGCACATGAAAAGGAGTGGCCTCACTTCCCCCCATGTAGCTGAAACTCACTAGGAAAGGCAATCACATCATCTGCAGCTCAGTCTTCCTGGCAAGGTCTCAGCCTGTTCAGTATCAACTTGAAGAGAGGGGAAAGGTTAGTCAAGGCCAGCTGACAACCCAGGATGCAGCTTTGGTTGCTGTCATAGCAAATAACCAGAAACATCTCAGTTATTTTTTCTGCTACAGGTTAGGCTTCTTAACAGGAAGATGCTGAAGCCAGCACATGGTCAGGAAGTATCACCCCCACGCATCTCTGCCAGCTCTTCTCAGCCCTGATATACTGCACTGTCTCCTTTCCTGGTTACCCACAGCCTGCCAAAGCATCTGAGCTGCTCCCATCCCCCACCACAGCCTCCTCCACTTTGGCTTGATTGTTTTAAGAAAGAGGTCCATTGTCCTTAAGGGCCAAACAGCCAGGAAAAAAGAAACGAAACCCTACAACAGACCACCCCAATGGAGACACACAAACATCTCCAGGAACCAGTATCCTTTCTCTCAACCTACTCTGAAGTGGAGACCCCTCCCAAACCTCTGTCATCCAATAATCCAGTCTACCAGAGCTCTCCTAAAGTAGTAAATCTCAAAAACCCACAAAAGACAGAGAGGAACATGTGTTCTGAAGCAGCCCAGACAACCCTAATGCCTTCTGTCCCATATTTATGGTGCTTCCCACCTTCTCCCACAGCCACTTTGTCTCTGTGCTGATCCTTAGCCTATAAAGCAGGCAGGGTACCAGACAGCTGTTAGGAGCCCACACCACAACTTTCTCCACCACTTTCTCCTTACTCTTCCTCACATCTCCTGCTTTCCCATGGCCTCAGCTTTACTCCCACCTCAGGCTCCATCCTAAGCCAGATGGCACTGGTGCAGCCACAGTCCAGACGCAGCTCCTCACAAGGAACAGCAGCATTTTACTATCAAGAAAATGGTAAGACAAACAACCGTGAGAGGCTGGGCTGTGTTTCAGCAACAAGCACTGACCCAAAAAGGCTACTAAAAGCAATTTGGACAGTGCTACGAAGAGGCCAAAGCATGTCTGAATGCCTACATCCCAGGTCATGTCACTGGAAAGAAAAGTCTCCAGCCCCAAACTCCGGCTGTGCTGAAACCTGTCCCCGACTTCACTGCCCTCCCTGGGCTTCTCTGCAGCTGACACCGAGTCCTGGCCCACGGGTGGCTTTGCAAAGCCTTCGTAAACCTCCTCTTCGGTGAGGCTATGGGAGGAGAGATGAAGGCGGCTGGATCGATTCTGACTGGGAATACCGAGGGGGTCCGGCGTCCTCCCTGCCCAGAAGGCCGGGCGGTGTCTGTCCCCTTGTGTGGGATGGGGCCAGCCTGGGAACCCGGGGGTTTGGGGCCAGTGTGGGGTAACCAGGCCGGCAACCCTCGTATTGCTCTCCGTAGCCCCGGGGGGGTTGTGCGTAGCCGGCAGTCGGGCCCGGCTTCGGTCTGGAGGATCCTGGCGCGGCGCGGCCCGCCCCTTCCTCCGCGCTGAGAGCTGGGAGCCGCCGCCGCCGCTCTGCGCCATGCCGGTGGGTGCTGGGCCGGGGGCCCGCCGAAGCGGCCATCGGGACAGGCCGAGGGCCAGGTGGGGAGGGGAGGGGTCTGCGCGGGGCCGGGGGGTGCGGTGGAGCTAGGCCTGGCGCCAGCGGAGGCGGTGGGACGAGTAGGGCGATGCCTGGTACCGGGGGGAGGCGGCGACGCCCCCCTCAGGCTCCGGGGCTTGGGGGTACAAGGCGACCTCGGGGAGGGCGCTGCGCTGGGACCTCTTCAGCCCCATTCCGAGCCCTCCTGCCCGCACACCTCCCTCCCCACCCCGCCCCGAACACGTGGGGCATTTGTTAACTAAAAATGAAGAAAATGCTAATTACACTGGACAAATCCTGATGGAAACTACTATTCCCGACTCCTTTCCCCAGTGAATGGTGTCTGTGAGGGTTTTTGGCTTTTCAGGGGCAGTGGTCAAAGGGTGGTATTGAATGACAAGAATTATGGCTTGTAGATAACAAGTGAAACCAGTTTTACTTTTGGTTTTTAAGGCAAGTAAAAAGCACGTAGAAGAAAAGGAAATTAGGATCTGTCTGCTGCTGAGGGTTGAGCACAATGATTAGTGTTACAGGCAAGTGTGCTTATGGTGATCCAGTATTTCTCACAAGTAGTGAAATGAAGTGATGAAAAAACAGCACTAATGTTCCTTACATTTTGGGTTTATTGATATTTTTAATGACTTTATGATGTTAGGGAGCAGAGGCCTGGTAGACACAAGAACAGGATGGGCAAGCACCAAAAACCTTGCAGGACTAAAGCCAAGACTGTGGGTTGCTGCAGGGAGACTTGCCTCTCCTGGGCTCTCCATGGCAAGTGGCCTGAGTCCAGCAGAGACAGAGAGGTGGCAAGCTGTGCTGACTCTGAAGGTAGCCCTGCTCTGAGTAGGGGCCAGACAGTCTCCAAAGGCCCCTCAGGATGATGCTATGAGGGACAGCACAAAGGACATCATAGGGAGGTGTACCAAGAGCAATTGGTTTTTCTGAGGATCCCTTAGTAACATGTGTGGACCTTTTGTTTGGGGAGGATTTGAGTCCATCTCCCCATGGAAAAAGGCAAGTGTGGAGAATGAGTGCTCATGGTGTGCTGCCAGCTGCACTCTCCTTGACCCCTCTTCTGCCTCTTTCAGAAACACGAGTTCTTTGTGGACATGACCTGTGAAGGCTGCTCCAATGCAGTCACCCGTGTCCTGCATAGGCTGGGAGGTGAGTCAGTGCTGGGTGTGGGACAGCCAGCTCACCAGAGACCCTTGGAGAAATATCAAGGGAGGGAGGAGCTGCTGTGCCTGCAGGTGGCTCTGAATCACCAGGGCCTCATCCTGAAACCTCTGGGAACTGCATTGACCTGCTCAGGCTGCCAGAAGGAAGGGGATGTTCCCAAGGAGGCCCAGGGTATCTGTAGTGCTTCCCTAGATGTGTCATCAGCAGTCAGACTGAAGAACTGCTGAGCAGAGCTTTTGCTGGTTGCCTGCATAGCCTGTTTTAAATGCTTCTTGGAAAATTGTAACCCAAGCTTCCTTTATGCTGGCATAAAGGCATGCTGGATGCAAGAGGGAAGGATCTGACCCACACTGACTAGTTGTGAGGATGTGTCATCCTGCTCCCATCCTCACAAAGTAAGAACAGCTTTCAGGGACCAACACAAAGGTCTTGCAACTTCTTCCAGACCCCATTATCAGGCTCTGGTGATCCCAGTTCCTTTGGTGTGGTTGTCAGCACCTTCATCATTCTTTGACATGATGACCTGTATCAGCCTCAGGTGATGATGTGGCAGAGCTCTCAAATCTGACACATACCTCCAAGTTTTGTGAAAATATGTGGATTGATAGAAACTTCATGTCCAGTTCCTTTGACTGGGCTGAAAGTGGCTTATCCTTATTAGCCACTTGGCTATCCATGTGGGAAAATGTCTTTTCCCTCCCTCTTACTTACAGCTCTTAGTGAGCACTGCCACTGAGGAAACGTGTCCTGACTCTGTCCTAACCCTTACAGTAGCTCCCTCATTAGTGCCTATCTGTACTAAACCACAGCACAGGCTGAGCAGGTTGGAGATTACAGTGGTTGGTTTAAACTCAGCTCATTCTGGTGAGTGATTGTGTTGATCCAAAGTGGAGTGAGCAGTTGAGAGACTGTGGTGCCTGATGCAGATCTATTGGAGATCTTGCTTTCATTGTACCATTCCTGGCAGGTCACCAGTTTGATTTGGCTGGCTGGTGGTGGTGGGATCAGGGTTTGCTGCAAGGAGGCACATGTACATTTGACTCATGGTGTTGGGAGCACAAATGTGTGAGGGTGAGCTTTCCCCATGCTCACACTGTTCAGCTGCATCTAGCTGTGCAGAATGTTTTCCTTTGCTTGTAGGTGTCCAGTTTGATATTGACCTGCCCAACAAGAAGGTCTGCATCGACTCTGAGCACAGTGTTGATACCCTGTTGGAAACCCTGAAGAAGACTGGAAAGAATGCTTCCTACCTTGGGGAGAAGTCCACACAGTAGCCTTGCCTGGTGTGAGGATGCTAGGTACATAGCAGGTGCATGAAATGCTGAAGAGAGAGAGCTGAGATTTTTCCAGGTCTCCCAGTAAAACAGCCTGCTTCCTGGGAAGCACAAAATAGGAGAGACCTACAGGTCCAGCTTCAGTAAACTGCTCATATCAGAGAAGCAGCAGGACCACATACAGCCAGCACCATTTTGGTGTGGGACCCCTTAGTTACTCTGGAAAGCCCATCTGGTCCTAGCCATGGTTGTAACAGAAAGGTAGAACACAGCCTCTGTGCCATTCCCAGGTCAACAGTGTACTATGCATGAAAACAAATCTCAAAGACATTGACCAGCTGACCAGAGAGTGGTGTCCCCCTGTAATACCAGAGAGGGTGATGGGACACAAAGATCCCTGTAAGTATGTGATGCAGGAGGTTAGATGTTAGCACAAGGACCTCCAATGTCTGATTCTGTTGATATTGTTAATCCTCCATTGAACTCCAGGATGGAGAAAGAGCAGCACCCTGCCACCCTCATGGATATAAAGTGTTGGGTTTCAGCATAGCTCCCAGTGCAAGCAGCCCCTGATTCTCTATCTCAAAGAGAACCTGATTGTTTCAACCTTTTGATTTTTCCTGGAGTCCCAGTGCTATGAGGACATGTACAAAACTCTTGCCTGTGAAATGTTTGTGCAGTCAGGGTTCAATTTCAGTGGAAAAGAATGAAGTGGAAGGAAAGAGCTAACCCCTCACTGCATGTACTGTTCTTTAGTGTCCAAGATTATTATATTGCATCCCTTAAGAACTTGTTTCTGTCAGTGGAGCTTTCTAATCCAATGACATTGTTTTAAAATGGTCTAGTTTGATCATCACAGTGCACAGATGCACTGAAGCCAGTTCATGCTGATTTAATTCCCAGTCAGTAAATTAAATCAAGGCTTTACATCAGCAGGAATTAAACTGATATAAGAAAGAGTTGAGCTGATACTGATATGTGTGTGCAATAGATCTGCATTGTTTTAATAGACTGACTTAACAGATTTAAAATCTGCAATTTGTATCATTTGAGCAAGCTCTCAATACTTCTTAGAAATCACTTCAAATCATAGCTATAATCAAATAACATTGCTGTTTAAAATGGAGAGAGAAACATGCTCTGAATTGGTTAGTGCCTCAAATATTTTTCAGCTCACATATTGACTGCAGGAGCTGTTTTCAACTTGCAGGGACTTGTGGACTATGTCTCAAATACCTGCAGAAGTTAACCATTACAGCAAAGCCTGTCTCAGGTCGCATGGATGTGGCTCTGGCCCTGTGTTCTCACCACTTGCCCTACATTACATGAAGGCAGCTGGGCAGTCAGTTCAGCTGGCTGACCTGACAGAACATACCTCTTGCTGCTTTTTGGTTTCCTCTTGGATTTTAACTGGAGCTATTTGACTTCCCCAAGGATCATCAGATCCAAAGCAAAGGACAGGGGTGGCTGGACTGCACTTGCTAGTAGTTTGTTGCTAGATCCCTTAAGCTGTTCTGAGGGAAAGCCACTAAATTTCAGTTTTACAGCACATTTCCCTCCATAGGGAATATTTTTAGGGGTTCATCTCTAAAAGGAAGGAGAGAAGTTGCAAATGGCTGGCACAAAGCTCAGGTGGATACCTTTCCTTTGGCCTGTGACCAGCAGAGGGCATCTTTGCATAATGTTGTCTCTGTGCCTTGGTATTTTTCTATTAATTAATTTATTTATTTTGCAGGAGCTCAAAAACTCTTCAGCAAAAAAAGATGAATTCTGTTTACATATCTCTGACCTTTACTGCCCTGCCAGATGTTGGAAAGCAGAGGGCTGGCAGGAGACAGCTGCATCTTGGGCTTTCAAAGTGGAGAAATCTACAGGAGGAGGAGGAGGTTCTATGCTGTTTCTAGTCACACAGTAAATCAAGGCCCTGCTTCTATCTTTCAGTGCATGTCTATGTGTCTTGTTTGTCTTTGTACTGCTTTCAGTGGTTTTCTGTAACAGAGATGGCTCTTAGGGGTGGGAAACTACCCAGCACAGGCAAGACCACTCTCCCAGGGAGTTGCACCTACCTGGAGAAATTGAATGCAACCTCTGCTTGAGGGACATGTCCCAGGAGAACTGAGCTTGAACGTCTCTTGGATCCAGGAATCTGTGTCTTGGCAGATGTCTCTCTGCCACAGAACAGACAAATTTTCTATTTGGGATGCAACTGCTGGGAAGAAGGGACTCTTGCAGCTCCTGGAAGTCAAGGATAACCAAGTGTCCTTTTAAGCTAGATGGAGCCATGAGATGGAAGTGTGCATGTCTCAATTTAGCCCTTAGCTGAGGCTAAACTGTGCTAGTTGCCCTGTCATCCCATGACCCCCTCCCCAGCTGAGAAAGGGGATCAGGAAAAGCAGAGGAGCCCCATGGGTTGGAATCATAGAATCATAGAATGGCTGAGGTTGGAAGGGACCTTAAAGATCATCTAGTTCCAACCCCCCTGCCATGGGCAGGGACTCCACATGCACTAGACCAGGTCATCCAGGGCCACATCCAGCCTGGCCTTAAACACTGCCAGGGATGGGGCCTCCACAACCTCTCTGGGCAACCTGTTCCAGTGCCTAACCACCCTCCTGGTAAAGAACCTCCTTCTAATGAATGAAAACAGATGTAATGAAACAGCAAAACTAATATTAATACTAATGCCAATATAAATTACACAGCCACAACAAAGAGGAAAGCAGTCCTTGGGAGCAGAACAGTGAGCAAGTCCCTCCAGGAATGGCAGCCCTTGAGAGGAGGTTGTGAAGAGGGGTCTAGCAAACTTACCCCTTTATGCTGAGTGTGATGCTTATGGTGTGAGTTACACTTATAGCCAGCTCTGCTCAGCTGCCCTGGCTTTTACTCCTCCCAGCCTAAGCTCCTAGCTGGCTCAAGGCTGCCTGCAGACCACAGCTGGCCTAGGATTCTATCCCAGCAAAACCAGGACAGTGCAGAAGAGAATGCCTGTGCTGATGAGAAATGCAGAAGGGATGGAGAAGGAGAAGGGTGTGTGAATCTGTCCAAAGTCTATTTTTCAGCCCAGTGACCAGTGTTATGGGATGTATTGCTGCTTTGCCCAGCCCCCATCTATTTAATTCAGATTTTCAGCCCAGTGAAGGGATTGTGTGTGTCTGTCCTAGTCTGCTCTCTCTTGTTTCAGCTGGGGGATGTCTCCCATGTCTCCCAATCACACTTGACTTGTTTAGCAAAATGGAAAACCAACTAAAGTTTGAAGAAAGAAGGTTACTCTTAAGAGATTTTTTCATGCCTGTACATTGAGATCACTCTTTTCATAGTTGCAATTTGTTCTTTCCCTAGAATGGTTTATTACTTCAAAGTCCTCCTTTACCATTGATCTAAAGACACTTTGGGGTCCTGGGTGAGTGAATCCCTTTCCCTAGTCCCCTGCCCCTTGCTGGTCTGAGCTGGTGTTTGCCAGTGTTAGTTATTATTTATTGCTTTCAGCTTCCTCCCAGTCTTGGCTTGGCCAGTGCATCCACCAATAGCTGGCTGCCTGGTGGCTCAGCTCTGGTGGCAGTGGGCTGAGGGAGGACACGTGCTGTCAGTTTGGCATGGATCTAGACAGTACATGGCCTTGGAGCCAGCAGTCCTTGTGGCTCTTGCTGTCTGCCAAACTGGCAGGCAGGACTGGCAGTGTTGTGCCTGCAGAGGATAACTCCCAGTCTGTCTTGCTGTCCTTGATGTCTGGGCTGCAGCTTGTGCTATCTACACTTGCCCAGCTGCTCTGCTGAACTCTGTTTTGGTTAAAGCCTGCTTATCTCTGAGCCAAACAGGGAAAGGTTTCTACCCACAGCCAGCAAGGAGGTTCATGCACATACCTGAAGTTTCAGCACCCATCTTCAGGGCTGCAGTCTCCCAGGCTTCCCCTCCACCATTCAGCATGGGTCTAGAGGCTGGACACTGCTTTAAGCTCTTACCTGCTGCAGAAATGACATTGCAGCTTTAGACAGAAATCAGCTGCAGTGATGAGCTGTGGTCACCCCGAGCTGTCTGCAGGTTGTTGTGGGAATATACACTGCCCAGAGGGGAGAGGAGCAACACACAGAGCATGCCTCCATCTACCAGAGCAGTGATGTCCAGGCTGGTTCCTGTTCCCTTCCTGGGCTTTAAGAAATGTCTCCAACTGCCCCTTGCAGCAAACTATCACCCTAGGCTGGTGTGCTCTACTTGGCCATTACTGTTGTTTACAGCAGCCTTAGTTTCCCTTTGTGTGCAGCCTGGCAGGGGCTGCCCACAGCCATTTCCCTGAGGTGTCCTTGCCACTTGTTTTGCAGTGGAGGCTAAAAGTGGAGGGCTTCTGAGTTTCATACCTGATGGCTCATGGCATTTGGTGTCCTGCTCGTCACTCATTCCAGAGCAGAGGGGACAGGGGTGACAAGTGTGTATAGGCCACCACTCTGCTGCCAGACACTGATGTTGCTAATGGGAGCGAGCAGTTGGGGAGGCACCAAGGGCTTGCATGAGCCCTACTGCAGCCTTCCTTCAGTGGCCTCAGTGCTCAGACACTCCGATCACATCCCTCTTCCTTTCCCCTGGCCCTGTGGAGAAGGGAAGGGAGTTCCTAGGGTTTCTTCTCCAGCCAAGAGGAGGGAAGTGCTATGATGGTCACTAACCCCAGCATTCCCAGCACATTTAGTGAAAATAGCAAAGACTCAGGACAAGCCCTATTAGAGCCAGGCTGGAGGATGATACCCAAGCTGCTCCTTGTTTTCTCCATCAAAAACCCAGCAGGACAGCATCACATCTGCCTCTCCCATTAACCTTGCAGGCTTATCAGGGGAACAGGGCATTTCAGCCAGACCAGGCAGTATGCAGAATGCTCTCTTTGTGCCTGCTTTCTTTTAGATAAGATAAGTTGTCTTGGGGAATATGAGCTGCTGGTCCCACCTCCAAGATAGCAAGCACAGGAGGCTCTGTATCAGTGCTCCTGAAGCAGTGTGTCTTCAGAAGCTCAGGGTGCCTCCCAAAAGGCCACCTCTCCCACAGACACACAGCCAGAACTGAGTAATGACACCCTGTGACAGTCCTGGCTTTGATGTGTGGACTGCATTTGGGCTGGGGAAATTAGGGAAGGAAGGTTGAGTCTGAACAGAGAAACAGACCTGCAGGGTGGCCAAGAGGCTTATGGAAAAGCTTTGGGAGAAAAAACAACTCTTTCATTGAGTCTAAAGGACAAGACAGTCAGTACCTTTGTTCCACCACTGCCCAGCTCCACAATCTTCGTCTTCATTCATCAAGTTGGACTGAAGTTTGCCCCCAGGTTGCATGTCATGGAGAGGGACCCCAACAAGCTTGCACAGGTAACATCATCACAGTCATTTCCATGGGAAACAATATGCCAGACACTGAGGCTGTTTTCAGACAAGGAAAAGCTTAGTTTGCAATACAAACAGGAAAGGGTGGCACTTGGAAAAGGAGCTTTCCTGTACCACAGACAACCTGACTCTGCGAGACATCCCAGTGACCGGCTGGAAGAGGGATGTGCCAGCCCTGCCAGCTGCTGAATGAGCAGCTGGTAAGGTGCAATTTGGTGCATTGCCATCCATGAAGATGTCTTCCTCTGGTTCCTTCGTAAGGTTCTCATCCCAGCTTCAGCTAAACAGAGAGTCTGTGAACTTCCTCTAACTGTGGCACTGATAAGAACTAGGCAAGCCCCAAGGGGATAAGCTTTAAAAGGCCTTTTGTTCCCCCTACCTCAAAATTATCTTTGCTTCCCCCCTGCCGTGGTGTTTTGAGCACAAAGTGTTTGCTTTTCTCACTCACCTAGCTGCATTCCCAGCCTTGCCCTTCCTGTAGCGCTGCTGTGCTTTTGGGTGTCATTTTTCACCCAGTTACCTTCCCCCACTTTTTAACCCCAAATCTGATTTCGGTAGAAAAGTCTACAGCCTCCAGAGCCTACTCCTTTACCCACAAAAGAAAAAGCTGCCTCGGTTATCCCTCAGCTGCCTTAAGCACCACTGGCTTTTTGGCACTTTCTAATTACCAGATGACAAGCAGGGGATGATTTTAGCCAGAGGAGCTGTTGTAGCCAGCTGAACCACCCAGTAAATGAGAGAATTTCCAAAATAGCACTGCAGGCTGCAGAAAGCAGACAAGGGTATGGTAGATCCCCCACAGTGCCTGCAAACGGTGATCCCTGATGGCTTGGAGAATTGAACTGCTGTGAAATTTCAGGGTGGGAAAGAAGGGTTCAGTCTGTAGCAATCTCAGGAATTCCACAGGCCTGTGGTGCCTGGGTGTTAAGATTGTTACATGGGAGATCCATTACCACAAGACAGGGATTTTTCCAGTCTTACTCTGCTTTAAAATGTTTGCTGGAAGGAACAAGCCACCTTAGATCTCCACCTTCATTCACCTGCCTGCTCCCAGCCCAGGCATGGCAGTAGCAGAGCTGGGAGCTGGATGAGCACCATGACCAATGGTTTACCTGCAGACAGGATCATATCTCCATGCTTTTGAGGTGAACATCTGCAGCCAGCTTGCCCTAACCAGCTGATCTTTGAGCTAGAGCCATGCAGCTGGTCCTGGAGGTACCCCTTGCACTGGGCTGGGTGTCCATAGTCACGAGCATCACCCTAAGTAGTGGTACATCTCTGCTGGTGGAGGCCAAGCATGATGAAACAGGCAGATAACATGGTCCCTTGGAGGGACTCAAGCTCCCAAACTGACTGGGAAAAGTTTGGAGGTCTCTCTGAACTAAATGTGCTGGTCTTGCTTCTTTTCAGTAAGCTCTACAAAGACCCAACCTGCCCTGTTGTGAGGCCACAGCCAAGCTGAGGCCCCTTGGTAGTGGGTGATGTGCTGAGATGTCCCAATGTTTGCTGCCCAATACCAAAAGCACTTGCAGTTTCCACTCCCCTGTTGATACAACACAGATGCCTTGTGTGACCATCCCAGGCAGCTTTCCACATTTCCAAACCAACAAAACACAAGGGGACCTGACAGACTCCCCCTCCAAGACTGGCAGTGTAAACAGAAAATAGAAAATAAACAAACAAAACCCAGGCTTAATTAAGGACTTCAAGAGCAGGAAATGTGCACGTGTGTGCTAGCCAGAGCACAAATACTCTCTTTTGGAGCTTTCTCCAGGGGTTCAGCAAGGTCATCAAGGCTGGGTTACAAAGCCAGGGTAGCAAACAGCTTCCAGACACTCATGAAGGCAGTAGCCACAGGGCACTGCTGTTCTGCTTCCTTCCCTGGTGCTCCAGCTCTTGGCTTTAGCCTCCCACACTATATACTGAAGCTATTCAACCATTTGGCTAAAAGCAGATGGGGAAGTAAGAGGAAATAAAGTCAAACAAGAGGGAGAAAGGCAGCTTTTGTGCTGCCTCTGTTTGCAAAAGACAGCCCAAACCCCTTTTGAACTAAGGTTTAATTTATTAGGCTCTGGAGAGCTGAGGTTCATAGCCCCACAGCTGCTGCAGGAGGTGGCATTTTGGAGTAGCAATAGGGAGCAGGTAAGGAGCCAGCTTACACGAATGAGAATTGACAGAACCATGCTGCAAGGTCCCTGGCTGCTCTGGTGAGGGCAGATCTGCTCCATGGACCTGTCCTAGATCACCTGGAAGGGCCAAAGGAACCTGATCTGTGTAGGCAGGAGCCTTCAGCCTGGCTCTTCCTGCTATTGTCCCTCTGCTCGTCTTGCCCTTTGCCTGAGCACCTCCCAAAAGGCTACTGAGTGCTACATAGCTGGGTTCAAGTTTCTTATTCACCAGTCCAGGCCAGTGGGTTGCTGTGCTGTCAGTGGAGCAGAAGAGAGATGCTATAGCATTTCAGACTTCCCCACAGTTCCCAGTTCCTAACTGGCATGAAATTTCCAGGGCAGAACCGAGACAGCCCATCTGAGATCAGACCTGTTTTCAACAGATGGGGGAAAACATATTAAAGCAAACACACAAATCTCACTGCCTTGTTAATAAAAGGAGAGGCTTGAATGGAGCAGGAATCCACTGTGCCCAAGTATCCTCCTGCCCAATTTCAGATGAAGCAGATTCCCCCACTCCAAAGCTCCTGCTGGGCCACAGGCAGAGCTTGGCCCACAGAAGCCAGAGTCAGCACAGAACACAATGCCCAGCAGTCACAACAGGGCCACTGGATTAATCTGTTGTGCACAGCTTCATAAAAAACAACCCACACAGCTATTGTCAGGGTGATCCCACTGATTGCACCAGAAGCCTGCATGGGACATGGGGCTGTCTGGAGGGCAGGCATGGCTCAGGGAGGGGTGCCTGGGGTGCCACATGCTTGGTATTATAGGGAGCAGCCCTGGTGTCCCTGGAACCGGTCTTCCTGCACTTGGCAAACAAACCATAACAGGCTTGTGCTGCACTGCTGACTGTCCCCATTTAGCCCACACCCAAGACTAAACTATAGCAGTCACTGTCACCCAGTGACCCCTCCCCAGCTGAGAACAGGGATCAGGAAGAGGAGAAGACACCAGAGGTTGAAATGAAAACAGTCTTAATGAAACAACAAAACATACAAAGTTATACTCATCCCAGTAAAGTACAGCAGTCACAACAAACAGGAAAGCAGTCCTTGGAAGCAGAAAAGTAAGTGAGCCCCAACAGAGATGGGAAGAAGCAGGAGCAAAAAAAAAGCCACAGGGTTAGCATATTTCCCCCTTTATACTGAGTGTGATGTTTATGGTATGAGATACACCTGTAGCCAGCTCTGCTCAGCTGCCCTGGCTTTTGCCTTTCTCAGATTAAGCTCCTGGCTGACTCAAGTTTCTAACAGCCTGCATGACATGGCTGGCCTAGGATTCTATCCCAGCAAAACCAGGATACTGACCTTTGGCTTTTGCCTTGCCTTTGTGTCTCAGCTGAGCTGGTAGGGGGTTAGTTCTTCATGTTATCCCTGCAAAGGCTTGGGGTAAAGAGCTTAGGGTCTCTCTTTGGTGGAGAAATCCCTGATATCAGTATTTGCATCTGTATTTCCCTTCATTTATTTTCTTCCCCTCTTCCCCTGCCTTTCACCAGTGCTAAATGCTTGTGCCCTCCCAGGAGCAGCCAGCAAAGCAGGCAGCTCAGTGGGAACAATACGATTTCCAGGGCAACTGGGATGGGACTGAGTCCAGAGCATCCTCAGCTCACAGTGCTGCTCTTATTTCACCATGGTTTCCTCTCCCTTGGCTTTCTTAATTCAGCCTGCCCCTGCCAAGGGAGGAGCCAAAAAAGCAGAGATGTGGCACATTCGGAGTCCTCCCTGATGGCTTTACAACTGCTGGGGGATTTTTAGCTTTCCAGTTTCAAAAGCAGCCCTCCAAGCTACCCTGTGGTTAAAAAATGTCAAAGAATACCCAAAGCAAGAGCATAGGAAGCCAAGAGGCCAGCTCTGACTCTTTAAAGGCTCTGCACTGAGCTGTTGGCTTCTCACCAAGGGTCTATAAGCTGAAGACAGGGACATGTATCCTTAGGTAAGGATGACCATCCTTTGCCACTACCACTGGCCACCAAGAGCCACCTCCACTCTCAACATGCTGGGGACAGCTGGAACTACAATTCCTGGTGTGTTCAGAGGAGAAACAGAAAGATGGAGCCTCTGTGCCCCACCAGCTGTCTCAGCTGTGTGTGTCCAAACCCCTCCTGCCATCCAGTTTCTTCGCTTCTCCCAGATTGTCCCCAGCTCCTCTAAACAGGGTCTCCGTATGCCAGTGGAGCTGTGAGTCCCCAGCTGCAGGCCAGGCAGCTCAGCAGAGAGGCTGTATTAACAAGAAGCCAGTGAAACTTCCCCATGAGCTCCCCAGCTCTCCAATGAGCAGCAGGAGCTGGACTTGGGATAATGCTGGAATAGCCATTTCCAGGCAAAGGGAGCTGGGCATGAACCAGCACTGCTCTCTGCCATGGAAAACAATAGACCCAACCCTGCACAACCCCACATGGAAGGGCTTGAAAATTCATCCCTGGAGCAGGATAATGTAGAAAACCTCCAGCTGTTATTTCCAGATTCACAAACCCAACAGAGGAGCCGCCAAATGCTGCAAAAGAAGAAAACTCGTTTGCCTGTGTGTGCATAAAAATGAAAGGCAGACATTGCTCCCCATGCCTGGCATTGTCTCTCTGGCCACCAACTGGGCAGCAGCTCAGCCCTCCAGTGCCTAGGGGAGTGGGGAGGGCAAGTGATCCTGTCCCATGCTGGAATGGGTCCTCCCAGGTTTGCAGAGCAGAGCTTGCTCCTGAGCTGGGGGTGAGCAGCTGGAGCCCACTCCCTGACATGTCAGACTAAGACCAGTTGCAGATATCAGTAGATGTAAAGAAAGGGAGTGGAAGAGGAAATCCCTCCCTTCCTTTCATCCACAGAGGTTCAGAAATGTCATGGTGAAGGGTTCACTTTCAGATTCCACTGGACAAGGTTGAACATGGAAGGTTTTGGGGAGAGGACAGAAAAAGAGGAGTCCCAACCTTTTGACCAGAAATATCCCAACACTTCCTGTCCAGAAGCACCACAGATTCCCTCAATACCACTCACTATTTCTAATTCCTTGAAGAAAACCCAGCACAAATGGCTAAATCTTGAGGAAATGGTGTCCAGGAACACCTCAGGCAACAGTGACCTTTACTTCTGGGGGCTGGAGTATGCAACCCTTAAAGGTCCTTCCCAACCCAAACTATCCTATGATTCTTCAGAGTTAACCAGAAGGAGATGAGGAGGAAAGGAGCCCTTGGGCACACTCAGGAGCCAATCTCCCTCACCTGCTGGAGGGATTCTCTTGGTATCCACAGCTTCATCAGCCTCTGTGTGAGTTAGAGAAGAAAACAGCTGAGCACCCCCGTGATGGTATGGTGTGAGCTGCCCGGATCCAGCCAGGTGACCACCCATAATCCCAAAGCACATGGTGGTATCCTTCCTGTTTTGCAGCTGGGTGTCTCACACAATTCCCTGCACTATCCCACTCATCAAGAAAGCTGGTGTTTCCCTGATTTCCCAGTTCCCACCTTTTCCCTTCAAGTGAAATGCAGAATTTTTTTTAACATCCATGCCATTAACAATCCACCCCAGTAATCCTGGATGCTCAGCAGGGTGGTGTGGGCAGCCAGGTCAGTGAAGGAGAGAGGAGGCATCAGGCACTTTGGAACAAGTCTGAAAACAAAGTCTGAAATGAAGGTCTGTGTGTGTGACACCACCAATGCTCATGTCTCACCTCAGTAATTTTCTGGTTGCTCTGTATATATCTGATACAATTCATGTTCATTAGCAGGCTCAGCACCACAGAGGAGAGAGTCAGAGGCCTCATTTCAGGGAAGAATATTTTCCATCAGTTTTTCCCATAAGAAGAGAAGTTTGCAAGGGAGTTCTCCAAATCTGATGGATTTTTTAAACAGTGGTTCTAGTTCCTCCATCTCCTTAAAGAGCTCCTGATAACAGACACAGGGCATACAGCACAGGGAAACACTGCTAATTTTAGTAGAAGTCCTAAGGGAGGGACTCAGCTCTGGGCCAGGCACAGGATGGAAAGTCACAGCATTCGCTCAGGGCCCCACATGACCTTGCTATTTTGGAGCTGGCCATATCCCACCTCAGCCCAAGCCCACAGACATGGTGCAGCAGCATCCCTGAGCCTTCCCACAGCCCAGCTATTCCTGCCCTCAGTGCCACTCCTGCCCACAGCATCAGCTCCTGCCAAACCCAGGGCAAACTGGATCATGGTTTTTGAAGGGAAGTAAACAAGCTTCAGGGCTAAATTGAGATGCCCAGAACTCATCACACCAAAGCAATGGTGGATGAGGTATTTTCTGCACATGCCCTCGTATGGCAGCTGTATTTTCATCCAGCTAAAGGGGTTGCATCCTCTTGGGTTTCTGTTACCCTCTGACCAGTGAAATCCCATCAAATTACAGATAGATGAAGACGATTCCTCCCTTGACTGGCCCTTGCAAAGAGCAGAATATTAATATGTGGTTATGAAGAGCTGAGTTGCTGAAGATAGGAAGATTTTTAAGGGACCAGGCTGAGCAGAGGAGTTTATAGGTGTTCAGAATTGCACTTAGAGACGATTTGGAGGAAGCCAGCAAGCAGATAAGGCAGGGAGGTCAGTGCTTTCATTGTTGGCTTTGGAGTGGAGCAGCTGTGTTCGTAATTCACAGCATGAGGAGATGCTAAAATCTTGGAGCAGTTGTCAGCCCTGCCCTTACCAGCCTGGCCTACCCTCTCCCTACAGCCCTTCACATGTCTGCTTCACAGCAGGGATGGCTCAGTTTCCCAAGACATCCCTTTCCAAACCCTTGCTGTCAAAAAGCATTTCCTACTGTCTCCCCTATATCTTCTTTACCAGCTTCTAAGCCTGCTCTGCCTTTTGCCTCTGTACAGGATCCTCCCAAATACACGTTGCCAAAATCAATCCCATTTTGTCTCCTTTCAGGGACACCCTGCTTATGGACTCTCCTGCTTCCAGCAGCCTGACTGCTTCACCTGGTACATCTCAAGCCAGGGCTTGTTCTGAAGCAGGTTCAGCTCAGACAGAAAGTGTCAGAGCAATAGATTGAAAAATGTGCATTCTCAGGGTGGATATATGCAGGCTTAGCCTGGGGTAGTCCCAGCATGCCAGGCATCCACAGCACCCCTGCACCCTGCCTACTGGGCTGGGATGTGGTCATAGCTCCAATATGGTCTGGTTCCCATTCAGGGATGATATAAGTGTTCATCCATGAGCAATGCTAGAGAGGACATGGTTTCTTGGCATCTCTCTGTACAGTGTAAAGCTGGGTTTTCTGGCTTATGCAACAGCAGGATGCCCAGGGTTGTACAGCTGGCAGGGGATGGGGATGGGAACACAAAGCCATACACAGACTGAATTACTGTGGGGCAGGGCTGGTCAGGAGGGAGGATATTTTGACAGGGCTTTGCCAGCACTGATGGTTAATATGAGGACAATAAAGTCCTGTTCTTCAGCCTCCACAGGGAACTGCTAAACTTTCCAGACTTAATTTAACAAGCAGCCCAACCTCCTCATCACCAGCATGCCTTGCTCTCTCCGAAACCATCTTTCCCTGCATCTCTTCACCTCCAGCAGTGCACAAGCCTGGGGTGAAGGCAGTTATCATTTAAAGCCCATGTTCTCAGCTACCACGTTCCCACAGATGGCAAATCATGCTGGGGACAACACCAAGTCCTGCTGCCTGCTTTCCCCCAGCTGTGATCCCAATCCATGGCTGCTCTGCCCCTTTCCTGCTCAGCCCCACTGGACACCAGTCTGTCCACTGCATCATGTGTCCCTGGCTGGGGAGCTAACTAAATGTGCTCCCAGCAAACCACAAGGGACTTCTGGCAAAGACATGTCCCAGGAAAACTGCTACTTTCACTCCAAAGAGGTAAAGTTGTGGAGCTGTCTAAATCAAAAGGGGTTACCAGTGATGCAGTCAACTCCTCTGAGAATAAAGATTTTCTAAGAGGACCTGATGCTCATGTCCCAACACAGCAGAGGTAGCTGGGCCCAGAAAGCCTTGTGAACCCTGGCATCTGTCTTTCAGATCTTTTCCTTGACCGTGGTTATTGTCACTACTTTTCAGATGGTGTTTGGGTGTCCTGGAGCTGGCACAGCTTTGCCTGGGTACTCCCATCAAGGCTGCCTTTTAGGAGAGGTTTTAAGGCTGTGTTTATCCATGCAAAAGAGCTGCTACTGCAGCCCAGGAGCTTCCCTCTCCCCACATGTCCCAGGGGCTTGAAGGTGGATTCCTGTTTATTTCCTTAAGCATCTCTATTCATAGCCTTCAAAAGCTGCCAAGCCGCATCCGTCAGGCCCAAGAGGATGCGAAAGTGCATCTTAGGTAAACACCAGGAGCAAGGTGGGACTGCCTGGAGTGAGCAGCATTTGCTGCCCTTCTCCCTTGGAAGCTTTACTGCATCTTCTGCAAGTCATAGACATACTCCTACATGAGGTCTTGAGCAAAAGCAAAGTCAGGCTGAGACATTCAGGTACAAAACATCCCAGCGTTCAGGATGAATACAGAACAGTTCCTTGCAGCAAGGGAGAAGTCCTTTTAGAAAAGGCAATGAGGTCCTTTGGATATTGGAGGCATTGGACTGGGACCTAGCTCAGCCAGGCTGGATATGCCTAGACCATGCATGGGAACTTCAAAGGGGCTGAAGGGCTGCCCTGTCTGCTGGTGCTTTATGTGACAGCTCTCAGCAGTGTTATAGAGACTCTGCTGAAGGGATGTGGTGGGGGGCCATAACTAGAGGAGTTACATCAACCACTCACTCTGGGTGTGGCCAAGGGCAGGCACAGCTGCAGTGTGCAGACCTGATGCCCGTGAGAGGCATCCAGGGCAGCATAGGGGTAGCTGAGGCACACAGAGATTCCTGCTTGCACCACACTATTGGAAAGTGGTGGATTTTTCTCCTCCTGTTTCTTTAGGCTCATTTTGGTTTCAGGGAGAACAGAGAAGCTTCTCCCAGGCCTGCAGCCCCACATGTTTCTGAGTGAGTGAGATGATCATTGCAGGGGTAGTTTGAAAGAGGTAAGTGAGAGACGTCTCCTGTGGGGCATGGGAAATGCCTTCCACCAGAGACTCCAGGGGACAGCTGTGAGAGCCCACACACACAATGGAAAAAGAAAGACATCCCATAGCAAGCATGTCCTGCCTCCTGGCTCCCTAACCTTCTCCCAGATCATGACTCACTGCAGAGCCATGCACAGCTGGATTTCTATCCCTTGCCCTGCAGGGCTCTGTTTAGCTGTAATTGCAGCTGAAAATCTGCAACTACATCCAATCCTCCTTCTCCATCTGCTTCTGACAGAGTCAGTACCCCATTTGCGTGCATCACCCCATTGAGCCCATTCATCCCCAGTCCATCTGCAGAGCACTGAGGCTCAGGCTTTCCCAGTCCAGGCACTAGAAGAGACCTTGGTGAGGTGTCAGTCTGCCATATCTGAACCAGGCATCAGTCCTACTGTTGAGCACAGAGGGGCAGTCAGTCCCACCATGGAGAAGTCCCTGCCCTGCGCAGGATGAAGACAGCCACCATTGGGCAAGTTCCCAGGACAGTTTGGCTTCATCCTGCCCTGTGCTGTTGGTGTTTCCAGTGGCCATACATCTGCTTAGTGTGAATCTAGAGAGCACAGCCTTTCTGCCTCTGATTTGCTTCTGCAATGGAAAAAACCAGAAACCCTCCTGCAGAACACTCCCAGGTAGCAGGAGAGCTAGGACATTCCTGGGATAAGCAGATTCCTGTCTGCTCTGTACTTACTTGTCTCACTCACATTTTCCTGAGCTGCATGTTGGGTTCCAACCCCAGGGCCGTTGCCTTTCCCCACACTGTCCTGTGCCTGTGAGGAGCTCAACCTCCAGCCACACCCCCAGTGATGAAGACATAGTCGGCTACATTCCTGCAGTGGTTCCAGGGCATCCTGTTTATTTACGTGCACTTTGAGTGCATTGTTTTGCAGCTGCACCCACCAGCAGTTAATGCAGAAACATCCTCTCCAGATTAGAGAATCCCTCCCAGAGCAGAGGGAAGGAAAGGCTCCTGAGGCTGATTCCTGAGTAGGAGACAGCAGGATTATTAATCCACAGTTGTATCACTTGACCTAGTTGCTCACTCACACTTCTCGCCTTCTCCTGAAGCAGGATTGTTCCCCTCATGGAGAGCACTGGGGTTTTCTCAACTGTGCTAGCTCAGATCTGTCTGACCTGGCTTAAAATGGGATGAAGAAATTTGGATTTTCAACTGGGGTTAGCTGGAGTTCAAACCTCAGCCCTGACAGCCTCTTGGCTTTTCTGTAATCTGAGCTCAAGCCTCCAGGGGTCTTGTCCAGTTTGCTGTTTCCATCAGAGTTTGTGTGGTCATTGGAGCTGGGAGCAAGGGCCCAGAGCCCTGGGGTGCATCAGCTGTGCCCACACCACCCTGCTGGCACATGGTCAGAGAGCCTGAGCTGGACTTGTGAGGCTGACAGCAGTGCGAGGGCTCCTGGGGCTGAGGACACCTCTTGGGCAATCTCCTGCCCATCCAGTGCCCCACATGGCAATAAGATGACCTTCTAAGCATATGTGAGGTCCAGTTTTCCTCCTAGCAGCCTGACACAAAAACCTTCTTTTTCATGACCCCACTAAAACTTAGAAGTGGAGAGAAGACTTTTCAGGACTTCCTTAGCAAGCTCTTAGTCATTTCTAGAACTTCTCAAAACTGTTGGGATTAAAGAGTCAGCCAGCTGCTCCAGGCTCTTGTTTCTCTCTCCATCTGATCCCCTTCCATCCCACTGCTGACAACCCACACCCAGTTCCTGGCAGCATGCCTCTTACAAGACGCAGGACCTGGCTGTCCCCACCATGTGCCTGGAGGACCATGAGGACCCCTCATTCCCACCCAGCCAGGACTCACTGCTGTAAGCTCAGGGGCCATTACCAGATGGGACTGCAGGACAGCAGCAGGCTGCTTTTTGCTTTCACCCCAAACCAGGGTTTAAGTCGCCACGTACATCCCTGTTATAATTGTCTTCCTGGCACTGTCATTTGTCTAAACCCTTAGAAGAGGTCTTAGCTCCAGGCTACAGTGAAGAGAACTAAGCAATTGCCACGTTGTCAGAAAAGATGTGGTTTCTTTTCTTTTTTTTTCCCCTCCCTAAAATTTTTTCCAGATGTCTGTTTTGTTTTTTTTTTTCCTCAGGAGAAGTACCAGCAGCTGTACAATTTCAATGTGAGCCGTGACTAATCCAGCACAGAGAGCATCCAACGAGAGCATTCAGCTCCTCAGGGTGTGAATCAAGCAATGCAAACCTGGGCTTAGTAGACATGTGACCTCTGAAGTCAAACCAGAACTACATATGGCCCTGGGCTGCATGTGGGAGCTACAGACACTTGTGGTGGGAGGAGAAGATGCTCCCGGTACCACAGGTGGTTATCTGTGTTAGAGGGACCCATGGGGCCTTAGACACCAACCTAAAGCTGGCCTCCACATGGAACTGAGAGGCCCACATAAGGTCTTTATGGATGGCTCTCTGAGCGATATCAACATCCACATACCAGCACCCAGAGATGGCTTTTGAGTGGTGTGCAGCCAAGTGAAAAAATAGATGAAGAAGACTTCTCGACACCAGCCTTCCAAGCTGCCTGATCACAGAGGTTGACTGTCTCACTGGGAAGTGATGATGATTTCTCATGGTCCCCTCCCCTTTTCCTTTCTAGTTTGTTTATTTTTTGTTTCTTGTTGCTGTATGGATGTTTAGTTTTACATCTGTTTCTTTCACATACAGCAGAAGTGTGGGAGCCTGGATGAGGAGTGAGCTGATAATCACAAAGTAACATCCTACAGAGCAAAGAGCCAGCATAACTCAGCAGATGGTGACAGGCCAGTTCCTGTATTGACACCTAAATCCTCAGCAACACCAGTGGGAAGAGTCAAGCACCCAGATAGGTGTCTCAGCTCCTCTCAAAGATAGTGTGCAATCATGAAGAATGAACCCAAACCCCAGGCAGCCAAGACAAAATATGATGCTGCATTTTGTTATGGTCTTGGGTGTCCTTCACCCACCACGATTAGACTGCTAGTGCCCAGATGACTTGTCCTCAGTCCTGCTGGATGTACCAGCCACCACATTCCCAGCAGCTCTTAGAGAGCAATTTTGCATCTCTCTGGACAGGTTGAGGGTTCATGCTACAGGTGGATCACAGGCTGCAAAGAGCTGGACTATCTGTAGTGCTCAGGATAGCCCTGTATGTCATAAAGACGCATTTCAGGGATGCCCAAATTCCAGCAGTTTGACAGAGTCCCTTTTTGGCTGCTGGCTTCATTTTGCAATGCAGTGCTATGGCCATGCTGGTGCAGAAAGCCATGCTGTCTGTTTCTGACAGGGAAGCAGATGAACCTTAAATCCTCAGAGTCATGGTGAGAGGTGAAGAGCGAGATGGGTTTTCACCCTGAGCATAGACAGGAATAGATGGGAAAAGTCAACTCCGAACAGCTTTGCTGTCTGGCTGCCTCTGGCTGGGCAGCTGCTCCAGCTGAGTTATGATCTGTAAGGTCATAATACTCAGTGATGTCTGAGGAGAGCACTGTATTCCACTGACCACCAATTCCAACTGTGGGTTTTGCTCAGTCAGTCCAGATCTGCTGGATGATAACCACAGCAGAGAGATCAATCTGCTGAGGGTTGCATGTCCCAGCCCATTACTTCTCTACCTGCTTGGAGCATATTTCAAACACGTCATAACTCTCCACATTCTCTGGATCATTCTTTCCATTCTCTTCCTACAAGACAATCCCATATAGCAGCAGTGTTAGGAGAGAGGATGGAATAAGGCCTCTCCTACCCTCCTCTGCATCCCTCTGAGGATGGGAAACACCAGCTCAGGACTGAACTACCCTGTTATGAAATGACAGCACTTAATGTTTTAATTGCAGTAGGCCAAGGTGCTAGAAGGTGCACAAACCAAGCAGGGAGATAGTATTCCTCTCTGCTTCCCCTATGCTTTTTGTCCAAGAGAGCCAGAGAACTGACAAACTCACTGCAGCAATGCAGGCAGCTGCTGTGACAATGACTGCTGGGAAGGTTGTGCTGGGGGTTGACCTGTCCCTGCTAGAGACCCCCTTCATCTCCAGCTCTGCTTGATTTCTCTGGTCTATCCTTTGGACCCAGGCTGTGCCTCAGCTCGTGGGACTGCCCACTGGGGAGAGAGGGAGAGGAAGAGACAGATTTGGAAAGATAGCGAGGAGGAGGAGAGGCAGTGGGAAACCCAGCCCACCCTTTGGCTTCCTCCTGCCTCCTTCTAAAACCTGCAGATTCCTCCAGCCCGTCCAAGCTCCTGAAGCTTCCTCAGCCCTTCTGCCAGGACTGTGAGGTATGGCCTGAGAGCTTCGCGGTTGCCTTTCCTGTGCTACTTCTCCCAGCTTGGGGGTCCCCAGAGCCGTGGGCTCCGGGTGCTCCTCACCCCGGGCGATGCACGTAGAGACCCCTCCTGACTTCTCTTTCTCCTCTTTGCAGCATCTCTGCTTCTAAACTGCTCTGTATTTTACTGCCAGACTACGAACTTTAACACTTTGGTGATGCCTGACTGTAAAGGTTTAATATGCCCTGATTTTTCTCCCTCCTCCCATTTTCCCCTTGGGTTCACAGTTCTGGGGTAATTCCTTAGCTAGATGTGTGTGTCTGGGCACATCAAACCAACCTGCAGAGCAAATCAGATCTAGTTGTAAACCGACCTGCAGAGCATATCAGATCTAGTTACAAATCAGTCCCAATCACCCCCAACCTGAGGTGTGCTGGCAGGTGATGTTTTACTCACCAGGATATTTAGGGGAAGAACAAAAGAGCTGTCGACTTCATCTCAGCATTTTTACTCTTTCAGTACAGCTGCTCTTATTTCTCTTTAAAAAAAAAAAAGACACTCGGCTTTTTGTTCAGAGCAGCCTTTGAAACCCTTTCAAGTCTTGCTGCCCTGGTTTGCTTAAATCCAGCTGATCAGCTGTTAGAAAGACGGAGGCTGTAGAAGAGGAAGGACAAAGATCTTCCAGGTTGTTGGGATTTTTTTAAGAACTTGGGTTCAGTCAGGTACAATTTCAGGTCCACGCAGAAGAGCTGAGGACTTGTTTCCTTTAAAGGCAGCTGTTGTCCTTCCCGTCCCTGTGCTGGTGACGTGCGTGGCAGGCTAACTCTGCTCTTTGTGTCCCTCCTCTAAGAAAGCTTCACTCTGTTGCATCCAGCCAAGAGAAGGAAACTTAAGAGGATGGGGCAGAATTCCCACCAAACCAGAAAGGCAATGATTTCAAGTTGGGGTGAAATCGTGGGCATTAGGAAGGTTGCCATTAGTCTGAGCCTTCAGTTATAACCAACCTGAAACAGCCCAAAAAAATCTGCAACCCTCTAGAAGGACAAAAACAAATCGCAGCCGTTTGTCAGGGTCGGTCAGCCGAGTTTTAAGTGGATATAAAAGGGTGTTATGCTCTGCGCAGCAGTTAAAGCCAAGCTATTGTCTGCCACATAGGCAGGAGCAGGGATGCGGGCAGTGGTGGGAGGGGGAAGAGGAGAAATAAACTTTTCAAACTTTTTTTTCAAGCCCCTCCTTCCACAACTCTGCTCTTCCATGACTCAGCCCCAGAGGAATGTCGGCTCCCATGGAAACCCTTTCTGGGTCCTCTGTTCGGAGGGATGTCGGGGCTGTTATCGCTGGAGCAGCTGTGGCAGAGGGAGTCCAGGGAATGCTTTGAAGATGGTTTGCACTTTTGCAGAGTATTTAGTGAGCAGTTTCATCTCTCCTTCCTTTGCGGAGCTGCGTGAGATCAACTGGCTGTGTCCCCTGGCAGCTGCAGGCACCGCTCGCACCTGGCACAGAAGTGTCCAGGCTGCTTTTGGCACTGTCCTGAGTCCAGTCCAAACAAAAGCAGAAGTTCAGACAGAAGAGCAGAATGCTGTACGTTCTGCCCTTCTGACTGAGCTCCACAGGGGGCTCATAACTGAACTGCTGCTTGCAGCCCAGGTCTCATCCAGGCACTTTCCTTGTTACTAATTTGTTTCCCATTATGGATGCAATTTGCAACCTAGACAAACTATAAGAGCTTCAAGCCAGTACACAACTATAGTAGTTTATGAAGCTCTTTCTTGCCCTTCTATCAATAAGATCTGGAGCACTTAACAAGTGCAATCAGAGCTGCTCAGGTCCCTGCAAGGGGAATGGGTCAACACACTATTGCGGTGTATATATGTCTTTAGTGACTTTGCATGTCACTAGATGGGGTAGGTAGATCTACTGTGGTTTACCTAGAGTGTGTAAATGTGTGCATGAGCTAAAGGGGATTTTGCTTCCATCTAAACCTAACTTGGCTTTCTGAGTGTGCAGGTGACAGGAGCCAGGCTTGCTTCTGCCCAGTTCTTTTGCTCCTGTCCAGCTCCCCAGGAGACAGTGCAGCTGGCAGCACATCTGGGTGAGCCAGCATTCCCAGCAGCACAGCCCAGACACACAGGGACCTACCTGTTCAGCAGGGCAAGGGACTCACACAAACAACTGTAACTTCAAATCAATTTTAGCCTGGGAGTGGCTGGCAGAGTAAAGCTCAGGGGGTCTTGCTTGTGTAGAGAGGTCAGGGCCAAACAGCAGGGTTAGAGCCCTTGTGTCCTCTCAGTGGTAGCCATACTTGGTCATCCATCTGCATCTGAAAACTATGCTCCACAGAGGGGTTTGTAGGCAGAAGCTTCTTCTATGTTGGTCCCACCTTTACATTCAGTTTGAGGTGCTAGGACACGTTGAACCCTGCAGAGCCTTGGAAGAGAAGGAGACCCTGCCACTAGGGCTGGCTGCCTCTTGCATAGCCAAGGCTGGGGTGCAGGTGGGGACCTAAGGAATGGGAGGGGTTTTGCACAATGACTAGTCACTCCTAACTATTCCACTAACAATGGAAGCTGGCAATGGGGTCCCTTGCCTGGGTTAGCAGTGGAAGAAGCTGGGGTTGTCCCAGAAGCCTCAGGGAGGAGCTGTCAAAAAGTCCATGCAGAGACTCCTCCCCACACTAACGTGGCATCCCAAAGGGCTTATGCAACCCTGGCGAGGGCCAACACCACATGGGCCACGCTCCACCATCCATGGAGCCTCCTCCAGAGGTTGCACCCACTTCTTCTTGCCCTCCTCCAGCCCACGAAGGTGCACAGGCTGGGTGGGAGAAGACAAGAAGGATCAACAGAACCTAATGGCAGTGATTCTCCTTTGTGCATCATTGCTGGGTATTTTATCCAGCAGAAGAAACTTAACGATGGTGCTGCAGGAATGGGGGGAGAGTGGTGAAGAGTTTGCCAGAGTAGCCTGCTTTGAATTTATGGAGGTGCTGAGGATCAGACTCAGATCTCTCTATACCTATACCCTATGGCTTTCTTGTTAGGGATATGTCTGCAAAATGCAATGAGCAGCCAGTGCTGAGGGATAGCCTGGGCCATGCAAGAACAGTGAATCACTGGGGGGTGTCTATGGGAGCTACAAGACTGCTTACACAATGACTGGAGGCTGAAATCCCCACTTAAGTTGCTAGTGGGTTCACATGTCAGAAAGGCAGTGCAGGCCATGGATCCTGTGGTCTTCTCCATCACCAGTAGTCAGGAGGGCAGGCCTGAGGAGAAAGTGGTGACTCTGGTGACTCCTCTTCATATTATATACATAAAGCAACCTGCTCTGTGTCCATGATGTGTTGGTTTCCAGTATCTTGTAAGTGCTGGCTTCTGTTGATTCTTTTAGGATACAAAAGGGTCTAATTCTCTGCTTGCTAAAATCTCTTTCCCAGTCCTGTTCTCTTCTGTTCAAAATGACCCCCAGCTGCACCCCCTTACTCTGCCCCTCATGCTGCCCTCTGTCTTCCGTGGGGCTCTTGCAGAATGGCACCAGGCATTCTCAGTGTGGGGAATTCCCATCACAGGGATCCCACCAAGCCCCTCCAGCTGAAGGATGGATGCTGAGCTCGTGGTATGGCCCAGCTGGCATGTCCAATGCATGTCTTGGACAGCAGGACCATGGTAGATCCGCAAGGTCCCTGGCACCATGGGGCAGGCTTTCTGGTCAAAGCAGCTCTGTGTGCAGGGCTTCTAAGCTGTTATTCCAGGACTTTTGGCCATCAGGCATTTAGGAAAGACCATGTCTTTACAAGACAGATGCTGCAATGTCCTCTGTGCACAGGCTCTGCTTCCAGAAGGATGTTGTTTTTCAAACAAACTTGTTTTCCCATCTCCAGCACAAGACAGCTCTGCAGAGCTTGTTTGCTCAGACTCTTTCATGCTTCTTCTTCCTCCAAACAAAACACTGGCAACTTTGGCTGTCTGCTGGCTCTTAGCAAGAATGTAATTCTCTTACTCCAGCTTGTTGAATGCCCAGACTTTGAAATTCAGGGTCTTTAGGGGCTTGGGGAAGCGATCTGAGATGCTTTGGTGTAGGGTTAGCTGCTTCTTAATGTCACCTTCCACATGTACATGCACTGCCCTTTCCACGAGGCTGGTCAGTGCCATGTTTCTGCCCAACAAGCAACACTGAACCTCAGAGCATCTTCCAAAGCAAACAATCCCCTTGGGAAAAGCCCAGGAGAAGCCAAGGGGATGGCAGCAAGGAAGGAGATGGCCAGACTCACAAGTACTTTTCCACCTCCCTGCCTCCCCAAAACCACCTCTCCAGAAGTGAAGAACAAGTGATGTCTCCTGGCAAATGCCAGGAGAGCTCTCAGCAGCCTCCAGAGCAAATAAAGGCGAGGGGAAGGGACGGCATGTACTGAGCAGGAGAGGAGGGAGCTGCTCAGCTGCAGCCTCGCCAGAGCAAACAGGCTCGTCCATCCTCACCCACAGGCCCTCTCCCCAAGTCCTCCATCCCACTACAGCAGCCATCCCCACCACCCTCTGCTCCCAGCTCTCTGGCATCCCTGGAAAGCTGCCCTCCATGTCCTGACCCCTATTTTGCATGGACACCCTAACCAGGGCTAGGTGAGGCACTGAGACTGGAAGGAGGATTTCAGCCTCTGCATGACCAAACCCTGTTAAATTCAGCAGCATAGCCCAGCCTGGCTGGTGCCCTGGCAGCACAGCATCAGCATAGATCTATACCCAGAGAGCTGCTGTGCACAGGGAGGAGGGGAAAGAATGTAGTGACAAATTACATATCCATCCATCCAGAAGAAGACACCTTGCCAACATTTTCCAACCCAGCAAAGCCACCCATCCACCCATCCCTAGGCAGGCAATGGGCCGCAGTGACCTGGCCACGTAGGTGGAGTGGAAGAGGGCAAGTGGAAGGGAGGCAGTGGAACCCTTGGCACAGGGACAAGTCTCTTCACTGGCAGGCAACAAACCTCTCCGGCAGGCGGAAGGGAGTGAGCAGCCCACACTGTCAGGAATGGGATGCCACCAGCATATTAAATGGCCAGCTGAGCTCCTCTCTGCCCTTACACAGAAGGACTCACTCCTGCCAAACAGGAACCAGGGGGGACAAGGACAGGGTGATTTCACCAGCTGCACTCTTCTGGCTCACATCATGTCTGGTGTTAGCCTTGCACTCATTCTACAGAGTCCATGCCACAGCCCAGATCAAGAGGGTGCAAAGGGCTCATCCTCATGAAGCTCATACCCCAGCAGGACAGAACCCCAAAGCATCTTGGATCACTCAGATCCAGTTTGGAGACCTTCAGGTCTGACTAGGAAAGGGAAAAACCTACAGTAAAGATCCCAGTATTTGGAAGTGCTGGTCCTTGATGCCCCTAGAGATATCTGTGTCCATATGGGAAGGGGTTTTCTAAAGGATTTAATTCTGAAATACCCCATCTCACCATCTCTCTGTTATCTCTTTCCTTCCTCCTCTTTCATTTTTCAAGTAAAACAGTAGAGAATTTCATTGCTTGTACCTGGGGCTTGTATCAAGTGATTTTAACTTGAAAAATGAGGGGGATTGGTCTAAAAACACTCTTCTGAAGGAAAGGGGAACTGCCATTTTGACTGCAATTTCTCTAAAGGCATCCAGAAAAGCAACAGAAATCTGAACCCCCGCTGAATCAAAAATCAAAATCAAAAGAATTTGTCTTGGAACCATGACTTGATTTAAGTTTTTGGCTAGAAATCCATCATGTGGGTCTGTAACACTGAACAGATGAGGCAGGAAACAAAGAGAAGACCCTTTCCTAGGTGTCTGACGGCCAGCTGTGAGCTCAGCCCAGAGCCTAGCGGCACATAGCAGCCTCATTCCTCTTCTCTCTTTTATTCAGGGCGTGCTGAAAGATGAGGTCCTGGATTTTTTTCCTTCTCTGCCTGGCAGGCAAAGCCCTGGCTGCTCCGGTAAGTACAGGAGACAATGGAGCCTCTCTGCTGTTGAGGTTGTCTATCCAATGTATCTGATGGGGATTTTCTTTTATAACAAATAAAACCCTGAGGGATGGGGCAATAGGGGTGGAGGAAACCTGTCCCAGCAGGTCACACCCCTTAGGACCATCCTCCCCACAGATCTCAGCCTATGCTCCTTTTCCCCTGTAGCAGGAGGCTTTACCCGATGAGATAGAGGTCATTGAAGACCCCACCACAGAGGTAGGTGACTCTGCTTCTCCTCCTCGCCCATCCTTTGCAGCACCCACTGCTCTGGGAAAGTGTCTCCAGGGGACAGGGAGGCTGCTCTGCCTCCTGGGAGCTGGGGCAGAGCTATTTGTGCAACCCTCCAGAAACACTGACCTTTTTTTGCAGGAGCCTGTGGGGGCTAACCCCGTCCAAGTGGAGGTGGGAGAGTTCGAGGAACCCACAGAGGATGTAGAGGAGATTGTCACAGAGAGTAAGTTGCTTTTACCCTGCCCTCCAGCAGACATTGTCCCTTCCCTGGATGGGGAAGATTAGCCACTCCAAACAGTGAGAGACTTCTCTGGGAAGGGTTATAGCACAAGGACAATGCCAACCTAGATGCACACTTAAAAACAAAAGAAAGAGGTGTATGACTTCTTTCAGGCACTGGATTCTCTGTAACCCTGTTTTATGACAGAAAAGCCATTGTGCTTTGTGGCTACAGAAAGGAGTCTAAGGGCTTTATGTGGGATTCTGGAAAACCTCACATTTTTCCAGTGCAGGAAGAGATGGTCAGAGCTGTCTCTGGTGAGGTCCCTGTCTTCCTGCTCTGCTAAGATGCCCCAGGAAGCATGTGGGAGATGAGGATGGGGCAGGCTGTGACTTTGTTCCTTCCCCTTTCCCAGACCCCTGCCAGAATCACCACTGCAAGCACGGCAAAGTATGTGAGCTGGATGACAACAACTCACCCATGTGTGTGTGCCAGGATCCCTCCAGCTGCCCAGCCACTGCCGGCGTCTTCGAGAAGGTGAGGGCAGACACTGCTTGAAGGGCCAGAGAGGGGAGGGATCCCACATGAGACATTGCCAGAGACTGTGGGAGAGAGAGTTAAGAGTCAGGGGGGCAGCTTCTCATCTGGCCTCTGCCTGTGGTGAGCAAGGAGCCATTGTCCACCCCAGGAAACAAGTTAAACACCTTATTTGGCAGGCTCTCTCTGCTGACTCCCCAAAAAGGCTGAACTTTTCTGCATCTCCCCATCCTGTGCAGGTCTGCGGCACCGACAACAAGACCTATGACTCCTCCTGCCATTTCTTTGCTACCAAGTGCACCCTGGAGGGAACCAAGAAGGGACACAAGCTGCACCTGGACTACATTGGGCCTTGCAAATGTAAGTGAAGCAGTTCCCTCAGACAAGAGGACCCCTAAGCTGAGCACAGCCCCATTGTCCATGGGCTGAGGGAAAGCAAAGGTCCAAGCAGGCTCAGGACTGACTTGGGAGGGCACTGGGGCTGCATATCCAGACACTGCATTGACCACAATGTATGGCTTCCAGTCATCCCTGCCTGCCTGGACACAGAGCTGACCGAGTTCCCCCTGCGCATGCGAGACTGGCTCAAGAACGTGCTGATCACCCTGTATGAGCGTGATGAGGACAATAACCTGCTGACTGAGAAGCAGAAGCTCAAGGTGAGGAACTGGGGAGGGAGCCTAGAAGCTCATCCCACCAATGGAGCCCATCACACACGGGAAGTGCATCCAGAATGACCTGTGGGCACTCCACGTAAAGCCGCTCCTGGGGACCCCCTTGCACCCCATCCTCCTGCTGACAAGGTCTCCCTGGCTTCTCCTATGACAGGTGAAGAAGATCCACGAGAATGAGAAGCGCCTGGAGGCTGGTGACCACACTGTGGAGCTGCTGGCCCGTGACTTTGAGAAGAACTACAACATGTACATCTTCCCTGTGCATTGGCAGTTTGGGCAGCTGGACCAGCACCCCATTGATGGGTGAGCATCAGCAGAACAGGATGGAGGCTCCTTGCCAGGATGCTTTCCTGCCTGAGGATCAGAGAGATTTGGTAGCAGAAGGTGTCAAGGTTGGAGATGTGACCCAAGTGGGCAGTTGGTGGCAGAGACAGAGGCAAAACTCTGTGGAGGGACAACCCCTCCACACAGCTGGCAGGGGCTGGGCCAAACAAACCAGGCTATGATAGAGGTAGTTTTACTTTCTGCAAAAAGCTCTTCTGCAGAAAAAGGGGCTTCCTCCAGCCCCAGCTGCTCCCATCTCCCTTGGGTGCAGAGTTTTTCTTCTCAGATTTACTGTTGTATCATAGTTCCCTAAAATATCATAGTCCAAAGGCCCCAGGATAACTTCAGCAGCTGAAGTAGCAGCTGCTGGCTTAGCTGTGAGCTGGAGACAAGCACGAGAGCAGTCACACACACAGACCCATGTGGTGGGGACCCCCAGCTGCTGGCTACTTTGTGACTAGCACAGCCGCGTGCAAAAGCTGCACCAGTCCATGACCTTCGTGATACTCACTGGCGGCCACTGGGAGGGCACTAGGACAGCAGTCAAACCATGGAGAACTGGGGTCAGCCTCTTGCCCTGCCCACACCCAGCAGAGCATCCCCCCACTCACGGGAAGGTGGCTGGCGCTGGTGGGCAGCATGTTGACTGTGCTGTCATCTCGGCAGGTACCTGTCCCACACCGAGCTGGCCCCGCTCCGTGCTCCCCTGATCCCCATGGAGCACTGCACCACCCGCTTCTTCGAGGCTTGCGACCTGGATAACGACAAGTACATCGCCCTGGAGGAGTGGGCCAGCTGCTTTGGCATTAAGGAGCGTAAGTACCAAGGAGAGAAGGAAGGAGGGTGGGGGGGACACTGAAAAGCACCCACAGAACCCCTGCTTGGGATGCACCAATGCATCATGGCCAGTTCTGGGGAGGGAAAAGCAGGACAGAGGGTGGAGGAGATCACAGGAGCAGTGGGTCACTGGCAAACATCCACCTCCTAACCTCATCTCTCTCTTTTCCTTCCACAGAGGACATAGACAAGGATCTTGTGATCTAAACCCCCAGCTTCCTTCTCTGCTGCCAACTTTGTCTTGTTTTACCCTTCCCACTTCCTTTGGTTTTTAAACTGCTTTTGTTTTGTTCTGGGTTTTTTTTTTCCCCTGGGAACAAGGTGCTAATATAGATCTAAACATATATAGTAACGGTGCTAAAAGAAATAGCAGTCCTCATTCATAGCCTAATCTGTTACCACTAGATTACTCACTCTGGTGTTTCCACACACTCTTACCAGCCCCTTTCCCTCACTGACATGCCTTTACCATTGACCAACCCTGATCTTGTCCTAAAAATCCTGTCCTAAATATTCACTCCATCTCAGTATCTGCACTCAGATCAACTTCTCTTCTCACTAACAGCACGTTCTTGGACACATCAGTGCAGATGCAAAGACCTCCCAGCTTATTCATCACCCCAGTTACAGACCACCAGCAAGGGCAGGCAGAGAGCCAGAGGGATGTAGGAGGATTGGGCTTTTCAAGCAGAGCAGCTGTGAGTGACATTGCAGTCACACAGTTCGTGGTAGGGGGAATGGAGAGGGATGAGAAAGACAGACTGGAAGGATTTTGTTTTCCCTTTTTTTTTTTTCCTTTAGTTTTTCATTCCCAGGGCTTGGATTAAACAATCATTGGGCACAAAAACAAAAAGGCTAATCAAATTAACAAATAGGAGAGTGCACAAAAAAAAAATAAATAAAATGAAATGCATCCCATCCTGTAAAACCCCTCAAAAAATAAAGGTTTGGAAGTGCTACATGCTTTAACATTACTCAGTGACTCTTCTGCTAGTGTGCTGCAAAGGGAGACTGGATGCCTGCTCCCCCAGGGTGTGTGGCTTGACCTTGCTGTTGTGATTCTGCTGAGACAAAGCTCTTGGCTCTCTGCAGATCACAGTGCCCTTGAGAACTTCCCAATTCTGCCATGGTCATGCTTCAATTCCAGCCCTGCTCTCCCAGGGAAGAAGCTGTGTCATGCTTGGAAGGGCTGTTTCTGCTCAGAAGGATACATGCTTGCCACACACTCAGGGAAAAGGCTGTAATATTTTTTCCAGTTGTGGATTTAGGGTTTTAAGGGGTGGGCAGGAGGGGAGGGAGAAGGTATTCAGATTCTGTTTTACAGAGAGGGTCCCAACAGAAGCAAAGGGATGGTTAAGTCTCACAGGCTGAGAACTCTATCTTTTGCTTCTGGATTTTCCCTGTGCCTTATATTATTAAATTCCTGCCACAGTGTGAGCAACCTGGTGAAGCTCTGTAATAAAAATCAATGATTTAAAACACTTACAATAAACAAGCTTGAAATGTTCCTCTGTTTCATCCCATCTGATGAGGAGGATCACATATGCATCACCAACTCCACACATGTGTTCAGGACGTCAGAGGCACCCCAGGCCCAGGGAAAGGTCTGGGCCAAGGTAAGTGAGGTTCTTCTGCCAGTCACAGCCCATCAACTCACTGTAAATGGGCTTGTTGGGGGACATCTGATGAGTAATGCGTGGGCAGAAGCAGCTGGAGTGATGGAGACAGGGTCACGGCAGCAGCCTGTACAGACACTGGCACAGCTCTAAGGCCCTTGCTTTTCATAAGCACTAAAATCCCTGGGAAAGGTGAAAAGGCACAACAGCAGAAAAATAAATGGGCTAAAAATATCCATGTTGCCAGACCTCTGGGTAGTCTGAGAGTCTCCCTGCTAACAGCTCTTGCCGGATATGTTCTGCTCCAGATGGAGCTGCAGGGTCAGATCCTGCACACGGTTGCTCCTGGCTGCAGAGCCCTGGGCAGGTCCCATAGAGGGTGGTCGATTTGCTAAGCTGTTTGAACTCGGTGGGAGAGCTGGTGCCCAGAGGGACCCATCAAAGGGTTTTTACCCCTACCTCGAACCCCAGGGCTGGAAGATCTGCTGCCCAGTGCAAACCTGCTTTCCAGTTGCTCCCTCTCAGCCAGAAACTCCCACTCAGGTCCTCCGCCAAGATGCAGACTCACTCCTTCCGGCTCCAGCTTTCCTGCCAGCACTGCTGGACAGATAGGGACAGCTTTGCTCCTGTGCAAGAGAAGGCTTTCCAGCCCTCCTCTTCTCTGCCTTCCCCTCCTGTGCAGGAATCACCTCTAAATCGCAGCGAGCTTGGCAAAGTCAGCAGGTTCCACAAGGAAAGCCAGTTATCAGGGCTCAGGAAGGTCAAGGAATCCATTTCTAAGGTCATGTCCCATCCCAGGGGACAATACTCACGTCCCAGCAGTCTGGCAGAGCTCAGGAGATCCAACTCAGCTGTGTTGGCTTTAACTAAGCATCAAAGTGAGCTTAGGAGGTTGCCACTGGGACCTCTTAACCCTTCAAAGGTCACAGTCTGAAATATCGGGTTGCTGGAATTTCACTGCCTTGGGGCAAGTGCCATACATGAGGTTACATAAGGACTTGAAGAATAAACTAGCCTTTTTGAGCCTTCATACCTAGGCCATCAGCAAGGGTTGAAGAGAACAGCCCTCTCCCTGTTAGAGCTGAATCCAAGCCTTCCAGCTCCTGCACAGCAGTAAAGAAATTTGCCTGTACTTTCCAAGTGGAAATTCTCCCTGTGGTTAGTGCTCACTGAGGACACAGTTCACAGACCTGGGAAAAAAAAGAATTAAAAAAAAAAAGAAAAAATCCCAGAAAAATAACAGAAAGCTCTGGCTCCAAAACCAGTCTGACACAAGCACAAGCTGACGTGAGTGCTACAGTGCATCTATATGTAGAAGCAGTTTGTTTTTCTAGCAGAGCAGTGCCACAGAGCAGCTCACTGAGGATTCTCCTGGGAGTAACTTGTATCCATTACTCCTCATCTTTTCCATGTGACTCCTTGTAAAAATGGAATCTCCATCTTCTTTGTAGCCACCCTTTAAAAAACAGAACGTGGTGACAAGGTCTCTTCTAAGCTGCCTTCTCTCTAAGCTGAACAAACTCTCTTCTCTCAGCCTTTCCTCATATGGCAGCTTCCCAGTCCTTGGTTCATTTTTGTGGCCTTTCTCTGGACTCTCTCCATCTTGTCCCCACCTTGTGCGTGTATCAGAGACCAAACTGAACACAGTATTGCAGATGTGACCAGGCAAGCACTGAGTGAGATTATTCTTTCTCTCTGCTAGCGATGCCCTTGTCGATGTGATCCAGCATCCCCTTGGCTTTCTTTTCTGCATCAGCAGCAGCACCACACTTTTAACACGGACTGAACATCCCCGAGCCAAACTCCACCTACAGCCGAACCCCGTTCCCGTCCATTCTCCATTCCCATCGCTGCCGGCGGGGGGAGCAGTAGGACAAGGGCCGGAGCCCAGTGCCGTAGGAGGCTGTGCCGGAGCGGTGCACGGCAGAGTGGGTGTTCCCGGCCAAGGAGAGTGGGTCTGCAGCGCCCCAGCTGGGGCAGGGGGTACCCGGGTACAGGGCAAGAGAACGGAGCTGCTCCGGAGGGCGCATTTCTCCCCTAAGGCTTTACCCTTCTCAGCAGAGTGTCTCAGCATCAGAGAGATGCGAGCTCGAAAAACGCAGCCCTGGTTCCTTTCGGGGTCATCCCATCATCCCATTCCACTCGGGGGTGTCTGAGCCCCTTCCCAGCTTACCTGAAGCACAGACCACTTTTTAGTCTAAAATATACATGGCTTACGTGATCCCAGGCTTTCTGTTTTCATCATAGAATCACAGACTTGTTTGGGTTGGAAGGGATCTCAGATCATCTAGTTCCACATCCCCTACCATGCACAGGGACACCTTCTACTAGACCAGGTTGCTCAAAGCCCCATGCAGCCTAGCTTTGAACGCTGCCAGGAAGGGGCCATGCACAACTTTGCTGGGCAACCTGTTCCAGTGCCTCACCACTCTCACAGTAATTTCTTCCTAATATTCAATCTAAATCTACCCTCTTTATTTTGAAATCATTCTCCTCCACCCTGTCACTATACTCCCTAATAAAGTCCTATCTTTCCAGCACATCCTCTTTGAGTACTGGAAGGCTGCAATGAGGTCTCCCTCCAGCCTGAACATCTGCAACTCTTTCAGTCTGTCATCACAGGCGAGGCGTTCCAGACCTTTGACCACCTTTGTGGTCCTTTTGCCGATTGGTCTGCCTGCCTCAGTACCATTCCTTCTCATTGTTTAACCTCCTGGCTAGTTGTAACTTGAATTGTTGGGCCATAAAACTGTAAAGACATCACATTCTTCCAGGTAACATTAAGATGGTCAGAGTGAGGACACACACACACAGATAAGTACTTCACTGCATGCTGCTGAAGTCTAAGAGGAGCTGGGCTAGGTCTGCCTCCCAGATGTTCTGGTGCCAAGGTAATTGCACAGCAGATAATTATTTATATCAGGGACTATCCAGGTTCTGCATTGGCTACAGAGAAATTACATTACTTTCTATTTCATGGTCTACCACATAAAACATGGCCATTTCCCAATTAAGCCCACTTTTCATCAGCCTTACTGTTGTGTTCCTAAGAATCACAGAAACTCTGATTCTGTGATTCCTGGGAAACCACTCGCCCCAGGATACATTTTTATGTGCATTCTCTACATTTTTCTTAATTTCATATTCCTTTTGATCACTACTTCAGTTAGACCTGAAAGACTATACATGTCTCTTGTTTTTTCTTGCCCAAACACCTCACTGATCACCTTTACTGCCTGGGTTTTGGAGACTGCTGCTGTGAGCTACAGGGCCAAAATTCCCTATGTCGAAAGCCAAGCCTGACCACAGGATGATGGTGGCCATCTATGGCTTGCCAACGGCAGCCACGACACCACAGTTGTGCCCGATGGGATAATTCCCACTGGCTGGGGCTGTCCCAGCCACTTGTAGGATGTTTCACAGGAGTGAAACTACAGGAGTAGTGTAAAAACCATACTGGACTCCTAGAATGAGCATCCTGTACTGACCAGCCAGATGGTACATTTCTCTTCCATTAAATGAGGGGTGTCCTGAAAAACCAAAAGCTCTTTCTTCCTAACACTGATGCCACAAGAAGAGTTGCTTTGGCTCAGGAGTGCCTCAGTTGGACACTTCTTTGAATATGGGTTAATAGATGGGATAAATAATACCACATTTGCTATGCTCCCTCTCTTCCTGAAGCATCTGCTGTTGGGTGCAGAGATGAATCAAGAGAGACCTTTGGTCTGACCCAGCCCTGCTGCTCTTCTGCACTAACCACATCTGCAGTCATGCCCTGTCTGCTTGGGCTTCAGCAGCAGGATGCCTCCTGCAGGATTTCTGGTTTTTTCCTCTCTGTCATGGCATTCCTAATGAAGCCCTTACTTTATCTTCCATCAGATGATTTCCCCCATCACTTGGAAGCCAGCTCCAGGTTTTAGCTCTGGTGCAGATTTTCATGCCTTTCAAAGGGCCGTTCCCCCTTCTGAACACTGCCCACACATACAGTTTGTTTGGTGAGCCTTCATCCTGCTCCACAGGAATAATTTCCTTTTCCCTTACAGCTTGCTCATCCAGGTTGGATGCTGGAGTATTTTACTTAACATGTCTCATTTGTATCCTTCTCCATAGCCTGGCAGCTGGCATCTGATGAACTACCTGTGGCAGGAAGGAACATGCTGTAATAATCAGAGGGGAAATCTGGAGGGCTTTGGTTTGCTCCTCCTCGGAGGCAGATGCCCATATCCCCTGCACATTAACCATAACACAGGACCTGTGCATACAGGTGATCTCAAGCCAGTGCTGGCAAACTTCAACCCCTGGCCATGGAAGCTCACTTCCTCTGAAGATCCTGGCATGGTGGACAGACTGGAATGAGAATAAAGATAATATTTCCCCCTCCATATACAAAGAGCAAAAGAAAAGTGGAGAAGACTGTATTCCTCTACTTGGCTGTCTCTACTTAAAAACTGGCAAGGGTGAAAATGCTCCACATCCAGCACACACCTGCAATCCCCTGCCCACACTGCTGCCCACACAGACAAACCCTCTGGGGAGAACTTTGATGAACGCCAAGCATCCTCTGCAGCCCCCAGCACTGCAGGGCTCAGCCTGGCACTCCCACACAGCTGTGCCCATCCCTTCTCCCATTCCCTCCACCCCTGCCTCCAGATCCCCATCACCACCATGCAGCTACAGTGCTGTGCCAGCAAACCCCTGGCAGATGAAGACCTCCTCCCTAAAGATGCTCAACCTTGGTTTGAAAGGATAAAAACCAGAAGAGGATGAACTCTTCTGGAAGAGAAGCTGTGATGGAAAGCTGGAGTACACATTGCTGCTCCAGCTGTGTCAGCAGGCAGCCCCCATTCCAGAGTCATCACTCGATACAAGTGCCAAGCTCTAGGCTCTGCTGATGGCTCCTCTTTTCCTCTGTGCTGGAGCTCTGGCTGGCTTTCCCTGCTTTTTGCCTCCAGCCATACCTTTAACATGTGTGGGCAAACCCAGGCTCTCGAACGCAATTTGGTTCAAGGCAAAGGTGTCGGGGCACGTTCCGTTTGGGAGAGAAGGAATGGTTGAATTGCTGGGGAAAGGCCAGCCTTGGGTTGCCAAAGCTGGGAGAGGCTTCCCAATCTGGTCCTGTCTGGGGAGGCTTGTGAGCAGACCCAGGAAGGAGTCAGCAAGGGATCAGCTCTGCCTGGCATTCACAAGGGCTGAGGGGATGAGGTGTGGATGAGGCAAGAACCTTGCTGCAAAAGGTTCCTCCTACAAGGGTGCCAAAGAATCTGCAAAAAGAATGAATGAATCTGCCTTGGCATCCCTGCAGTTGCTTCTTTGAAAATGTTTCTTCTTCCTTCCAGGTGGGAGAGCAAAGATCTTCTGCTTCCATGCAGACAGAACAGAGACTGCATAGTAGAGCTGTGCTGAACACACTCTTGTGCACACACAAAATTGGGGTTTGTTGGGATACCTAGCAAGCTTCCTCTTCTCCTTCCTTGTCCTGCACCTTCTTCTGCTTCTCCATGGGCTCAACTCATCCTTGCACAGCCCCTTCTATCCCAGTTACTGGAGGAAGTTGAGTCCAGGTGGTTGTGACTCTTCCTGGCTCCATTGCAGCTCCATGGGCACCTCCTCCCCAGCCCCACAGAGAACAGGAGCTAAGCTTGTTAACACAACCCACACCCCTGTGGGTGCTCTGGATGGGAGTTGTCTGTTCAAACCCTGCTGCCAACCAAACCCATGCCCATTTCTGCACACCCTCTCTTCTGAGCTGGCTGTGCAGAGCTTGAGGAGGTAGCTACACCTAGACCATTGTCTGCACAGGGCTGGAGAGCTTCTCTGGGAGAGCTGAAGAGTCATCTCTCGCACCCATTTCCCAGCATGTCATCTCTAGAGCCTACAAGGCTTCCCAGGAAATGCTGGAAGGGATTTTCTGCCTCTCTCTGTTGGGGTTTCCGGGAGCCAGAGCAACCTCCCCTGTATCTCCAGATCTAAATCACCGGAGACATGCTACAGCCAGTAGCCACCCCAGCTCTACCCTGTCTCTCTGGAGTGAAGTCAACCTTACCCCAGAGCTAAACAGGAGGCTCTGCTCCCCACCTCTTTGGCAAGCCTGTTGCTCACCCACAGGCTAATATCAGCCTTCACTTCTCCTGGCCCCATGAGTCATTTACCTCTCAGCCACAGGTGTTGGGAAGCAGCAGTCACTAGTCTCTTGGGGCTTCCTCCTACCAGGAACCTGCCTGTGACCTCTCCCTACAGACCCACAGAGAAGGAAGGGTCTCAGCTGGCTGCCTGTATCTATGTGAAATGGGAGATTAGAAATGGGATTAGCTGCGTGGTTCAGAGCTCTTATCCAAATACTTTTGGTTTGATCTTGAGTTGTCCCAGAAGACATGGGTGGATTTCTTGTAGATTTAGAGGATCAGAATTAGCCTGGCAACAAAATTTTTTCTTCCTTGCAGAACTCAGAATTAAACCATGTGTTGCTTTGGAAGTGGTGAAGTGATGATCACACAAGTGCTTGTTTGCAAAAAAACCCAATAAACTCAAACTTCCTGCTGGCTTTTGCTCATTCCCAGTGTTCCTCATGTTGTTCATTTCCAGTGCCTCCATTTCTCCTGGCTCTGGTGAAGACAAGAGTGATTCCAGTACAGGGAGACATTGGTTGACCAAGTTCTTCATTCTTTTATTTACTTTTATTTACTTTCTCATCCACCCACAAGTGGCCGGGCTCTGATTCTCTGAAGAATCAGGCCCTCAGTGTTCTTGGAGACTCATTTACAGCAATAGGCAGCACAGATGCCCTCAGCAGGGCTGAACTGTTTGCAGGAGGGAGTGCTGATTTCTTGGTGGGAATCCAGTGAATGATTTCATCCTAGAAAGGAAGCCAAAAAGTCACCATCTCCACTGGGCAAATCATGGTGTTCACTGTTGACTGCACAGCCAACCCCATACTCTCTGCAGATGGTTTGTGGTGCCTCTCCACTCTGCAGTCCCACCAACACCTCCACATTCTTCATCTTTGATCTCCTGGTAGGTGTCGTGTCATCAGGATTGCTGTCACCACTGTGACACTGTCAGAGCCACTGTGCCACCAAACACCAAATGGACATCAGAGAAGCTGGCCAAAGAGCAGAAGAAACACAGTTCAGTGTTGGAGCAGCAAAACAAACCCCAAAAACGGTGGCATCAGCCAGCAATCTGATGGACAAGGGCTGGAGTGGCATCTGTGATGTGGTAGATAGTGCTGGCTACAGGCAGACCTTCCTCAAGATCCCTCCCTGATGAGCCACCCAGGTGCACCCTCTGCAGAAGGGATGCTCCATGGTAGAGTGGAGCCTTCCTAACTCTGGCCATCTGCTTCTCACACTTGTTCATCCTCCTAGAGAGATCTTGTCTTTGTTCTCTGAATCCTTGTGACCTCTTTTGCCCTCCTCTCTGTGACTCCATCCAGTTCTCCAGACCTCTGGCTCTTCATTCCAGACTGTCCCACATTTGCTGTTTTAATTCTCTATTGCAGTCTCTCTTGCCACAGCCATCCATTTCACATGTCTCAATTATTTTTTGGTCCATTTCTGTCACTCACAGGTATATCCCTTTGCTGACTTCATTTCCCTTTCTAGTTACATGCCACAAACCACCTCCACCTGCCTTCTGTCTGCTTCCAGCTGCACTCTGCCCACCTCCACCCACAGCTTCCAAAAACACTGCCTACCTCACAGGTGGCTTTCCCAGCCCATATTTATCCCTTCCATCTTCAAGGTCTCAAGGAAGGCATGGAGAAAAGACCAGAAAAGGTCTACTCCTTTGGAGAAAGATCAGCCTGCCCAAGATCCCCTTCCGTGATAGTAAGGGCCAGCCAGAGGGGTGAGGTACTTGAGATGGGTATCTCCCTTTGGTGGGAGGAATTGGGATCCACAGGCAGTGGGCCTTTGTCTCCTGGGCTAGAAAGCCCTGTGGGATCTCTTACTCTCCCTGCCTGTCAGCCACTTTTTCTGGAGAGCCCAAAGTACCCTCTGCCAAACATGGTGCAGCTCCTTCTCTTTGTTTCCGTTCCAAGCCTTTGCAGTACCTTTGTTCGCTGCACATTTCAAATTGCTGAAAGATTTATAAGACCACAATAAAACTGCAAGACCTAACAGCCAAACAGGGCTGTAATTATCACCACAGAGGTATTAAATGCACATCCAAAAAGAGAAGGGGACTGCTCATCTCTCCATAGGTATAATTCCCTGTTGATGCATTTGGGTACACCTCTTCCCCCCACCCCACATATTTGTATACCACTGCATGAATTAATCTTTGAAGGCTTTACAAGAATGTGTAATCTCTCTTAAGTGTTTCCATATCTTTTCTCATCTCCTTTAGCAGGAGTACTCCCCCTTAGTCATGTTCATATTATGCCATGAAAGGCATCTGTGCACATACATGGAGAAGATGATAAACTGGTGGTTACTAGCTCAAGATGTATTTCCATGTAAACACATTCTGCATAAACTTCTGCTTCAGCACCTTACGAAGATGTTTTGACATGTGTGTGCTCATGTATTTGTCTTATGTACCTAAAAATCATTAATTTCTGTACATGCACAACTTTGGTGGTGTTTTCTCTATCACTGATGTCATATGCTCACACCAGTACTGTTCCTCTGCTGACTGACAGCAGACACCTGAGCCCCTGCATGCCAGCTGCCTACCAGAAGAGAAAGCAGAGATGTGTAAGACCTACTGTATTTTCCACAACCTACCCTAGGTCAGCACAAGATGCCCAACCAACTTCGAAGGCAACCTCTTGATCATGAAACCACCCAAACATCTATGTTCTTTCCTTTGGAATTAACTCTGCCTTCAGAACTGGCTCTCAAAGGCCCTTTCAGAGAACAGACTTTGCCCCACCTTCAGTTTACTATCTCCTGAGCTTCACACAGGTCCATGTCTCCCAAAGAATAAAAGCACACTCAAAGTCAAATCTTCTGTACAATATTACCACTTGTGGCCACTTTACTTTTATACTGTTTACATAGGCCATACACTCATAAATCTACAGCAGAAAAAGACTTGGGCCAGGTCCATCCATGTTAAGAGATTACAGGATATTTGTCCATCTGGTGCTTGTATGCCCACTGAAAACCCATGCTCCAATTGCCCTGTGAATGTTGCTCCATCCCTGTGTCCATGCTGTTCTTGTTTCCATGTTCCCTACAGCCACTCTGTCATCTGGTAATTCTGGACAGCAGCACTTTGGCAATTACAAACCACAAGGTAATAGAGAGGGCTCTTTCAGTGCCTCTGGCAGCCAGATAAGAGGCTTGCTTTTCCTTGTCCTTAATGATCTCAGGCATTTAGAGGAAGGAGATAAATTAGAGACACCAGAGCTCATGAGGATCCATATATTCTCCTGTTCTGGCAGAAAACAAAGAGCAGAAGAATGTCAAATCCTGCAGCCAAGAAGCAAACGTTCCCCCTGTGCACTGTGGGGCTCATGTCCACACACACATGCTGTGCTGGACCACCTTTGGCCATAGCTTCAGAGCTGAGCCTGGCCAGCAGTCATAACAGCTGACACAAAAAGCCTCCTGGCCTGCCCTGCTCTGCAGTAGCACTGCAAGCTTTGGCTCAGTACTTGTGTTTTGGGCAGCTAGGGCCTATTCCTCACTTTACACCAGCCTTGGTCCAACACACTTATGCTGATGGATGTCATGCTTTCCAGGATTCACAACCAAATCCACAACGTATGCCTAGCACAGCCACTAAGCCCCTGGTTTACCCCTAAAACCATATCTAAACATCCAGAGGGGACTGTAGCCCAGCAGGTACTTTCTATCCACCTTAAATCCCTTGAACATGGTGTTTATACAACTGCAAATGAGGACCCTCAGGGGTTCAGTCAAAACAAGTGATGGGCTGATGGCTCTTCCCTTCACCCAAGAGTCAGAAATGGGACTCAGCTTCCCTCAGTCCCAGGAGCTGCAGAGGCTGATCTGTCCTGGGGCAGGCTACCAAGAGCACAGAGAAAATCTTACAAAGCCAGGGTGCTTAGCTCTCCCCTCTTCCTGCTCTAGGAACCCCTGGGCTTGCCTGTATCCCAGCCCAGGGAGCTTCCACATGCACCCACAGACACAGAGTCCAACCCCACTGCACTTTCACATGTCACTCTGCTGCCCTTAGTGCTGCAGAGGTGGCTTCACTCCTAATCCCTTCTTCATTTCTCTCATCAACACAGTGAGAAATCCTTTCCAAGTGCCTAACAAAGCTGTGCTCCATAGTTTTCTGTTCACTTGGGAATCCTGCATGTTGTTGAAACTAGTGCTACAAAGAGCTGTGCTAAGGACTGGCAGGGAGTGCACAGCAGTGTTTAAGGTAGAATTTCCTCTATAAGCATCTCAGGGAGTATTAAGAGAACAACAATAGTAATCTGGGTCTGTTTAAGGATCAGCCCACATCTGATTCACATCCCAACACCTCACACTGCCAGACTACCTGGTAGCACTGAACAGCAGAGCCAAAGTGCATCGACACACGATGGGGTGTGTTCCCAGCTGCAGCCACTCTGGGCTTCTTGTGCCCTGGGGCTCTAAGTGTGAGGTTCTCTAAACTTAAAACTGGATGAAAAACTTGGCCTCAATCTTATCTGAGAATAGTCTCATGTCTGCTGATGGTGTCTCTATGCAACAGCCACAGCTCCTGTGCCCTTGCCCGTCTCAGACTGATGCTAAATGAGAGGCAAGGGCTGGCTGATATACAGACACCTCCACTACCAGTGCATCCCTTGGTGACCACTGTGCAAAAGAGACAGGTGCAAGGATCTGTCCCTTGCCTCCAGAACCAGACATGACATTAAGGAGCACAGCTTGCCCTGTTGTGCTCCCACAGCATTGCTCAAGCAGGACACTCAGCTGAGCAGAGCCACAGCCAAGACACTTGGACACCTGAAGAATTACCCCTCCCTGGTTGTGTAACATGTTATTTGTATAACAGCAAACTATTGCCCAACGTTCATATTTAGGCTACTCACAGCCATCCTATGTACACATATGCCAAATCATGTCAGTATTGACCAATATGTGTTAGGAGATCTTAACCATCCATCTGCCTGCCTACATAGCTGCAAAACATGTGCTGGAGCTAACCAGAAGGCTGGGTTTCCCATGGTTGGTCAAGGAACTGTTTATTTCTCAACTCCTGCTCTCCTGGTTCTTGGCATGCCTCATTTCAAGGACTTTACCCCTCTGATTTGATACCCAGGATGTTCAAGCTGTTTACCTGCAGCATAGACAGACACATGTCCAGTAAAGATGCCATTTACCTCCTTACCAAAGACAAGGTCAGACACTGCTATTAAGAAATAACTTCATGTTCTGAGGATGCACATGGCCCTAGCAGGATATCAGATTTATCAAGAAGGCAAACTCTGGATTCTGTCCTCCCTTATTTTCCATTGGAAGAAACTGCCAGTAAGAAAAAACAACTGAAAGAAGATGCTCTCCATGTACCAGGGAAAGCCTCTGAGAGGACAGAATGACCCCAGTGGTCAGTTCAGCCACCTGAAGAATAGTCAACCCCTCCAGAGCTCTGGTGTGTAAGCCCTTAGTTTAATTCCCTGTTAAAAGCCACCTAATACTCAATGATGTCTCCTAATTCTCAGTGGCAAATCTCCACTGTCAGCAAAACTGGGGCCATGATGGTGCACAACATTCAGTTTTTAGTGCAGCATGGGGCCCCATGGAGCTAGACCCTCCCTCTACAACCATTAAGAGAAAAGGCCCACCAGAGCCTGTAGGAGTTGAGAATGCTGAATGAGAAGATCATTTATGACAATATACCAGCCTAGGCTTTAAACCCCAGCTCAGGGTGGCTCTGGAACCCAGGCAGTTTCTTTGCTGTGTCAGTGCCCACTGCAGAGCCCATTTGCTGGCACTCATCTGAATACAAATCAGCTAGGCACCAAACCTCAAACTAATACAGAGTGAGGTGATGCAGGATTTACAGCAGAGCTTTCTTCAAGCAAGTTGTTAGATGTCCGGGAAATAAAACCCAGAAAGAACTTCACTCTGGGTGGCACCCACAGGAGATAATTGCTGCTTGTTAAATGCCTAGAGCCAAGGAGAAGTTCCTACATGAGCACAGCAGAGCTACTCCTGAGGTACCCCCACCACATCTTTCTCTTCCAAACTGCACTGGGGGAAATTCAAACACGTTGTGTGTAAGTTGCAAGAGTGTCCAGCAGCCTCGGAGCATGGTCAGGCAAGATGGGTTAAACCACAGTGCCTGCAATAGGAGCCCACCTCCTGAAGGAGCAGTTAACAGTACCACCTTGCTCCCCTTCATCTGCTGGTTCCTGCCTTTTCCCTTTTCCTCCAGACGAGTTCTGGTTTGTCCTGAGGTTTGCTTGCTTGCCTTGTTTATATGAACTATAATTTTGGATGTTGCTCCAGCAGAACTGCAGCAACATGCCTGCCTCCCTCCCTCCCAGCCCCCATCCATTCTCCATCAGTGGTGTGGGGCACAAAGCTGCATGCTGCTGCAGCCTGGCACTGTCAGGTCCCAAGAAGGACCAATCTCCTCACAACTCACTCCCTCACATCATCTCTTAATCTCAGCTACCATCAGCAGACCACAGACCCCATCCTGGCCAGCTCTGCAGCATGCCTGTGGAAAGCCTACCCCCAGGCTGCTTTGCTCCCATCACCCTTGCTGCGGTAGCAGGGATTGAACCAGCTCAAGGGCATTTCATGGTTTCACCTGAATTATAGTTCAGGTTAATCAGATAAAAATCAATCTGTCTTCTATTGGCCTGTCCCACACTAGTCTAACAAATCACAAATAAGACCCTCTCAGATGGCCATGTTTATAGTCAGCATTGTGCAGGAAATTCCCTACCCACACCTATCAGTGTCAGATTTAACATCTCACTGCCAGGAGCTGTGATTTTATTAGGACACTTGGTTCTTGTGCCAGAAATACAGAAGCTGTCGATCCCTTGCCCCAGACATGTATCTGAGATTCACCCCCTGCAGTTATTGATCACATGGATCACCACAGTACCTCACAGCCCTCATCCTGGGATGCCTAAGCACCGTCTGCAGGCATGTACATGTATCTGACAGTGGTAACAATGTGAAGGTGCTTGAAGGATGGTGACATCACCTGGGAAGAGATTAGAAGACTTCTTCCCAAGCCCAGCAGGCAAGAGCTCTTTGTTTGGTATCAAATAAGGGATGCTTGGTGGATGGGATAAGCCATGATGCTTAGAATCATAGAATATCAGGTTGAAGGGACTTCAAGGATTATCCAGTCCAACCTTTCTTGACAAAAGTCTAGACAAAGAGGCCCAGCAACTTGCCCAGCCAAATCTTAAAAGTGACTGATACTGGGGCCTCCACCACTTCCTTGGGTGAAGATTGTTCCAAGATCTTGATTATTTTTGTTCTGAAAAATTTTCCTCATGTCCAGTCAGAATCTCCCCAGGAATAACTTGTATATCTCTCAGTTCCCTTCTGCCAGGATCTGGTAGTACAAGATGGGTTTGCTCCAAGTGACTAATGCTCACCAGAGCAGACTGACACAGGTCAAAAAGGAAGACTCATCAAGCAACTTTCTTTTACAACTGATGTCATTGCCACAACTTATACTTATCCTAGTAGTACTTAAATTAGATGCCCTTAGCTGCTCTGGACCAGCATGCAGCAAATAGACACCACAGCAAATGAAATAATACAGCAGAAAGAACACAATGAAAGCTCACTCCCTCCACTCTAAATGCCACCCACTGCCTCTCAGAGATGACCGCTGAGCAGGAGAGATGGCCCCATACCAGCTCCCCTGCTTGGAACATCCCCAGCCTCTAGCTCCAGAGAGTAGCTCTGAGAATTGGCAGAGATCAGCCCAGCACCAGCTCAACACTTGACAAAGTGGACACCTTGAGAGTGGCCACATCCCAGCTTGCCTGAAGCATCAGCAGAGAACAAGCCACTGGGCAGGAGACGTTCTGCAGCCCATGCAGTCAAAGCAAGGCAGGCACCAGCTGCTCTCCACTCCAGGAGAACACATGCCAGGAAGACTTGCAGGCCTATACAACAGAAACCAAATGATACATCTCCACTTGACTCCTCTTCCTCTGCAGCCCAAAGCCTGAGCGTTGCATTGCAAAGTGGCTGCAGGACCAAGTGCAGGAGGAAGGTTTCCCTGATGATGAATTCCCAGCTGCATTCCCTTTTTCCCCTGATCCCATTCCCCTTCCTGCTCACAGCAGGCAGGGTTGGGTAAGCCACTCCTGGGTGATTCACTCCCCATCAGGCAGAAATGCTTTCTTGGATACACACAGCTGTGCACAGGGAAGAGGCATAAGTCCTCTGATCCAGGCTGAATCACTGCACCCCAAATGAGCTCCTGCATGCAGGGACATGGCTGGCACAGAGGTCGCAGCAAGGTAAGTATTGCAACAGTACAGTGTGTGACTCACCAGCAGAGAAAAATGCAGTTTGGGGTAGGAAGCAGGAACATGAGAAGGAAAGCAACCTGCTGGGACACAAACCTCGGGTGTCAGTCACAGAAATACCCAGGATTGTCTCAGAGTGAAGAGGAGAGCAAACCAGTGCAGAGTGGTGAGAAAGCACAGGGAACAGGATGGGGTGAGCAAGCCCACCCTGGGAGCAGTGGGCATCTCATTATGCTGATGAGGCTGGGGCACCCCATCCCCAGCAGAGTCAAGTGGAAAAGGTACTCATCCAACCACAGTCCTGGGAGCTTTTGCTTCTCCTTCAGGACAGGATCTACCTAGAGAAGGCCCCACATGAACAGGATGGTAACCTAGGGTTTGGGCTCAATGATGCCAGGGTGCATCCTGATGAATTCTGCTGCAGAGCCAGGCTTTGGCAGAGATGCACCCAGAGGCGGCAGCAGCAGTGACCAGACTCCGTGCAAATCAATGCATGACATGTTCTTCCTCTCTCCAGTTCCTAGGGCAGCACAGGCAAGATCTGTACCCACGCTCCAGCAGTAAGCCAATGTCCCCACCACCTGAATGTCTCCATGGGCACCTCTCTGGGGAATTCCAGTTGCACGGCCTGCACCTGCCCTACAGGGTAACAGACTTTTTCCCACACCTATGTTTTCTTGCTTGTCCCTGAAGGCAAGGCAGCCTTGATCAGCACTTCCATTATGTTGCAACAAGACACAAGCTCCCTGAAGTCAATTGTCCCAACAGCTTTGCCAGGGGCAGCAGGAAAAAAAAACAACGGGCAGAGGTTCCCAGTAAGGTAACAAGGCTTTACCAACCCCTGCTAGAAACTGCATGTCCCTAACCCAGGGCACAGCCTCATCCTTACTTCCAGACAGCTGCAGTCAAGTCGGGGGGAAGGTGTCATCTTGGAGCATCAATGCTGAGATGACAACAGTCATGATGAAAAGCTGGCAGGGTGTCCTCCCCAGCCCTCTGAGCCAGTTGGATTCCTTCCCGGGCACTGTAGAAGAAAGGAAACTGGGTGCCCATGAATCATTCACACTCAGGCTAACAGCAGGGACTCCCCTGTCTCCCTCTAGTGACTGCAGTCCTCAGATTTCAGGTTAATTAGGCTGGATCATTAGCTCAAGCTACAGTTTCTCTGGTTAATGAGGCTCTAGGACTTACTCCCCACAGGAAGAAGCCCACAGCATTCCTGGAGCAGTTGAGTAGGAGCGTCCCCAGACTGGTGGGAGTGCTCATATGTATGACAGCAGCATGTCAGAGCAGGGCTAGAGAGCTAGAGCCCTGTTGTGCAAGATGCTGTACAAAATGGAGAACAACAACCAAATTAATACCTATCTGTATAAATAAACCAGGCACAACTCCATTGAGAATGTCTAAAAAATCATCCCCCTTTGGGATGCAAAGCAGCTAGGCCTGGAGAGCAGCTGAGCATCATTATTAAATAAATTAATTAGCTCAGCAGAGCCCGCCAGGTACCAAGTGCTTTCCATTTCCAAGCAGGTAAATGAGTCCGTGGGAACAGAGGCTGCTCCGCGCTTGCCAGGCAGCACAAGCTGCTTTTTAATGCTAATGCCATTTCTGCAGCTTTTCCCCTGGAAGCAGCACACCAGGTTGCTCTGTGTCCCCCATCCAGGACCCCTCTGATGCCAGGGGTCACAGACACTGTTCTGTGGGCTCCAGTGCAGGAGAAGGAGTTGGTGGTAAAGGATGCTCTGTCCTCAGCATAGCCCAGAGCTTTCCCCCGAGGGGAGCAGTCCTGGGAGCGGCAGGTCTGGAGCCACTGCTGAGGTCAGGGGGAACCTGGAACAGGGCTGGGAGGGCAAGGTGTGCACCGGGTGTGAGGCTGAGCATCACCTTGCAGAGCACAGCCCCGTGCTTTGCATCAGCAACCGCTTCTGTAGGCAGGCAGGATGCCTTTGATCCCCTCCCCAGCTTTATCTCGCTGCCTTTAAAACACAACTTTCATCGCTCTGGGGTCTGGCAAGAGCAGACTAAGTAAACTTTCCTCTCCCAGCCTAACTGCAGCCATCAGAGCCAGTGGCAAGCACAAGTCGGGCAGTCGACAGGGCAGTGCTGCCCTCCCTGACAGTGCCTTAAGTGTGATCTTGGCTTTTATCTCCGATTAGGAGCAGGTGACCCAGGGACAAGCTGTGGGTCAGAACTGGCCGGGCTTCCATAGGAAGTGGAAAACGGGAGCTAGGGAGGGAATGCAGCAGGCAGAGGAGGCAAAAGGACCGGAGCAGTTCAGCTGTTTTAGCCCTTCCTGCATCTCCCCTCCATATGTTATGCAGCAAAAGGTGTCCAAGTCCCTGTCCTCCTGCAGCAGCTTTGTTAAAACTCTGGGAATTTTAAGGACACTATAGAAAAGCCACTAACAACCACTAGCACTGCTCCATTCCTAAAGCGAGTGCTCACAAGGGAAGCGAGGAGGTATATCTCTGTTGTAAGAGGAAGTTCACAATTACAGCACAAGTCATTACTGGAAAATAAAATTCCCTGGCATGTTGCAAATAAAACCTGAATTCCCCAGTCTGGGGTACAAGACAGCCCACAGCATTCATTCCAGGACCCACGTGAAACAGAAAATGAGATATTTGTGATGGCGGAGACAGATAAAAGTTGGTAGGGGAAAAACTCCAGGAGGGCATTTCAAACAATGAACATTACATCCAAACCAGCACAAGATTCACTTGCAAAAAGAAGTCCCCAGTGAATATGCATTGCTGACAACTCCTGAAATTAAATCTCTGCATGTACACACACCCCCCCTGTAATCTGAGCAGCACTACTGCAAACAGATCCAAAGAGCACGATCATGCTGCCTCTTCCTCTGCTTGAAGGAAACTGGTGAAAAATAAGAGCTGCTCAGAGGGTCTCAGGGTCTGACTAATCCCATGGTTGAGGGCAGCTGTTCTGCAGACAATCACTATCTCCTGGGCAAGTGGCTGCTTGCAACCAGGCACTGTAGCACACCAGGGTCAAGGTCTCTACCTTGATTCCACCCAGCTCCAGGGTACCAGGATTGACTCAAGAACAAGTCAACCCTCTTCCCACTCAGCAATGGATGACCACTGAGGCTGATTCCTTTTTGCACCCTGATCCCCACCTTGGATCAACCCTCAGCATCCCCCCACAGAGGCTTCCCTAAGAGCAGAGCATGACCTACCCCTCACAAGTGCTCCTGCCTGCCCATACAAACACATTACCTACCCTTTCCTCCAGCCTTCTCCAGAGCCTCAAGAGCACCCCAATGGGCTGCAGAAGCATCTCATGTCACCCCACAGCTGAGAAACCCACAGATTTGCCTCAACTTGGGCAGGATTAGGCAGAACTGCTGCCAAGCTGAGCCACCCAGGGAGGACTGATTATTCCTGCCAGGAGCCAAGGCTCTGAAAAGGGACATTGTTTCAAGGACAATTCGCTGTTTCCCCCTCACACACACACAGGTCTGTAGCTCCAATCTGGCTTTTTTGCAAGGTGCCTGCTACCACCTGCAGTCAATGATAAGATCTGAGAGGGACAACCAAGGAAAGGAGGGAGTGAAAGACAGAATGGCTGGCCAAACCCAGGGCCATCTGCAGAGGGGCTGATCCCTGCCCAGATGCTCAAGCCTTGCCTGCACCCAGCCACTTACTCCAGAGGTTGCACATTGACTTGAGGGCACCCCAGAGCAGCAGATGCTCTGCTCCCCTTTCAAGCCAAACTTTGGCTTCCAAACAGTCCCTGCTATTGCCCAGGAGCTGTATGTACACAGTCATGGCTGGAGGGAACAGGTTGTAATACCTTACTCCTCTGTAGCCCATCTTGGCTCCAGGCATGCTGGCAGCTGGCAAGTGGCAGTGTTGAAATGGTGACCTCAGGCCTTGCAGGAGCTTGCTTTGGGAAGGTGATGCACACACAGAGGACCTGTCACGCTGCCCTGGTCTCCTCATGCACAGGCTCACTTCCCACAACAAAACCCTTTGCTGAGCCATGAGAAGGAGGACAGAAAGCAACCTCCACTCCTTTTCAGCAGCCCTACAACAGCATCCCAAATGCCTTGTTCCCAAATATAGTCCTTCAGGACTGTTTAGCCACCAGCCTTCCCCAGGACAAGCTAACAGCTTAAAGCTGGTTTCACACACATGCTCCAGGTGCAGAACTCCATCCCTGTTTCTCTTTGCACTGTGTGACTTCCCAACACCTCTTGCTCATGACAGCATTTTTCTCCACTCCTCAGGACAGCCAGTCCCACTACGGTGAACTTACCTTTAGCCTTCTTCTGCTCCAAAAGACCAGCCCAAACTAGCTTTGGTCACACCAAAGCACTCTCAGAAAAAGCAATAAGGAATCTCCTCTCCTGCCCTTAACCTTAACCTCCTGCCAGCCCCTCCCCTTTATCAGGCAGCAAGCTCCACACCTGCACCAGCCACCAGCACCATTTCCTTTAACCCGTTCTCTGCCAGCATTGTCCCTGCCCAGAGGTGATGCAGGCATACATCAACCTAACCTCCAAACTTGGGGAAGGGCCTGAGAGATCAACCAGACTTCCAGGTTTACTTTTAAAGGTCAATGCAAATGAACACAGAGGACATGTTGCAAAAATCAATGTTGTCTCCTGCCACAGCATGTCATCTCTGTTAGAAAAACAAAACAAAACAAAGAAAGAAACAAACAAACAGACCAAAAAAAGCCCTGGTGGATGGGATGGCTTGGTACTGGGTACCAAAGGGTCACAAGCATCTGTCAAATGTGCAGCCAAGAGGCTGGAGAATGACTTGAGGTCTCAGCAAAGCATCCTGCAAAGGACTCGGTGCTGTCCAAGCACTGGAGACAATTTGCATCTGCTGAGCAAGGAAGAGTGCCCTGGGCTGGGCTCCTGATACCCATTGGTCCTTGTGGTTGAGGTTGCTCAAGCTCCTGGGCACCAGGGTTCACCCTGCTCTGCTGGGAGTGGAGCAGGAGCGCTGGGTGGAGGAGTCACGTTCGCACCCTGTGCTGCCTCCAAAACATTCAGGGATGGTTTAGAACAGGATGCCAGATCCACCCATCACACTTCACTTTTTTTCTTTGCTATAATCCTTTAATGAATTAAGTGGAGCAATTAAGCAGGTTTGGGGCTTTTTTTTTTAAATGAATGCACATGAAAATGGAGATGGCTGTTTTTACTGTTCAAACACTTCATATGATAATTAATGCAAAGCCCCTCAGCTTTAGGGATTCTCCACAGCTCTCACCCAGCCCTTTCCCTGTTTATCTTTCTGGCAGACTGCCTCTCATATTTATTGGAATGAAGGTCGACCCTCTTGCTCACGCTATGCCCAAACTGCACAAGGTAGAGGGAGGAGGGAAAGGTGGGGACTCAAAGTTGCTCCAGAGCAAAAGCTTCAACCCAATATCAATGGTGGAGAGCCCTGCCACAGCAGAAAATGAAGAATCCTTCTAGCTAGGGGAATTCAGAGGGCATCACAACCTCAGGGCAAAATCTACACTGTGAGCAAAGAGCTAGCTAGCATCATGGGGCTCCGCAGCCACCTCAGGGCCATGTTTCCTGGTGTTACAGGCAAAGAAGAGCCTGCTGCCTTTACCCAATTCCTATGTGTGCCCTCAGTGTACACATCTTTCACAGATTCAAAGCAAACCAAGAATGCTGTGTTTAGAGAGGATGCTGAAGAGACACTGTATTTGATATCCAGTAGTGCATCCCACCTTCATCTCAAGTGGCTGAGATGAATCCTCATGCCCAGCTCACTGGGGAAGGATCTGCTGGGCAGGGTGACAAGGTAAGCACCTTCACCAACTCAGACAAAACAGAAAGTTTGGCTCTGCAAAGGAGGCTGGGCAGGCTCACCTTCCCAAGGCAGCCCTTTGGTAGCCTCTATCTTCTGGCCCCATCAGACCTCCTAGTCTTCAGGCCCCTTCTCCATTCATCTGCTCCCCATCACTGGACTAATCCCTGTTTGGCTTAAAACATTTGTAAGTATAGCTGAGTATCTCCTTACCTCAGTTTCCCCACCAATGAAAAGGATGTTAACAGATCCCTCTGTCTCCCCTGCAGGATGCAGGTGGGAGATGACAGATATCTGGGAGATGTCATGGGCCCAGGTCAGCACTCAGAGATGCCCTGACCCTCCTCTCTCATCACAAGTGTTTTACTAAGAAGACTGTTAGACCTATAGACACCCTTATCCCCCCACCCCAGCAATGATGGCAGCCCAAGACTGATAAAAACAGCAGCACAAATCCAAGGGGAAATCTCTTTCTTGGACATTTCTCCAAGTGCTTAGCCAAAGTGTTCCAAAGATAGGAGTTGGTCACTGGTGAATACCACAGGCTGCCCTAAGTGGGCTGGATGGAATCCCTCAGCACTGAGCTTTGCTGTTTGGGTTGAGGAAATGCTTCTGCAATCCACATTTTTCTCACTTTTCACCCATTTTTCTTTTTCTTAACTTATTCCTGTTTTCATCAAAACACATTTCCTGACACAAAAAGTTCTAGGTAAATGTTCTGTGACTCATTGAACTGCCCGAACAGAACTTCTGGCTCCATGGGAACTGGACCATCCTGTTTGTGGGTTCAACAGCCACCCCCAGCTATGTGCCAAGGGCTGAGTAAAACTTTTCCCGTTGTGAAACATTCCCTGCCAGATGAGGGCAAGCCCTCCCTCACATCTGGATAGTAATCAGCCTCTTTGATTTGCTCTCTCAGTTGTTTGCTGCCTTGGCCCAGCATGGGACAAGCCTTGGAGACGAGGCTGTTTGCCCATTTCTGCAAAGCAGTGCACCACCTTTTTGCCTGTAGGATCAGAGTTTTGTAAGCCTGGGGAAAAGCAATAATGCCCCCAGAAAATTAGCTTCACTGTTGGGAGAGCAGTTTGTCTCCTCTCCTTTGATACTTCATGAGAAGTCAGTGGGAGTTTGGAGCCTGAATTTGTTCAGTAGTACAAATTCATGACAATTTGGGCTGTTGGAACTGTGTCTGTTGGTGGCCACCACCCTTTTCAACATGTTTGAGACTCTACCTTTCTTCATACCAACACACAAAGACGTGGCCAAACAACAGCCAATAAAGCTGCTGACCCTTGCTTGATTATCCAGTTCAGCCAAAGCAAATACTTTTCCCCTTGGGCTGCTGTGCAACATGCTTCAGAAATTAGGGAAACTGCTTCCACAGTGTCCCTGGGAAATCTCAGGGACACACCATCCATCAATATTTTGCAGTCTGAGACAATAGCAACATCTCCTGCTACACTGGTACAAGCCCAGACACTGTGCTCTGGCTGCCTGTAAACAAGAGCTGTTTAGCTCTAAATTTTTCTTTTGGCTCAGGCTCCCCTGGTTCAGTGAGGATGGTATCAAGATAATCATCATGTGGATTGTATTCCTGGTGCAAGGTTCCATTGCACAATGGATCCTCTTTATAATGCCCTTGGAGCAAGGAAGTTCAGGCTGGCTTCTCCTCCAGGCATGACTAGGCGTCAGGTCTCAGCACCAAGCTGAAGGGGAGGTGGTGGTAGACAGTGAGGAATTGAAAGGGGAGCAGAAGAAATCTGGGATTGAGGTGACTGATTAATAGAGAAACATTTACAGATTACTGTGCAAAGGAGAAGATAAAGGCTCTGAGCTGGAGTAGAACAGATTTATTTTTTGTTCCCAAAACAAGACAAAGCAGGAGAGGAATGGTCTTTCCTAAGGAAAAGAGATAGTGGTCCAGGGATTTTTTCAGACCAGACCAGAACAAACACAAGTTTGATCTCCACTGTGAAAGAGTTTCTGCTTGAGCAAAAGACAGGAGACCTCTGAGTGAAGCAAGAGAGTGGGCACTGCCCTGCCCTGCCCATGCCTGATCTCCCAGTGCCTGTGCAATCCCCAACATGTGATCCAGTGCACTGGACTAAAAGTTAAACATCCAGTCTAAGCTAGTTGTGTAGGTCCAGTGAGGGCATAGGGGCATCTTCTGGGAACAGCTCATTTCCCCTGAACAGACACCTGAAAATAAGAGGTTGTAATTTAAACCCTTCAGGTAAATTAACTCACTGTTCCTCACCCCCTACTAAAGACCCAACCATTTCCATGTTCTCTCCACCCTTCTTCATTGCCACCCCACCAACCTCTTTCTCAAGCACAAACACCAAGATGAAGCTTGGTTTCTCAGTTAGCGTGGTAGAAAGGTATGTCTGCCTCCATCCATCTCAGCCCCAGCTCCTTCCTGAGCAACAGGGCCATAAGGAGGGACTTGCTGGGGCCCTGCCTAGGCTGACAGCCACCATGCCTTTCAGTACATGGTGACAAGATGGGGCTCCAGTGCAGTAACTTCAGACAGACTTATGGTGGCCTGAGACATTCCATAGCATGATCCAGTGAAGTTCTGTGAAGATCACCAGCTCCTTAACTAATTAGGATAGAAAGGTTAAGGAGTTTGTGATACAAGAGGCACTGGCTGTGTAGGCACTCTGGGAATGATAACTACCTCAGAAACAGAGAGAAACCTCCTGCCAGACCTGGAAGTGAGAGAGGCTCTTCCCTGGGCACACCTCATCCCCCAGCACGCTCTGATGAAATCACCTCTTCAGGACTGGTGGGCAGTTTTGCTTGAGGTCACCTTCCTGTGCCTTGCAGGGACACGGTGGCCCTTCTTCCCATACTGCCCTGATGGCCACCCTGTGGAGAATGCAGTCACACATCGCTCCGGATTCAGTCACCACCACCACAGCCAAGGATGAGATCAGCCATCCGGCACGTGGTGGAGACGGATTGGCTTGAGATGAGCTAATGCCTGCTCTGTGCAGAAGTATGGAGGGGGAGGAGAAGGCACGCTGACTCGCTAGCTCTTCCCATGATGAGAACTGTGGTCCAGCCCGTGCCTTCCTACCTCCTGCTGGGCCTTCACTCAGCACAGATGATGGAAGTGGGGCCATGGCACACCCCAGTACTCTCTGCTGACAGGTCTTCATTGCCTTCCCTGCAACACCAAACCTTCTCCTGGGGTCTTGCACAGAACCTTACCCCATTCCATCAGGGTCCCATCTGTCTGTAGAGTGATGACATTCCCTCTGTGGGCTGGCATCCCAGCCTTCTGTTGCACTGAGCTTCTGACTCTGTCCTGGTGCCAGATTGCTGTGGAGGCAGATGACTTCATCTCTTTTAAAGGGGCAAGAGATTTGTCAGCAGTGCCCTGTAGGAATCAGTGTTCATCATCCTCAGAGGGAAAGCCAACAAGAGGAGTATAGCACAGCAGTGATTATGACCCCACTAAGGGCCCCAACACCGCCAACAGTCTTGTGTCCTTCACTCTTTGCAATCCATTGCATTTGATCTGACCCACATAATAGCCTTGCACAACACCATAAAGAGTGAAGTGAACATGAGCTCTGTGGTGATGCCCTCCTGTGCACGTAAGAATAGGGACTAACCAGCATGCAGCCTCAAAAGCCAAAGATGTCTTAATGGAGCCTGCACTGGATGTTGGGGACACCAGAAGGAGTGGTTTGAATTGCACCTGCCTCAATCTCCAAAACTAAGTATAATGGATGGCCTGAGTCAAACCCACCCATCAGTGGACTCTCTTGGACCTCAGGCTAGGAACTTCTAGAAGCTGGAGCTTCTTTAAGGAAATCCCAGTTTCCATTTGTATTGGGTATAAAGAGTGAGTCACAGTAAAACACAAAGATGTGTTTCAGGGCCTTTGGTTACCACTTGGAGGGTCCACTGCAAAGGGAGTGATGCTTCAACTCTCTGCCCCTTGAGAGGCTTCAAGAACGTGAGAGAGATGCCACCTTCCTGTCCCTCTCTGCAGACAGCACTCACCTCACTCCCCCATGTATTCTGCCTGGCTGGGAGCTGCATGGTGGTTTGCAGCTCCACAGGAATGATCCTGACTCATCAGAGCAGCTTCATGGGTTATTATCAGTGCTGGTCAATGAGGTTGCAGTGCACACACAAGCATAGGTTGCTGATTCCTGCAGAGGGCTGGATCCTCCCCTCCCCCAGCACACACGCTCCTGCTTGTTGGGGAAAATGCTGCTGTTGTTCCAGGCAGATAATGGCCCCTTCCCTTGCAAGTCCCTGCACGCTCCTGTGCAAACATACCCACAGAGCACTTCAGAACAGCAGATGCTGAGGCTCAAAAGCCAGACCCACAGACCAGCTCTCTCCTTTTTCCAAAGCTGTTTGTCCCTGAGGAAGGTAACTCTCTGTCTGCCTCAGCTCTGCCTCAGGCCTTGTCATATCCCAGGACACAGATGAGTGGGCATTTGGAGGTGGCCTGATAAATCAGGTCAGGTACCATAGGAGAGCAATGCAAGCTGGGACCGCTTAGGAAGTGCCCATCATGAGGCTGGCTGCCCACCCTCACCACAACAGCTGGAGCATTTCAGTCCCTAGTTGGGACAGCTCACTTAGAGAGTGCCAGACCTTCAGCAGGGATGATGAAGGGGGTTGCACCATCATGTCTCTCTCTGAGGGCAGGAGGGTTTGGAGGAACATCCTAGTGCCACGTCTCAGTAGTACTGCCCTGATTTCCAGACCCGTGGAGGCAATGCTCCAGCAAGACAACATGCAAGTGTTGGCCAGGAAGGGCAGGTGTTCAGGAGGATGAGCTGGAAGATGGGTCTGCAGGCGTGTGTTCAGGAGGCAGCAAATCTAGTCCCCAGGGCAGTGAGTGGTTATAGCCATGGGCAGTGAGGCCCCTGTAAGTGTTTCTTGCCAGTCCAGAGAGGCTCATGGTGATTTCCCTACCATGAGAAGCATGCTGCTTCTCTGCAAAACTCTTTGCGTGCAGCTAACCTATACCAGAACATCTTGGCTTTATCAAGTGGAGATCTTGGGCAGAGCCAGGAAGTGAAAACTCTCCCTCTGATTAGGGTGAAAGGTGAGTCCTTGCCAGCAAAGTGATGGAGCTCTGACATTCCTCGTGCCCTGGAAAAGGGCCCATTGCATCTGATGGGGTGAGATAGCAGCAGCAAGACATGGCAGCATGGAATGTTGACACCAGCTTATGGAGCTTTTCTTGGCTTGTTTGATTGACTGTCTGAGCAGTGTGAAGCAGCACCCAGCAAAGCCAGGCATCATGCACAGCTCCACCTTCTTTCTTTCCTCCTGGCACAGCTCCCCCAGACCAGGCCAATCTTCTCTGCTTGCAATCACAGGTAATTCTGCAACCCACCCCTTTCTGCAGGAGCAGGACTTGTTCCTTGGGGCAAACATGAAACTTTTCTTCCCAATCTAACCTGACTTTAAGTTGAGCAGGAAAGCTGAGAAGGCAGGACCAGACAATTTTCATCAGTCCCAGGTTCTCACCCACCACTGATAATTAACAGTCAGACCTTAGGAGAAGTTCTCCTGTGCTTCTTCCCCCCCCTGTATCACTGGGATAGTAACCAATCCAACTGGGCTCTAAGAGCCCTTGTCTGGTTTTGTATGGAAGGCAAGAATCCATCTTAGTGAACTAGCCAACTATAAACAGAGGACTTTGGGGTCTCCTCTCCATATATACAGTGCTGCTCACCTCAATGCCATGATTTAGTTAGGAAAGGTGATAATTTGTACTAAACCATCTGGTACATTTGGAAAAATAGACAGGCTTTGGGACAACCAACTCCTCCTTCCCACATGTCCATGAAAAAGCCTGTCTATTGTTTTCTTCCAAGTACACTTGTTCAGTTAATATGATGTTTCTCTGCTCCATAGCCAGGGAGCAAAGTATTCTCTGAGAAATGAAACCACTGCCCTGCAGCCCTTGAGACTGGTACTATGTTCTGCCAGTGCTATGGAAAGGAGAACCCAGTGTCACTGATCTGCTGGCAACCTCACTTTGAGCTGGAGTTGTCAGTGGCTTCTGCACTCACATGTTTTGTAAGGGGATCAGGTTATAACCATGCAAGCTTATGCCCAACCTTTCTGAAGAGTCTGCCTGATACATGGCTCTTCCATGAGCACCAGCTTCCTCAAGACAGCATTCTATCAGCATAGCACAGCAAAGAAACAGGTCTAAAAGAGGACCTCTGTGACCACCTGGAAGAGCAACAAGACAGTGCAAAGTGGAGAGCTGTCTTGTGGCTGGCATGATAGTCTCTTGCCTTGCTGAAGATCAGCACTCCTAGCCTTGCTAGCTGAGAGTTTCATGCCTTGCTACACTAGACAAGACCAAGTCTTCCAGTCGACAGTCTCCAGGGTTATCTGCTGCTCCAGATGTAGGTGAAAGGAACAAGGCACCTGGCCAGTTGTGAAAGGCCCCAAACAGGGAAATGATGGTTCCTGTAGCAATCAGCTGATGCCCTGAAGCCAGAGGTTCACTCACTTGTACCTTGGTATGTCTAAATATAATTCAAGTATTGTTCTGAGTCCTGCCTCAGCCCCGCTGAAATCCAGTCACCAATACCTGATTTTCTTGCCTTCCACAGCTGTGAGAGAAGCAGCTGCATGAAGGAACTTTTCCTTTCATGCCTTCCTAAGGCACCTCCCGTTGCCATTACTGACCAATCACCTGGCCCTCTCTCGTGAGACATCTTAAAGAAGAGGAGCTGATGTGCAATTTCAAGTACTATTACTTCTACTATCACTTTTATAGTCCTCAAAACTTCCCTGAAGTTCCCCCCAAGTCATCTGGCTAAACCAGCTGGCAAAATGGACAAGCTGCACATATAAATCCACCTGGATTTAAGCCACCTTCTCAATCAGTTCAACCTATTTCTAAAAGGGCCATGATGAGCTTGAAATCAAAGTCATTTTCCAAGTGGAGTTAAGATGCTGTGATGAGAACTCCCAACATGAACATTTACAGCTGAAGAGCGAGCAAATCCATTCTCAACACAACACTGCCCCAAGGCAACCCTAGGGAGATCATTCAGTCTCACCATGCTGTGCAAATTTCCTCTCTCATTCTTCATACAAACTGTTCTAGATTTAATCTAAAATGCTGAACAATTTTGATTCCCTCAAAACTGTGTTTGCTGGTGAATTTACCAGATTGCTCTCACTCATCTCCACCAACAACCCAAACAGTCATGGGTCAGCCTCTTCACATCTTTTTGGATTTGCATCATGAAAACTCATGGATTTTCCTATGGATTGGTGTCCTGTGATTTAATTCAACAGTGTCCAGCTCGAGACAAGCTGCATTCGAATTTGTATGTGTGGCTAGAGGATTCACAACCTGCTGTCCTGGGGGATTTGCTGCTGACTGGTAAGGAGCAAGTCTACATCACCCACTCCTCCTCTGAGGGAATGCTACTGGGGTCTGTCTCTCTCCTCTACCCACTCCTGTGCTCCCTTCCATTACTGTCCCCTGCATGGAGCTGCAAAAGGAGCAATAAGGCACCTGTTCATACTGTTTAAAGTTAAAATTCTTCAGTTTTCATATTCTTTACTTGTTTTTGTTTTCCTAAATCTGCACAGAAAGCTTTCTGGTCATTATCTTTGCAAAATGACATCTCGGGGGGGAAAACTTTTCCCACCTTGAGCCCTACCACTGTAACTGCTTAAATCCCACTGTGATCTAAAAGGGGTATGTTAGTGTTTACTGTGGGGTGGGGGGAAAAGGAGGAGGGGAGAGGGAAGGGGAATTGGACAAATAAGACTGAAGCTATCCACAAGACTACCCGTGTTCTAATCAACGTGACAGCAACACACACAGCAGGATCTGTGTCCCTTTCCTTTGGTCCAGTCCTGAAAAACATCCCCAGAATTGGGATGCTCTTTGCCAAAAAAAATCCCCCAAAGCTCAGGGACAAGATTTGGTCTCCTTGTGCTTCCACCTCTCCTTGCTGCCCCCCTCTGTTTTCTCTGCCTGCTACCTTTTCAGGACAGCGACCACCTTTCCATCCCCTGCCTGCACAGCTCCAAGCACCCTGGGGCTTCTTGGCAGCAGCTGGGGTTTCTGGGGGCTCCCCCACCACAAACAACAACAACCTTCAAAGTGCCTCTCCGCATGCAGCTGCTCTGAGGGCAGATTCAGGTTTCCCCCACCCCCTTCTCCCCATCCCTCCTCGCAACACCCACCAGGTAGCTGGTTAAAAACAATCTTTGGGTTTTTCAAGGATGTTGGAGGGATTTACCTGATATATTCCATGCGCACCCACCCCCCCGACCCCTTTCAGTTGAGGTCCTGGATTTCATGGCAATAGTAGTTAATTTAACAGTAAAAAGCTCTGCGATTATTTGGCTCTAAGGCTTGGGTCCTTGCCCAGCTCTGACATATACACACACACACACACACACACACAATTTCACTTCTCCAGCAAGGGAGCGGGCGATGCCTCTCCTCTTCCTCCTCCTCCAGTCTGTCACGGAAGGGCTGGCTCTTCAGCAAGGGAGTTCCACCTCCTGCAACTTTCTCCCTTGCTGCTCTCAACCTGTGCTGCCGGAGTTTCAGACAGCAAAACCCCTTCCTGCAGGAATTTCTTCGAGCCCTCTCCTCTGATTTGCGAGCACCATGGACCTCTGGCAGCCAGCAAGGTGCTGCTGTGGGAAAGGATTTTCAGCAGCGAGACCAGAGAGGCAGTAAACTTCAGGAGAGGTCTCTCTCCTGTTGCAACAGGTAAGGCACGCTGCTCACTGGTGTGGGAAGCTGAAATGACTCAGGGAGCATTCTGTACAGCACGGATGGAGGAAGGCATGGAGCATACAGAGATTTAGTCATGAAGCTGCTTTTACATGTGAGTAAATTTTGCTGGAAACAGCCTTATCCTAAAAACACTTTTCCTCCTTTCTGGCAGCCCTTGCATGAGGGGTTATGGAAGGAGCCAGGAAAAGTTTTACCTGTGTTTGCGTGGAGTTTGCATCTGGTCCTAGCTGGGAAACTAGCACACTGCAGCCGGTGCAAGCAGGTGGGCTCCAGGTAGCAAAGGCAGGTGAGGAGGGACAGAGCAGAGAAGCACACCAGGTGTCTGCATGAGCAGGATTTCTGCAGGGAACATGCTTGTGCAGGAGTGAATGGATGTGCTGCTGCAGGAGCAGTGATGGCGTCCAGCAGTAGGCTCAGATGTTGGCAAGGTACAAGCTCACGAACAAGGGCGAGATGGTACCGCTCCAAGGTCTCTCCACATATTCCCCAGTAAGATATTTCCATTGTCATCTCAAACTCGGTTGTGCCTTTGAGAGAATTTGAGAGAATTGCCTGCCCTGGTCCCCTTCCACGATATGCAGCAGAGCTGGGGAGCTGAAGCGAGAGCTTCACAGAGGAGCGTGTATGTAAACGTGTGCATGTTTGCATCTGTGTGACTTTGTTCGCTGTCAGGTGCCTGATGGCAAAATAAGATGAAATCCTAGAGCTAATGCAGTCCCAGTTCAGGGCAGGCAGAAATTTTGTCCCATGTTCATGTGCAGCGCTGAGAAAAAAATACAGGGAGGGAGGCCTGGGCACTCGGAGCAAAGGAGGTCCTTGTAAAGAGCAGTTATCAGGTAATCAGCCTCCAGGGGGAATTAAAGGCAGAGTTGGTGGAGTGCAGCACTCCAGAGGGACAAAGATCAGCTGTCACACCACAGGGCTTGCTGTGGACATAACTCTTTAAAAAAGCTGGCACTCGCTTGGCTTTGCTGCTGCAAAGGGCTGCGAGTTTCCAGGGCTGTGTGGCGGCCAGAGCTGGGCAGGCTCTGCCAGGGCAGCCAGGTCTGTGGTCGATGGGCTCCCACTTCACTCAGGATCTGCTGGACGCGGGCAGGAAGGCACAGAGCCCACGGTACCCTCTGCTCCGGCACTCAGTGGGGCAAAGAGCGGCCATGGGATGCATAGGGAGCTGCCATGGCTCTCCCGAGTGTCAGCTAGAGAGACCTGGGAAGTTATCAGAGCCGCTGGACAGAAAGCAAACAGTCTGTATCAGGCTCCTGGGGAAGGCTGGGCTGTCTCGGTATTCGGGGAGGCAAAATCACCGGGCTTGGTATTGTGCACCCTTATCACCTCTTAATATGCAGAGCACCCCACCTTATCAGGAACAGTTCAGGGACATCCGCCTGTCTGATAAATGGTTGGGGTTCCTGAGGGACTGAGCAGGCAAGAGTTTCCTAACCCAGCCAGGGGCTTCGGGCTCTCTCCTTCTCCCCATCTGCTTGAGGCACTCTAATGTGCTCTGAACGGTTGCAAAAGTGAGCCCAACCACCCTGCACACAGAAGGGATAGTGCAGCAGGATCTGCTCCTCTCCTGAGCCTTTCCATTAGCTGCAGCTTGCACCATGAACACATTTTAAACCCGAATGCTCTCAGAAACCAGTGCGTCTCCCAGCCCTCCAAACAAACAAGCAACATTCATGTACGAAGGGAGAGTTCAAAGGAGCCATAACACCTGGAATCAAACATCTGTTAGAAACTCATGCATTTTCCATCCTACGCTCCTGCCAACCGCTCCGAGGCAAGTCCTATAAGATCATTCCAGCTACCTCCTTGCTGCAGAAATGGCATTCCCTGCTCTGCACACCTCACTTTGTTTCTTGCCACGTGTGGAGGACACGGCTGCAGCTGCACCTCGAGCAGTAGTGGCTGCTTCTGTATCATTCACAAGCAGAAAAGGATTAAATACCCTCAGCCCTTTATTTTTTTTTAAACTGGGTTGGCAACACTGATTCTCCATTGTCTGTTAGCAAGCTGATTTGCTGAGCAAGCAATTTTTCTCTCGACCACACTTTTTCTTTGGCAATGGGGCAGGTACTGGTTTATTAGCAAAGAAGCTTTCTTTCCTAATTCTTGGAAGTAGGAGCTGTAGGGAGGGGCAGGCTGCAAGGGCTGTTCGGAAGGTTTGTAGCTCAGAAATGAAGGAGCAGCAGGTTTGAAACAAACCAAAGGAAGTACTTCTTTTTTTTTTTCCATACAGAGGGCATAATTAAGTTCTGGAACACGTTGCCACAGGATATCAGAGGCCAAAAGTGTGCTTGGCTTCAAACAAGGTTTCGATCCATTTGGGATGGATAGCTCCAGCGGAGGTTATTAAACACAACAGTCCAAGAACAATCGTGTACTTGCACTGATGCTGAAAAGCAGGAGAAGGAGCACATTACATGTGCCTTGTTTCTTATGCTTCTCCACTAAGCAACCCAAACTGGCCAACGGTGGCCACTTGGAGAGACAGATTATATAGAGATGGCCAAACATGGCAATTTTGATGTTCTTAATGTTGTGGGACTATTTTGGACTGATCAGGTTGTACCTTGGATAGATGCTGTGACTCAGGTGGCCCAGGATAGGCTGGTTATGCCATGAATAGATATTCCATATGGCTCAGGTTGACAGGGCCATTGTGTGCCCAGCCTGGTATCTGGCTGTCACCAGTGCTGCAAGCAGCGTTTGCGCACAGCCGCCTGCTCTCCAACGGTGAGAGCTTTCAGGAATGTGTTTCCAGCAGACAGTCTGGAGTGGGAGGTAGTGCCTTGTGCTGGGAGCAGAGTGAGAGCTGACAAGGACACGCTGTGGCAATGAGACCAGCCTGGGCAAACATACCTGTCTCAGGAGTTAATCTTTTCTATCTTTTCTCTGGTGAAACCCTGAGCTCCCCAGGCCAGGAGCTGGCTTTGCATCAGCGCTGTGGGTACAGCAGAGGAGGTGGGCTGCTGTAGACAGGTTTCTCAAGGACAGACAGGTCTGGGAGCTGAATGTTTTCTGTTCACTTGCAGGTATTCACATTCAATAAATGTCTGCTGCAGGGAATTTCTGTGGCTCAGCTACTGGCATCCTGGCCAGCCATCCTTTTACCAGGGAGGATCATGCCTTGACCATCTCACTTATTCTCTGTCCTCTGTGTCCTCATGCTGCCTCAGAACACAGGAGAGGGATGGGAAGGAGCAAAGCAAGGCAGGCAGATGGCAAGAGAGTTAAGGAGGCTGCAGGCAGAGCGGAAAGCTGCTCTCCGTACTCACCTTCAGGCACCAGAAGGGAAAGACCAGCAGGGAGCTGGGCAAAGGAAAGAGAAGATCTTCATATCTGTGCAGGGACAGGTCTGGGGATGAATGAGAATTGGCTGGTAGGAGAGAAAGAGGTGAGGGAGGAGACACAGGGACTACGGCACAGAGAAGTCGAGTGTTCCACATCCTGCTGAGCATTGGGGCTCCTCCCCTGAATCCAGTTGGGCATGCAGTCCCTCATCCAGCTCTTCATGCCAAGATGCTCTTGGACTCCTTCCCTACAAATTTTACAGATCATAGGATAACATGGAAAGGGCATCAGAAGACTACTGGCACTCAGATGATGTAGCCCGTGTCTTCGTTGCTAATATCCAGGTTGAGTTAAGGTATGGATGAGGACTCACAGGATCAAACAGATCAGGGTTAGATCCTCTCCAAACACTGGGCAGAGCTGATCCTCTCTCCAGGCTGAGGTAGGAGCCGAGTCCAGTATGGATTCACAGCTTTGGTGGGTCAGATGGGAGTTGTGTGTTGGGATCCCAGAAAGGATCTTGCAGGCTTTGCAGCACCTAAATAAACAGCTGTTTTGAGAGCAGCAGAATTCATGAAGCTGGGTTGCCTGAGGCACTCTCTCTTGCTTGGATTCTCTGATGTCTAATAATCGGGTTGGGCTCACGTTAGAGCCTTTTCTTCCAGCTGGAAGTCTTAATTTGGATTTCTGTCCTCTCTCCTGCTGCTTTTCACAAGCTTGTGCAAACCTAACTGCTTTCAAGTCTTTACCTACCTGGTTAAATTTGGCTGAAGCTGGCCAGTGTATCCAATAGGTAGCAGGGAGGACTGACAATGCGGTGCCACACACCAGCTTCCCTCAACAGTCTGCAGACAGGGGAATGATTATCAGTGTAAGATAAGTTGCACCTCAAGCATGAGGAAAATGTGAAATGCTCAATATGACTTTTGGCTGGAGATAGCACCCAAGAAAGAGTCCAGGATCCCTTGTGAGTTCCTGCAGCCTGTACTGATGGTCACAGCACTCCCACTGGGCCAGCCAGTTTGGAGTGACCGAGGAATGTGGCCCTTGGCACTAACAGTCTCTATGGAAGCTGAATCCGAGAGACAGAGGTCCACAGTCCCAGCAGCAGTGGAGTGGGGGCACATTTATACCAGTACCCAGCAGGCTGCAGCTGGCTCTTGTGCCAACATGTTTGGGCTGCTGCACTGTGGTTCCCAGTCCCTGGGCCCCTTGCAGTCACCACCTCCCTGGTTATCTGTGCAAAACAGCTTCTGGACCATGGGCAGGATTTACCTCCCTGCTGCTACTAACTGGGGAGGGCAGGTAGCAATCAATGAGGAGGAAAAAGCAGCTGATCTTTTCAGGGGAGAGAAAGGAATAGGATTAGGAATGATGCATAAGGATGCTTGCCCCTGCCCTTGGCACCAGCAAGACAACCTCAATGATGTCATGCTGGGACAGAAGCCAGCAGCAAGGCAGCTAGTGCTGTGAGGTTCCCTCACCCCTCAGGCCTCCTCCAATGACTCCAGACCCCACTGAAGGCTCCACATCTCTGGAGCTGCATGATTAACTCTTGTTCTAGAATGATGTTGCAATGCCAAGATAAAGTTCACTGACCCTCATAACTCTATGAGGAGTTCAAGTCTGTTCAAGTTCTCCTGTGCCTAACAGAGGACCTCCTGAAGGCTTACAACAATGACAGAGAAACCTCAGCTATGTGACATATCTGAGCCAGGCTTGGGTGTTGGTAACAGTACAAAACCAGACTCTCCTTCAGTTCTTCACAGAGTATTATTGGACAGAGATGCACATTGCAGGTGGAAAAATGGCAAAAGAATGCCTTCAGCTTCAAGTACAAGATGATGCCTTGCTCATGGACAGAGGATGGCTTGGAGCAAAGATACGTAATGCCTGCTTGCTATGGTGAAGAAGCAAACTGGGGCAGCAGGTAGGGCAGAAGGGCAAAGGAAAAGCCACAAGGATGGGGCAGCAGGCACAGTGTCCAAGGGGAAAGGGAGAGAGTGGCTAGCTGGAGGAGGCCACAGTAAGATGTGGAGGAAGGTGTCTTTGGAGCCAGTCTGGCTCTCAGCATCCAAACTGTGAACAACTAGTACAGTAACAAATGTAACAAAAGCATTCAGCTGTATGGGGAAAAGAGGAGTTGGACATCAGAGTAAACAAACACTTCCCAGCTGCCCTTCCCATGTGGAAGACCATCCTGCTCTCTCCTCTTCTGTGCATCTAACCCTTTTCTTGCATATCTGCCTTCACTGCCCCAGGGACAGCATCCCACCACACTCCCACTACCAGCTCTGGACAGTGGTCCTAAGAGGACCCCTCCCAGGTCCACTGGCTGTGGCAGACTAAACCCAGGGAAAGCAGCACTGTCTCAGAATGAAGGACTTTTTTTACCAATCCCTGCAGCCTGACTAGAGAAAAAGTGTGTCCCAGCACCAGGTCATGTCTACCAACCTGGGGCCCAAACTGCCTCTCACAAGTGAATGTGTCACAAGCTCAGCCCAAATTCCTTCGAGAGAGTCTCTGTTACTCCAATACCACTTCGATAGTCCAAGGTCCCCAGGGTACCTGAATTCCCCTGGGTTAAAGCTCCTGCCTGATTCAGCCAGCATTTGATGGGAGGAGCACCTTCATGGTGCTTGTAGGACTGTATCCACTTTGCTCAGGGACCTGTGTGTGATCTCCTGCCATGGCAGGTGGTCCAAGCAAGAATCATTGCTCCACATACCAGCGTGACACTCATTAATGCCATGGCTTTCCACAGCTTTATTGCTGAGCAGCCCCCAGTACAAGCCACCACTGTTTCACCACCAGGAATGGAGCTGAACCATGAAATCATAATAGCACAGGGTCTGGGCACTGCCCACAGGTCACTAACTGTGCAACAGGAGAGGAATTGCCAGGTCACCCAGAGCAAGGGCAGACCTTGGTTGTAAAAGGCACGTGCACCAGGTTTTGAACGATCGGCTGCCTTGCTCCAGGCTGTCTAGCAACCTGGAAACAATTTCCAAAGGTCTATCCAAGTCATTCAGAGATTGGAAAGTTGAGATGGGGAAGGAACAGCTCAACTGTGCCACAGTGGAATCTGCAAGTCTAGCAAAAAGCTATACCCACATGAACAAAGCCTCCATGCAGGCTGGTGCAAAACACATCTCTGAAACATCAGCCCTAAGAAAACCATCCACAGGCACTGGAAAACCCCAAGATACATCGAGGAAGGAAGCACCATCACTTCAGAGGCTCTTTTCATCAGTTTTCTGGCTTTGTATAGTGCCTCCAGGATGTATTTTTTCTGCTTCACTGCAAAACCTAACAGAGACCACACAACTGAATGCAGGAGGAGGATCTCCAAGGGCAGCACCAGCCTCTAGCCTGGATTCAGCATCCCATTCCGAGAAATCCTGCCAAGATCATGGCAATAGCTCCATGCCATGGCTTGGGAAAGGATGGATTGGGGTTTTTTTTCAAAGTCCAAGAAAACAGTTCAAAAACCACCCTTCCCTCCACAGAACTCAAACCCCACTGGCCCAGCTGTGTGAGCAACCAGTAGGGAACTCACCAAAACTGAGCAAGGCACCAAAAGGAAAAGGATCTGATTCCCATCAGCATTGCTGTGGTCGTGGAGAAGGCAAACATTAACCAAGCAGCCCAGCCCCCATACAGCATGCACAGGGAATCAAAATGTCTCACAAACAGGGTTCAACAAGAAATGTACTTTTTAATCCATGACTTTCCAACATCAAAAACCCAGAGCTGCTTTCTGGTTGACAGGAAGCTGTAAGGATATTGCCTCAACTGTATCTGAACCCCTTCTGCTCAGCTACCACCTAAGCCAGGAGAAGACTGAATCCCAACTCCTACTTGCTCTCCCAAAGTCTTGCACCCACCATCTTCTGTGATTTACTTCCTTTGCTCTCTCTTTTCCACAAAGAACACTAAAATTCAGACCCGACACTGAACTGCCCCATCGATGATTATTCAGATAACCAGGTGTATCTCCCTTCTAGCTCCCAGTGCTTGTAGCCTCCAACAAAGATGCTGATGTTCTTAGGGATGGTTTTGATTGTTACCTATCCTAGGGGGAAGACTGTTTATTGTAGTGAAGAAAAAAAAAAAGGAAAGAATGGAGGAGGGAGAAAGTGAGAAAGAAAGAGAGTTTGGGATGAATACTGACAAAAGAGCAGTAAGGGAGAGGTTGTCCTTATATTCCCATGAAAATTACTATTTTTCTCTAATATTCTGATCTTAAAACCCCCAAAGGACCAAGCCCCCACCACAACTAGTGAGGGAAATGCTGTTCTTGGTGCACTCAGCACTCACCTTGTTTTGTGTTTTGTGTTTTTGTTGTTTTTAAGTGCTCCTCTTGAAGGGAATCGAAAGGTGGGGCTGGGGCCACACCTGCTTCCTGGCATGCTGCAGCACTTGGCCACAATATGGCCAACAAACAAAGCAGCCCACACATCACAGGAGACCCTCAGAAGGACCCCCCAGAGGACCAGGGCAAGAGACCCCAGGGCAAGCCCCAGCTGCTCGCTCCAACTGGCTGGAGTAGCCATACCCTGCACCAGTCCCCCCAAATCACTGATCTCCACGGCCTCCCCACGCACACACTTTGAACCTCAGTGATGTGTTTGTTCCTTCATTTCAAACCAACAGATTTGGGCATGTCTCTGACAGAAGATCACAATTTGGATGTTAAATTTAGACGCGCGCTTAGGGTCTGATTAGAGATACACCAAGTGTTTACTTGCTCTGTGGGGAGTTTGCATCGACAGGGATGAGGGTGAAGCCCCTCAAGGCTCTCTGATCCTTGCCTGGTGATTAGGAGGGGAGGCTGAGTCACCACATAATGATGCCCTGGTATTTCCCTCAGTTGGGAGCATGCTTTACCTTCCTCACTCCATCCTACCGATCAGCTTTCTCCAACACACCGACCTCCCCATGTGCAACCGCTCCAGAAGAGCAGCAATATTGATAGAGAAATTGTCCAAGCAGATGCACATGCAGTAATAAAGGTGATGAAACAGCACATGCTGGAGCACAGGCAGTTGCTGTCAGGGGACACGATGAGCAACCTGTGCTGGTGTTGGGGCTTTGGGCATGGGTCCTACCATAAAGAGAATCTATTAGACTCTAGAAGCTAACAGTGATGCCTCCTAGAAAATTCTCTGTATGCTTTGCCTGTGTCTTTCAAAGTTTCGGATCATTTCCAGAGGAAATGAGGCTTCTGCCTCATGCCCCATGTGCATAGTTACTCTCCATCCCTCATAATAACTGCTGAAGCCATTGATTGTTCTCAGCCCAGCTTGTAATTGAGGGCAGAGCTCTCAGAAATATGAGGTCATGACAAGTTTTGCAAAATAGACAGAGGAGTAAAACCCTGCTAATGCCTCCAAAGGGTAAAAACAGCAATGTAAGTGAAGCCCTTCTTAGATGCCAGGAAATCTACAGGCAAGAGTGAGGTTAAGGACATTCCAGGAGAGATTCAGAAGAAAGTTTGCATCTTGTTAAATGCCAGAAAACCCACTCCCTGCTCAAGGTTTCCTCCCATATTGAATCGCTGGTGCTCAAGAAGGCATGTGCTCTCACTCTAGCTTTTCTTGTGGTTGTGGAATTCATAACATCTCTGCCTTGTGGGTTCTCTGAAGTCTTACAAGAGATGAGTTCACATTGCCATTTCAGTACAATTCAATTAAAAAGTCAATTAGCCCAGATACAAAGCGATCAGCTTCATTAACTCTGCTGTTCATGGAACAACACTGGGTTTGTTGCTGTCTTATTCTCCTCTGAGTTGCATGTGACTTTTCCTGCTCCTCAGTCCTAGCAGACACACGCGTGCAGCATGCATCCACCTTCTTTCCAGGTTCAGCAGCTGAAAATGTTGGAAGGGAGCAGCTCTAGGCAAGTCCCTACATGCTGTCAAACTTTTAAACGTTGTTAAGTAACAAGCAGAGCTTTTAAGAACACGGTTTTCAACTTCTCAGAAGGAACCACATACCTGTCTGGATCACCTAGCTCAGTCCTCCAAGATTCTCTTTCATCTGCTCTGCACTTGGGACTATGTTGTAGTTCCTAGAAGTGAAATGATGTTATAAATAAAAAAGAAATAGCCTGAATCTTGTCAAGTTCAAATTGTGTTGACTTCTCTACAAATTCTGTTGGTTTCACTTCAGCTTCAGACCATGATTTTCAAAAAGGAATGTGACTAGAGTAGAGGGATTGCTGGATGGTTGGCATCTGTTTTCCAAGGAGAAAGGGTTTTGAAGGAAGTATGAACTTTACAGCTTTGTATTTATCAGTAATTACATACCTCAGCGAGAGAATAAGACACATATTGTTAGTTAGACACTGATAATTTGTTCCTAACATTTGACTTGACTTATAAATTGAACTAGCTCTGGCTTTTAAAGAGATGAGTCTTGAAAAAGTGTCTGGAAAAACAAGTCCTCCCTGTTTAATTAGGAATGTGCCAAATGACTGGCAGGTACTTGATATATAATTTAAATTTAAAAGAGGAAGAAACAGTTCTAGATAAAGATCTCCTGGGATATCTAGGGGAAATATATGCACCTATATTTAGCCTATCCCTGGTTTCAACCCCTAAATGCACACACAGCATCCCACAGTTTTTTAAAAGAACAGGCCTGGATCCTTTAACAAGCTCTGCAAAGCTCACTAATAAAGTCACATCCTTGTTAACAATGATGTGCCAGTTCCTTCTCTGATACACCTCGTTCACAGAGAGAATCATGGAGCCACAGATGTTCAGGAGTCATAGAGAAAGAAGTTGATGGCAGGTGGTCAGGGATGGATCTTCTGCAGGAATCCTGACCGTGGGGCTTTGCCATGAGTTGGGAGGAACTAGAGAGTTTACTCAATGGCTGAGGGTGACATAATCAAAGGGTCTTGTTAGAAATCTTCTCTTTCAAGCAACACAGGGGAGGGCTGCCAGGGTCAGACTTGAGAATTAGAAGAGCTTTATGGTAACTGAGATACACTTTGACTAGGACCTGAGCTAAAACTGTCAAAATGGCCACAGTGCAGAGCTGGCTGTTCAGGAGGAATTAGTACAACTTCCCTGCTGGGGAAGAATAGAATAGGGGGAGAGGAAAGGGAAAACAAGCCATGGGGAGAGACATCAAACCACTGACTCTTGAAAATACTTTGCAAGAACTTGTGTGAAGAGAGAGGTCAAGATGAAGAAGGGAGAATAGAGAAAAAAAACAGAAATTAAGTTTGGATTGGGAGTGACAAGTTCATATACACTGTCTGACTAGGAGAAGACAGAATGAAGAGAAGGAGAGATCATTGCCACAACAGGAAGTCAGCCTGATCCAAAGCATTTTGCATGGCTTGTCACATTTTGCCCTCTATAAAGGCCAAAACTGAAGGACAGAAAGTGAGTGGATCTGAGCCAGCATGGGGATGTGGGAGGACAGGTCTATCACTGGGATAGAGGGAAAAAGAGCTATGCTAACAACCAAATCAGCAAAGGATGGGGTAGAGAAAGGAGGTGAATCTTTTTCTCTATCACACTGGCCTTAAAAAAAATTACCAATGTTCTTTCTTTGACACCTGCAGGATCTAAGGAGACACCACGCCATGGAAGTCACTCTCAGGAGGCACTTCCTGAGTTTTGCTGTCTTCCTGATGCACTGTGTGGTCCACAAGGCAAGCTGTGAGAAAGACAATACTTCCACTCTGCACTTCACCCACTTCTTCTACAATGCCACTATCTATGAGAATTCAGCCCCAAAGACCTACGTGGAGAGCTACGTCAAAATGGGCATTTACAAGACAGAGCCTGAGTGGGATATCAGGTACAGGATAGCCTCTGGAGACAACACAGGTGTCTTTAAAACAGAGGAACACGTGATCGGGGATTTCTGCTTCTTGAGAATAAGAACCAGGAGCAGCAACACAGCACTTTTAAACCGGGAGGTCAAAGACAGTTATATGTTAATAATCAAGGCCACGGAGACCACCTTTGCCTATAAAGCCTGGGCCAAAGTCTTGATCCACATTTTGGACAGAAATGACTTGAAACCTCTCTTTTCACCCCCCTCCTACAAAGTGTCCATCAGAGAAGACACTCCTCTGAAAACAGTGGTCAGCACACTCAGTGCCACTGACGCTGATGCTGGCCAGAATGCAGAGTTCTACTACGCCCTCAACACTAAGTCTGACCTATTCACCGTCCACCCCACCACAGGAGCAGTTATGACCACAGGCAGGCTGAACAGCACCCATCGAGGCATGCACCACCTGCAGGTTTTGGCTGTGGACAGAATGAGAAAGATCATGGAGGGGAATGGCTTTGGGAACTTGGCTAGTCTCATGATCCAAGTAGAACCCTCGGCCAGGAAACCCCCCACTATCTCCTCTGTGAAGGTGACACCACCTGACTCAGCTGAAGACTTTCTCTATGCAACTCTGTCTGTAGAAAGTGGTCACTCAGAAGTAGGGATAGATTCAGTTGACTTTGTGGATGGAGACCCAGGAAGACATTTCAAAGCCATCAAATCCTACTTTGGGAGCACTGAGTTCATGATTGTGTCAACAAAAGAGATCAACTGGCTACTTTATCCATTTGGTTTCAACCTCAGTTTGCAAGCCAAGGACAAGAGCAAGCCACCACTGTTCTCTCCTATTAGAGTTATCCATATACCTCCCTCCAAGTACGTCTCTGCTAGGTTTGCGAAAGAAGTGTACCACGTCCAGCTCAGCGAATTTTCCCCAGCTGGAAGCCAGGTTGTTATGGTGAAGATCACACCAGTCTTGCCAAATCTTAAATATATTTTGAGACCTAATCTTGACAGCACAAGCTTTAAAATCAATCCTCACACTGGACTGATAACAACAGTTAGAGCAATGGATTTCCATGAGCAGTCTCATTTTGAACTCGAAGTTACAACCACAAACAGTCACATATCCACAACTGTTCTCATTGACATCACTGACTGCAACAACCACGCTCCAAGTTTTAGTCAGTCTTCATACCGTGGGGCCTTTGATGAAAATGTTCCTCCTGGTACCAGTGTCTTAACAGTAAGAGCTACAGATGAAGATGAAGGAGACAATGGCTTTGTCACCTACACCATTGCCAATCAGAAATCAGTTCCCTTTGTGATTGACCCCTATTCTGGCATCATTTCCACCTCCAAGTCAATGGACTATGAGTTGATGCAGAGATGGTATCATCTGCGGGTGTGGGCATCAGACTGGGGCTCACCCTTCCGCCATGAGACAGAGGTGTACGTCTCTCTCATGCTGAGCAATGTCAATGACAATGCTCCTGTGTTTGAGAAGGCAAGCTGCACTGGTACCATCCCACGGGACTTTCCTGTTGGGAACCCTGTGGCCACAGTCTCTGCAATCGACAGCGATGAGCTGCAGCATATCAAGTATGAAATCAAGTCTGGCAATGAGTTACGGCATTTTGAGCTGAATCCTGTCTCTGGAGTAATATCCCTTAGAATACCTCTGCGAGATCTTCCTTCTGAACAGCCCCTTTTCTACTCTCTGAAAATAACTGCAACAGATGGAGAGAACTACGCTTTGCCAACGTCTGTAAATATCACCGTGGTCGGCCCAGGTCTCCCTGTCAAAATGCAGTGTGAGGAAACAGGAGTCTTGAAACAACTGACAGAAACCATCATACACTCCATTGAGTCTCAGTCTCAAGGCCACAGGCAGGATGATGAAACATCTCTGAACTTGCACCTTATAAACCATAATAATCCAAAGTTTGATGACAGCTTTCCAAGATCAATTGATATCATAGAGACTGTTCCCATCAACTCAACTATTGCTGACCTTTCAGCTATTGATCCTGATACTGGATTTAATGGAAAATTGGTCTATGTGATCTCAGATGGAAATGATGACAGCTGCTTTACCATTGACCTGGAACTGGGTCTCCTTAAAGTCCTTTCTCCTCTAGATCATGAACAAACCAGCTTCTACATTCTTAACATTACTGTGTACGACCTTGGCACACCACAAAAATCATCTTGGAAACTCTTGGCTGTGAATGTGTTGGACACCAATGATAACACTCCTAAATTCTCACAAGGTGCCTACTGGGTGACAATACCAGAACATGTAGCAATAGGGACAACAATATCTCAACTGAAAGCAGAAGATGCTGATACAGATGACAACGGGAGAGTAAAATACTCTCTCCTAAGTCCTACTGATAAGTTTGCCATCAACAGTGTCACTGGAGAAGTGACAGTTACAGGTGCCCTGGATAGAGAATTGTGGCCTTGCTATGTGCTGAAAATAGAAGCTAGGGACCAGCCCAAAACAGGCTACCAGCTGTTCTCCATTACTGATCTCATTGTAACTCTGGAGGATGTAAATGACAACACCCCACAATGCCTCCCAGCCTTCAACAGTGTGAAGGTCCCAGAGGATCTGCCTGTGGGAACCATTCTCCTTTTTCTGGAGGCTTTTGACCCAGATGCTGGTTCTGGGGGTGAGGTGAGGTACAGCCTCATTAATGATGAGGAGATGATGTTTCATGTGGATAAGCTAACCGGGGCACTCCGGTTGGAGAAGGAGCTAGACTATGAGAAGAAGGACTCTTACAATCTAACTGTGCAGGTCAGTGATGGTGGGAAGCCCTTCTCTCGCTCTTCCCTCTGCCACTTGGAAGTGAACGTCCTTGATGTCAACGAGAACTTGCACCCACCACGCTTTGCCTCCTTTGTCTTCAAAGGCTGGGTGCAGGAGAACAGCCCTGAGGGCACATCAGTGATGATGGTCACAGCAAAAGATATCGATAAGGGGAAAGATGGAGAAGTTCAATATTTCCTCCGAGAGGGCACTGGCCTGTCTGTCTTCCACATTGAAAAGGACACAGGTAATGACAGCTTAGTTTGATGGTGCACCTTAAAGGCCTAAACTACATGCTGGGTTTGACCTGACTTTTTAACCCAACAGGACATTTCTATCTTCTCTATGTTTACACAGTTCCATGCATTCAAATCTTTCTTGCTTGTGCTGGGATGTACAGTGTGCATCCCTAGATCTGGCGAGGATCAGGCAGGTTTTAGCTCTCAAAAATAATGGAAAATTGTTGTCTGTCCTACCCCAAAATACCAAGGTCTTCCCTTTCACTGGTGTACAAAATTACCCTCAGCACAAGCAAGTCCTTACCTTCCACATAATCTCACAGCTGTACAAGGTTGATGCCAGAGTTTGTACCTGCAGCAAAGACCAGGAAGCAGACTAGAGACACAGACTGGTCTGGCATTAAGGACAAAGTGGTTTGAGTTCCTTAAAGCCCTCACAAGCACTGTCTGTCATTTTTCTAGGCACCATCCGGACCATAGGACCACTGGACCGAGAAGGAATGTCTCACTACTGGCTGACAGTGATAGCTCTTGACCTGGGAACAATTCCTCTGTCTTCTGTGACTGAAATTTATATTGAAGTCAGCGATACCAATGACAACCCACCTCAGATGTCCAGACCTGTTTTCTATGCCTCTGTGATGGAGAATTCCCCATCAAATACATCTGTCCTTCAGCTTGACGCCCTAGATCCAGATTCTAGCTCAGAGGGAAAACTGACTTTTCACATCCTTACTGGAAATCCTCAAGGACTCTTCACCATTAACCTCATTACAGGTAAGACTAACCCAACTCAGCATCTGTTTTTGAGGTTTCCAAGTGCCCAGAGGATGTTACATATTCAATATGAACAGCTCACGCAGCTGCCTTTGTCACACCTTCCTTCTGCAGCAAAAGTCCCAGCCTCCAAATACACTGTGTGGGGAGACTAAGGGTTGAAACCCTCAACCTGATGGTTGCTGTTTGCATCCAGATGGCTTTTAGAATGACACAAATGTGTTACTTTCAAAGCCCTGAATAAAACCAAGCAGTTGCTTTTAATTTTCCCCCTTGTAAACAACTGCCCTATTGCACATCCTGAGCCAGAAAACACCCTTCTGGAGGTGACTATCTGTTCTTGAGACAGACCAAGGCAGGATTAATAAAAATGAATCCCACTGCATTTAAAGGCTCCACCCATTCTCTGATGTTATTAATGTAGTAAGTGTAGTAAGCCTCTTCTGCCTTCTTCCTCGCCTGTATCTTTCATCTGAGGATTAATTACCAGATCTTTCAGAGCCATCAAAAACCTGCTGATGTTTTGTGTAAACAGCTTCCTCAAACTATCGTAGCAGAGCTGACATTGGGCCAGTCTGGCAAGGAAAGCTGTGCTGAGCCCTTCACTCCATCAGCTCCTTTTGGGAGAAGAGAGAAGGGAGGGCACAGAGCCCGAGTATGGGAGAGGATTAATTGCATGACTTTGATCTCCTGCAGATGATAAAAGCAGTTCACCTACTCCAGCAGGATAGAAGCCTACTTTCAGCTGAGAAAGGAGCTGGATGTATTGAAAAAGACTAGTGCCACTTTCAATTATGTGTTACTTGTGGTGTAATGGCTTTCTGGCAGTCCTCTACAGCTGGCTAGGAGGGGGATGTTTAGAAAGAAACTATTATGCTGAAACACTGCAATTCTTTCTGGTTGCAAGGGATTGACAGGGTTTCTCTGCTTTGCACCACGCAGATACAGTTGGAGGTACCAGGTAACTGATCACTGCTACCCCCAGTTGTAGTTGTCTCCAGAGGCTTTTCAGCCAGATCAGGGCATTGTTTTGTATCCAACTTTACCATATAGTCCAAATAACTATGCACAACTCAGCCCCATGGAAACCTTGCACAAATGCTTGGAGAGGTGCCTTCAGAGGCCCCATTGTAGAAGACCACTACCTTTTCAATGGGGTGAGGACCAGAAATGGCTATCAGGCCACCACGTTAGCTCCTCTCACCTGCTGAGCTCCAGCTTGCACCCATGCACCTTGCAGGAAATTCAGCCTTTTCTATGCTGCAGGCAAAATTTTCACTCTAGTGTGAGTGCAGCTCTACAAAGCCATGTTCCAAAGCTTACCATGTTTTCTGGTAAAATAAGCAACACTGGCAAAATCTGAATGTTTGCTAGTGAGACACTTCACCTCTAAACCAACCATTTAATTTCCTTTTTAAACAAAAAAGCTCTCTTGGGTATGAGTCATCTCCCATCCATCTCTTTTTACAGTCAGGTAATTTGCATGTGAGGAGTGATAAGTTTGTCAGTCCTGTAAGAAACCCATGAGCTGATCCTATCTCTTGCACAGTTGTTGGAGGTCTCTTTAAACCTTTAGCTTGGAGGCTGTTTAAGGACCTGCTTCCAAGCCTGATGAGGATTCAGTTAGCCATTGTTTTACTTGCATGTCACCCAAAGGAACAAATAATTACCTGCAAACATTGGCATAAACTGAACAGTTTGTATCCTCATGCTTACAGTATCTAAAGAGAAGTCATCTGCTATTACTGCCAGAAACAATATCACAGGTTGTCTAACTTTCAAAGCTGTAGGCAGCTTACTTGAAACCCTGGGAAATTTTTATTTTGCAGACATGGACTTGCTGGTTGCTCCATTAAGTAGAATAAAAATATAACCTTTGGTCTCAGCCTGATAGTGCAGCTTTGGAAGATGAACTGTTGGTCTTTCAGTTCCTGCTCATCCACATCAGTGCATGGTTGCATTAAAAAAAAAAAGGATTATCCCAATGCAGTGCAAATCAAATGACTAACATTTGAACAGAAGAAGAGAGAAAGATACTCTGCAAGTATCTTCTGAGCACTGTAGTCTCAGAAGCACTGAGGCTTCTTCTGGATTTTTAGTTAGGACATATCCTTTGGTTTTCAAATGCAATAAATACATCTCTTCTTTCACTACCTAGAGGATATGACCACAAAAAGACCCAGAAACATTTCAGTTCTTGGAATGCCAGAGATCCATATTGCCAATATTCTTTCCATGGTCAATACCAAATCCTACAACAGCAAAAGAGTTTGAGTAGGCAGAGCTCCTGATCTGCAATGAAGCTGAATCTCTGCCACATTATCCCATGATAAACACTGAAGTTTCAAAAGGAAACCACAGAGGTTGCTGCTCCTAAACACACAAATTGAGCAAAGGACAGGACAACCTGCATGTATCAGGAGCTCCTTCAGAACCTGGCTGAGAAGGGAGATTCCTTTATGTGAAGAAGACTGGCTGACTGAGATTTCTCCTCTTCTATCCTACACTGTAATCAAATGACAAATACATCACATGGGCACTGAAATAAGACAGAGTACAAGAAGGCCAGAGATCAGTCTTGCTCTCTCCTAGGCAAGGCACTCCATGTAGGAGCCCCTTGGCAGAGGGAGAGGAGGAAGAAGCTTGTTCTCATCCTGCGCGCTGACAGGAGTTAGTGTTCTGATTTACTGTTAAAATAGACATGTCTACACCCAGAGTAACCCTGCAGAATAGCCCTGGTTAATTATTCAGGACACAGTGTCATGCTATCACAAGTAACCTATTTCTGGTCCAGGAGCAGTCTTGTTCTGCATTTGATCCAGTATCTCAACACAAGGGTGGGTTGGCCAGTGGAGATACACCTGGCAAAGCTCCTTGTCTTTTCCTCCTGAGGCTCTACAGGGAGACAGGAACAGTACTGATAACTGTCCCTCAGCAGGGCTTGGCTCCTCCAGCATCCCTGAACTACAGAAGGGCTTTAAGATCTTCTCAGTTCCCTAAAAAGGGTGGAGAAAAAGAGGGAAAATAAATGAAAGGGTAATGAGAAGAGGGAATAGAACTGAGCAGCGAGATGAAAGCTTTCTGCCATCGGCAATGGAATCTCTCCAGCCCAGCCAGGCAGCTGGTGCAGAGCAGTGTTTGTGGGAGAGAAAGAGATAGATAGATACATGGAGAGATGGGGAGATACTAGGGGGTTGGGTATTCTTTTGCTGGAAAGGTTTTCAGCTTGTTTTGTGCAGGGTTTACAGTCCCTGATGTGAAGGGGGTTTCCAGTCCCAATAAGACTAAGGAAGAACTGGGAGGCTGTGGCAGGAAGAGTCAGAATGAGGCCATTCATCTGACTGAAAGGCTGTTTGGAGAATCGTTTTGCCTTGGATCGTTCATCTTCAGCTCTTTTCTAGTGCTTGTTCTTCTGGGGCTTCTCCTGCCTTGCCAGTGTCTACAGACTTCCCCAGGCTGTCTGTGCACTCCTTTGCATGGGAAGGACACCCAGACACAGTCTCCTTTTTACATCTGAGGGATGGTTGCACTGCTGCTCCCCAAGCCAACATAGCACAGGCTCCAGCTGAGCATGGAGTAGTGAAAGGCAGGGTTGGAACGAGAGGGGAGATGGTAAGAGGAGAAGGAAAGGGAAGAGAAAGTGAAATAGAAGCAACAGTGAGGCAACAGAAAGAGGATTTGAGGAGAGCAACTTCTTCCCTTTCCAGGCTCTTGTGAAAGCCCCAGTGCCTGCAAACCTGATTCTGGCTATTTTAACTATCTTAGATTTTCCTCCTTGTGGCAAGGGCAAGGGGCCAGCAACCTCCACCCCAGCCCTGCTCTTGCCAGCAGAAATTATTCTTATTTTTTGTTCCCTGACAACAATGCACTCTTAATTTTGCTGCTCCTGTTCCAACATGACCAGCTTTCCTCTCTCCCCTTTCCAAGCAAGCAGCAAGCGGGAGAATTGCAGACAATCCTTTCCCATTGCTGCGTGTAGATAGGCTGCAAGAGCAGAGCTTGTGCCTGCCTGTATGCAAGCAACAGAAGGGATTGTTTCTGGACAAGAAAGATGAAGGCAGAGCTCAGCTTGTTGACCAGGTGGAATTTGAACCTTTTACAGTTTTGTTAAGTCTTTGTAGGACTCAGCAGAAACTTTCAGGGCCACATACAAGAACCAAATAAAGGACACTCACTCAATCACAAAGCCCATGGGATGGGCTGGCTGGTGTTTTCCAACAAGGCAGGAACTGCACCGATAACTTACACATGCACACACAGAGAAAACACTCTCATTAAAAACTACATATGCACTTCCCAGGTCCTTGCAGGGGACAGCAGAAAGAACCAAGGAACTGTTTCCCTGGGCCACAAAAGCTGACAACAGTTCCCCTTTAATAACTGTTTCCAATACCATTTTAGCTCTCTGGCTTCAGAGGGTGTAGAACCAAGTAGCAACAAATAAAAATATGTTTTACTTCCAGCTGGCTTCTCTTGAGCACCAGGTCCAATCCCTTCCTCCCTGTCTCTGGGTGCTCAGCTGCCCTGTGAACACTGCTGGCAGCCTGTGCATCTTGGCAGCTGCACAGCACCATGGCTCTGTACGGCAATGAGAGTGATTAACTGTTAACCACAAGAGCTTTCTGATCTTATGGCAGAGTGGTAACTGGCTCTGGAGAGGGGAACTGGGAGCTGTGTTCAGGCATGGGGCAAGGGACAGAGGGACTTTGCCTGGGGTCAGGAGGACAAGCCACCATTTGACTTGTGGTTCAATAGATATGAAGATAAACCCAAACATGCCATATTGTAAGACTCCCTGCTGAGATATGGTATAGGTCTGTGACAGAGAGCAGAGTCAGCTCTTAATGCCCAGGTGAGCATCTTCTGTGGCACAGATATTCGGGATAGTCATTAAGTTTCAGTACATCTGCCTTCACTACAGTCCTTCTCCAGCTCTAGAAAGCTCAGCTATGATCCTGTTTTCTTTCATTTTTATCATTAGGTCATGAAAGAATTTCAGGGTGTGGACAGGCAAATCCAAATAATCACTTCAGCGTGGCTTAAGCTACCTTCCACCAGCTGTCATGCAGTAGCCAAGTGCTAATAAGGTATTAGTCTGTTGCAACTGAATTTTGCAATCCATTAGACTGGAAATATCCCCAGAGTGCACACAGGTATTGGGTGGCTCCATTGCTGATGTCTACATATGTGTCCTATGGGCTTGTTTGACCAAGATTATGAACCATCCCCTGAGGTAGCTGGAGTTTTAGCTCCTTTGTCCTAGCTAAATTATTGGCAATGTGGGCAGGAGCATCAGAGATCTTAGTGAATCGCTGCTGCAATTCCTTCTTTAGGCTCCCATTAGAGAGCATTTCCATGCATATCAGGAGTTTTGAAGTCCTACAGCCTCTCACAAGCCTGGGAGAGGTTCAAAAGTTCCTCAGCCAGTGTCCTATCAGGCCACTACTGAGTCTGCTTCACCTGCCAAGATGTCAAAAGGAAGATTAGAGAGAAAAAAAAAACAACCAAAAATCATTTCCATGACACACATGCAAACAGAGCCTTTCAGATCATCTTGTCATAACACATTAAGGAGTGTTGATTTATGATTGTAAAGGCATCAAATAAATGTTTAGTGCAGCAGCTGGTGCCAAATATGAATAATCTGAGAGAACAAGTGGAAACAGTTAACAATAGTCATGTTCCAGGCAGCTGCTCCTCACTCCCTCCTTCAGCTGCCCGGTGTTTCCTGCAGCCATTTCAAATGTTCTCCTGCTTATCATGCTCAGACAGCCATACAGTAGAGTATGATACAACTGAAAACAAGACTATTAATTAAAATGTTTTGGCTTCAGACCAGAAATGAGAGTTGAGATGGGTTCACACAACTCTGATTTACAAGTCTTTCAGGATGCACAGGTGTACATGCTCACCCTGCTGCAAATGCACACTGCCTCCCATGCAAAGCATTTCCCACAGCAGCATCACCCTGCCTGTGGTGACCAGGAGAATTGACCCTGCCTTTCATTTGTGCGAGGAATAAACACCACGATAACAGCGAGTGCTGGGAGCAGGAGATGTGGGGAATGGATAAAACCACTGACAGGTATCAGAGTTGACAACTGTCAGAAAATCCTGCATTACATACACAATTCCCATCATCTGTAAACCAGCTGTGAAAATGGTCTAGAGCTGCTTTTCCCCAAAGGTGAAGAGTCACAGCACTCGACAAGGGCAATTATCAAATCAGACACTGAAACATAAGCCTCAGCTCCATCCTTTCCACACTTCCATCTACTCAGCTTAGTCATTGACAGGCCAAAAAGAGGCAGTTATGATGATTTTCTTTAAACTCTAGTTTATTATAGCCACAATTCCTCCCTCCTATATCCAACCTAGCCCCTGCGGTTAAACTCAAGTATTTTTTTAGAAATCCCTCAAATCTTGCAATTGTTAGAGGATTCATCCTGTCTCTCAGCAAGGCTTATAACTACTGTCTACCTTATTTTTAGTCTGAATGCATTTGTTCCCGTGGCAAATAGAAGGTAATTCCCAAGACAGAAGACAAACTTTTGTCAAAACACTGCAAATGACAAAGAGCTAGGTTGAGCACTGGGAGAATAGGAGTTGAGACTTGTTAAGAGGCCAAACTTGTGCCAGCACATGCAGAATGTTTCTTTCTTAGAGGCATAAGAAAAGTTTTGTTTTCATGGTTCTGGAGCCTTTCTCACCAAATGACTTGACAACCTTCAGCTGATGTAGGCATCAACACAAGGATTCACCCTGGAAGTGGACAACCTGCTCTCTGTGGGTATCTGTCTTTCTCCTCTGATCACATAGGGAACGTGAAACAGGCCAGGTGGGAAGGCTGGTGTGGGGCACACAGGGATTTGATTAGCCCTGGCTTTCCCTGGATGCTGAGTCTCAGAGCTCAGAGGGTTTCTTTCTTGGCAGGTCTGATTTCTACAACTTCACGGCAGCTGGATCGAGAATACAAGGCTGAACATATCCTAGAGGTGGGTAATGATGATTGTAATTAGCTTTATTTACCTACAAGTGTATTAAGTCCTCAAAGAGCTTTCCTTGCAAGTTGAAGCACAGAGAAAGAATCTCATCCCATCAGCTCCCAACTGCTGGGAAACTTAATTAAACAGTGTGTTGCCCTAAGAGACAGCTGCAGCAGTACTGTGGGGTTTATTATTTCCTAACTGGAGACTGGAGCAAAAGGCCTGGTCTGGAAGCTGTGGGAATGCAGGAAGAGGACTGGAATTGTCCTCTAGCAGGATGGATAATAAGTTCTGGGGGAAGAAGCAAGCCCGATAAATCTACCATCATTTATCTCATTGTATCAGACATTGCTGAGTAGCTTTGTGCTACCAGCACCCATCCTTCAAGCTCCAAGCTATGTGTATTTGCATTAGTGGGATCTTGAGATGTTTCAGTCTATCAGAGTGATTAAGGATGATACATTTCCCTCTGCAATTCAACATGCTGGGAGCGTGCACAGGCACAGCAAAGTGAGGATGGGTGATAACTTGCCAAGCTATTGCAATAAAAACATTTTCAGTTGGGTGATCCCTAATGACCAACACGACCCACTGCAACTGCAGTACCCTGCAGAGGTGTCTCTCGCGCATGCACAAGCCCTGCACAGGGCTAACTGCAGCTACCAGATTTTACCCTGCAGAGAGGAGCAATGTCTCTGAAAAGGCTGAGATGCAAATGCAAATGCCCCGAGCTTAGTCATCCTTAGTCAGGATGAAGGCTGCTGCTGATGTCCTAGGTCAAGACAAAGCACTCTGTCACCTACTCCCTTTGCTTGCTGGCAGGTGGCTGTTTCTGACAACGGAGAGCCAGCCCTGAAGTCCACCAGCAGAGTTGTGATACAAGTCCTGGATGCTAACGACAATCCTCCCAGCTTCTCCCACAAACTCCTCATGGTGGAGCTCCCTGAGAGAGAAGCCTCGGAGACACTACTGCCAGTCTACAGGCTGATCGCTTCAGACCGTGACCAGGGCCAGAACAGTCAGATCACCTACACCATCGAGGAGGAGGAGGAAGGGATATTCACCATAAACCCCACAACTGGCATGGTGTTCTCCAGGAAAGCCTTTCCTGCCTCTGAATACAACATACTCACGGTGAGAGGAGAGGGAAACAGAGAGAGACAGTGGGAAGAGATGGGTGGAAAGGGAAAGAGAGGAAAGGCTGCAGAAACAGACAAGACAAAAGAAGAGATGCAGAAAATGCAGCAGTGGGAAGAAAGCTTGGATGAGACAGACTTGGGTTACAGAGAAAGAAACAGATAGTTATGGGAAATGTAGAAGGTAAGAAGCTATTAAAAATAGAGGAGAAATTTAAAATTAACTGTCCAAATGACTCCTAGAGATGAAAGCAGCAATCCATATGAATGTGGACCTGAACCTGAACAGTCTTCGGGTTTCAGCAGTGCCTCCATTTGGCAATCTGATCAGGCCATGGGGCTTGGTTATAGGTTTAAAGTTCTCCCACACTCTTTAGATCCTTGCAACAAGGCTAGTGACACAGATGACAGCTGTGGCTTGAGTTTGGCAGATCTGCTTGATGGTCAAGAGGAATTTGAGTTGGATGGCCCTAGCTTGGAAGCAGCCAGAGCACAGGCCACTGGGTCAAGATTTGTTTTGTGGGATTTTGGGCACACTCAGGCTTGAAACTCCTAGTGTGTGGGAGAATCAGCTTCCCATAGGGCTCCTATGGGGTAAACCAGCTTTCTCCCTGACTGCATGTGCCTCTTCTGGCAGGTCAAGGCAACAGACGGCGGCAGCCCACCACTTTCCTCACATGTGCGGCTTCACATCAGCTGGGTCTCCCAGCCTGGCCCTTCCTCTGAGCCACTAGCTTTTGATGAACCCCATTTTAACTTTGCCGTGATGGAAACAGATCCTGTAAACCATATGGTGGGAATGATCAGCATTGAAACGGGCCCCAGCCAAGTGTGGTTTAATATCACAGGTGAGACACAAAAATTAAAGCCAAGCAGTGGTGTCTGGGAGGGTTTGCCCCAGCTCCCTTGGCTTTCAGCACTCGCATGCCTGAGCTAATGAAGTTGTTTGCTTTAGGTGTAGCTGAGCTACAGGGAAAGCTTTCTCACAGACACCAAAAGGTTTAAACAACCATGCACAGAGATGCCTGTCCAAGGGCTCTGGTGCCAAGTGCAATCATCTAAAACACGTTTTTAATGACATTCTGGGAGTGTTTGAGGGTGTTCTCCGATGTCGCGTGAAAGGCAGGGCATGCCAGTCCCAGCTCCTTCTGGGAACTGAGTGACACTGTGGGTTGTGGTAGAAAAAGCCTGTGAGGATCCAGTTATCTGGCTGGGTCTTGCAGTCTCACCCTGTGTCTCCCTCCCTGCTGAGCCCATAGTCTCAAGAGAGAGCCAGGAGGGAAGGATTCCCCACATCCTTCTCTTAAGTCTGACCTACCTAACTGGTGGGGCTCTCTCTTCCATCTCATGGCATCCCAGAGATGAGTTGGACATGAAGAAGCTTTAGGGCCTCCTCTAGGACACACGATTCTAGGGCAGAGGGGACGTGAGCTGTCACCCCAGGGGACTCATCAGGCAGCGTGTGTGCAGAACAAGTCCTATGAACATGGGCCAAGTGCACTCACGTAATTTGGTGTTTTGAAGTGGTGCCTCAATCTGCCTTGCACAGCCTTTCCCTGCCACTGTCTGCAGGGCTTGCCCTCGTCAGACAAAGCCTTAATTGAGCAAGTGAATAGTTTTTCCCATTACTATGTTAGGGCAGGTATAATGGTGTATAAATGCACTTAAGCAACAAGAGATACAATGCTACAAGGAGCAGACAATGTCAGTGCAAGGTTTATCTGCCATTACTAGTGGCTGCTTGGGTTTGCAGTTAACGGTATAGTCCTCTCAATGCTGTCCCATCATCTCTCTGCTGAGTGCTTGCCTGTGCTTAACCTCATCTTTAACAGTTCCTAGTGCACCAAGTGCTACTGTGGGCTCTCTGGTGGAAAGGGACAGGATTTCATTTTCTCTGCTAGGGGAGAAAAGCATCATGGTAGCTGGCAACCAAGAAGGTGGTACAGAGATCCAGGAGCCTTCAGCACCTCATTCAAAACCTCATCTTTCCCAGTCCACAAAGGCTATGTCACTGGGCTTGTAAAAATTCTGACAAAGCAACATCTTAATCTCTTTCCCTTCCTGGGCTGCTTCTTGCCCTTTTGCACCTTGCAAAGGGAGTCCTTCTCTCACTTCCCAGGGAAAGGTATCCATGGGTCTCTCTTTTTCTCTCTCTGCTTCTTTCTGTCTCCTTCCCAGCGGGAAAGTAGTGGTCCAGATGGCTAGCAACCACTGTTTCTCCCACAAGGAAAGATGTGTAATTTAATAACCAGCCAAAATTTTCCCAGCTGGTAAGAGAATAAAGCAGAATCCAGAGCATGCAGTAGCCAGGAAGAAGTTGAGACCTGGAATAACTCGTAGCAAACTGCTTCTACCTCTCCATATCTCAGAACAGCATAATGGTGTTTCACATGCAATAACTAACAGGCCACCAGCAAGTGAGGCATGAGAAAGGAGCTTCCTCACCAGGGCTGAGCAGCACCAGCAATGAGGAACAACCTTTTACTGCTGAGCTGCTCAGGCCTGTAGTTCCCTGCACTATGCAGCCATCTGGGTTGGAGACAACAGGCTCTGCTCGCCCTGGAAGCACCGTCTGCCTCCCCAACTGTTCAAGTATTGGGCTTCTTCAGGTAGCTCACAGGCTCCCAACTGAGGCAATGAAGATCATCACTGATATTCCCACAGCATGACCTTGAACTGGAAGCCAGCAAGAGCACTGTTCAGCCCTGCAGGTCCCTGATCCACGCTGTGATGCTGCATAGCTGGAGACCTTGTGCAAACAAATCAATGTTCAAATGTGCCTGTTGCAAATCTAGCCAGGACATCACATGCATATGTGCATCCTTTCCCCTTCTGTCCTCCTCCTCACTTTTTCTAATTCCCCTCACCTTGCCTTTTGTACTCCTTTGTCACCATCTGTGACTACCTCTTTCTCCAGTTTCTCCATGTCCTCCCTGTCGCCTGTGTCCATCTGTCACATTTCGTATTCAGTTTCCAACTGGGGAAAACCTCACCTATGTCACTGTCCCCAGTCCAGCTGAGGCCAGAGAGTTACAGCTAGAGTGAATACCTACAAATTCCCATTCAAGGTATATTGCCTGGCTTGCCACATATCTGTGGGTGGGCATGAGCTCCTTGTGTGGTTTGTGCATGGTATCTGGAGGGGAGATCCTCACCCTTTGGATCTCCAGGTAACTCCTAGAATCCCTTCCCCTGCAGAAGCTACTAGCACCTGTGAGTTGCTCCAGACAGAAATTTAACTGTAACTGCCTCCCATCACCTTTTCTCATCTCTCCTTTATCCCAGGTGGTGATGATGACATGGATTTTGACATTGAAAAGAGTACAGGCAGCATGGTCATTGCGAGACCCCTCGATGCAAGGAAGAAATCAAGCTATAACCTGACAGTAGAAGTCACTGATGGGTCCACTACCATCAAAACCCAGGTAACAATTTTTTTTCAGTACAGACCCCATCTAGAATGAATAAATGCCAAAGAGGATATTTCTTCTGGCTCTGGATCAGGCACCAGGCACAGGAATCTCCTTACACTGTGATCCTACATCACACAATAACCTAAGTCTTGCCTAAGTACCAAGCTAAGGGTTTTGTTTGTTTGTTTGGGGTTTTTTTTGTTTTGGTTAGGTTTTTCTTCTGTTGGAAACACAAACAGTCTAGGAAAGCCTGGACCTTTCCTGTTGATCACAGTCAGTACACAAGAATACATCTACACCACCAGCCAAGCTGGGGTGGCAGTTCACACTCTCAGTCTTCAGCTTGTGCTCAGGTGCTCAGCATGGCTGGGACAACATGCTAAGACATAAGGGAACTGCATATGCAGTTAGATAAGGCTTGAGTCCGTGGTACCATGTCAAGAGGTGTTCCTGGGACTTGCTAGCATATGTAAACCCAGCACAGACACATCTGCAAGCGGAGGGGTCAGCCTGTGCTGCTTCAAGTGCATGGAGCATTGATAACATGAATAACATGGACTTCAGCACTGAAGTCCAAGGAGGCAAGTGGGGCAGCTACAGAGATGTTGTGTCCTCTGTGTGGCCACAGGAAAATCAAGTCCCAATGGAAGGAGGTACTTTGCTCTCAAGCATGTCCCTGAGTCCCAGTTAAAATAGCTGCTGGGATTTGCCTATCTTTATCTACCCTCAGGAGGGGTATTCAGGGCTTGATCTTTCACCAACTATTTTCTCCACACATAGGAAGCAGTCAAAAATTCACCCCTCACTGCACAGGCCTCACAGGAATATGAGTCACACACCAGTGACACTCATCGTGTGAAATTCACCATGGAGGACTGCAGGGGAGGATGAGTAAGGAACACTAGCATTCCTGTGAAACACAATGTCAACTATCTACAAGTATTGTTCCAAATAAACAAACAAAGCCCCATCTTGCCTGGTGTGCATTCCCTGCCACCTTACATCTCATCCCTACGTTTATTTTGGCACTCAAGGCTGCTAGCAGATGTCAAAAAAACCTGCTTGTGCAAAACACCCATGGCATGTTCAGGTTTGCTAAAGGAAGCAAATTATTACACTTGGTTGGGACTTCCTAAGATGCAGTGAACATATCAGTAGGGGGGTGAAGACAGTCAGGGTAGGGGACCAAACAGAAGAAAGCTGGTGGCTTGGCAGGCAGGATTCAGGAGGCGTCTGCTGTTACATGCAAAGGGGAACATTTGACTAAAAAGTGCAGACCACAAACTTTGCTTCTGCTTGCTTTCTTCACACATGTGCTGCTTTTGAAATAGGCCAGCCCTTCCCTTCCTTTACCAAATACCCCTGCTTTGACAGCTTTCTGGTGTATAATTAATGAGAGCTGGTGTGGAGACAACAGCCAGCAAAGCTGGCACCATGGCTGAGCAACTGCTGCTTTTCATGCAGGCTGTGACACTTTCCCTGAGTGCCAAGCACAGGCACATTCACTCTGAATGACTTGCCAGATTGGAGAGACTTGGAAAAATGAGAGGAAGCAAACTGAAAATCATTCAGGGAAGACATGGCAGGAGTTTCTTGAGGAGAAGGACAAATGGCCTCTGAGGCACTGTGAATGGCAAAGCCCCAAGAATTGTGATGGTTACCAGGCTCAGAGCATGGTTACACCCAAGAGGGGTTGGTAGCTGAGTTATTACATGGCTGCATAGGTCAGGTTGCTCCTCTGTTTCTGCTGCCCTTACTGTGCTGTCTGCCCCACAGGCATTTATCCACGTGATTGATATCAACCAGCACCGTCCTCAGTTCCTGGAGAGCCATTATGAGAGAATCATTCCTGAAGATACCCCCTCGGGGTGGACAATCCTTCAAGTCAGTGCAACAGACAAGGACAAAGGCAAGGGCCTCATCTACACCATCCATGGCAGCATGGACCCCAAAAGCACAAGACTTTTCCAGCTGGATCCAAGCAGCGGGGTCCTCACAACAGCAGAAGGATTCAGTTCCCAGCCCATGCCTCAACACACCCTAACAGTGATGGTGAGTCCCAGCCAAACCCTGCTGAGTCCACCAGCTTGGCCAGGATATATGGGTCACTGGAGAAATTAAAAGCTGTTTCTAGTCTTTGAGGGAGGATTTGTATAGAACAAGAGGGCAGAGGGAAGCAGGGTGTTAACTTTTACTATATAACCATCCTGGATAAATCCAGGCAACACCCTGCTTTCCTCTAACCATGTGCTGAGACCATCAGCTGCTAATTTTATTGGAGGGTTACTGGATTCTGATACAAGAAAACACACTGAGTAATTGTTAATGTTGGATTTCAAGTTCCAGGCTGAACTTTGGTGCTGAAACTTACAGGCTTATTCCCACCCAAGGGTTAGTACTGTTGAAAAACACCACCCTCTGTAAGAGTTCTGATAAACTACTTGTCAGTCTGGTGTGGACAAGACTACCTGCTCCCTGAGTGTGACTGTACCTGCTCTTCCTGTCATTCAGGTACGAGACCAGGAGGTCCCCATTAAGAGGAACTTTGTTCGAGTCATCATCCATGTGAAGAACTGCAACCTTCACCCTCCACAGTTCAACAGCATCCACTATGAAGCAGAAGTGCTGGACTCAGCAGTGGTAGGCACAGAGGTTATACAAGTCAGAGCCCTTGATCAGGACCAAGGAGCCAACGCTGAAATTCACTACTCCCTTCAGGCAGGTGAGAGCCATGCAACAAGGCTATGAACATGCCTACATTTCCATGCTTTAGCTGGCAGCCAGAAAGTTGACCAGCTTTCTCCAGCTGTTGCAAAGAACAGTAAATGGCTGCACAGTTCTAAAATGTGATTTCCTTCTTACCCAGAAAAAAACCCCAGAGTGAGCAGGTAATTTCCTTATTATGGAATGTTAGCATCCTTCCTTAAAAAGACAGTTCAATGTTGGATCACTAATCTAAGAAAAAGTGTGTCTGGATGAGTTTAAACAATTTAAAACCTGTTCTTATTCATGGGAACTGAGGGAGGGATCCCTGTTCAGTTGTCAGGAAAATGCACTCCAATTCCCAGAACAGTCATCATTACTTCCACCATTACTACCAAGAAATACACCCTTCAGGAATAGTGAGCACCCTTCCTAGCAATGGCTGATGGTGGGTTTGGGTCATACAAGCTCAGGGGGGCACGTATTTTATCATTCACTCAAACTTAAATATTTATGGCTGTGCCACACTGCCTATTTAGCAGGGAAAATTTCTGCAGCAGACAAGCCATCCTTCACTCCATCTTTCTTACTGCAATTTAGATCAAGGACTGAATAATTTAATTGTTCCTGAAGTATTTGTAATTATAAGCATGACAGGGCTTGAAGGAACTAGTCTGTGCTACCATATTCTGCACACGAGGCAAAAGCTTCAAGCACATGCTCTGCCACCACTAAATATGCTCAGATGAGAAGAGTATTTATCTCCAATTCACATTTTGATTGATTTCAAAGTTAGTTTGTAGATCTGAACTGGTTCATTGCTCTTAGAATGAAAATTATTTAGAAATTAATGAAGACAGTTGTCTCCCAGTGAAAGAAACAGACGTTAATTGGGTCTGAAACCAGGAATATCTATAGGAAAGAGGTTCAGAAAATCAAAACCAACAGGGCATCTGCATGTTTCACTTTGTAATTTCTCTTCTTGCAGGTAGTGGGGAAGGTTTCTTTAGCATCAACCCATATTCTGGAATTATTACAGTTGCCCAGAAACTGGACCCATCCAGGCAAGAGCGATTTACTCTTATTGTAAAGGCACAAGACCAAGAATTCCCCCAGCTCAAAGATTCTGCTACAGTACACGTCCGCATTAGACCCTCTGACCGAACCCCTCCAAAATTCCTAGAGGCTGAATACATCACAGAGATCAGTGAATCCACTGCTGTTGGGACTCCTCTGATCCAGGTTTCAGCCACAAGCTTGTCACCTGTCAGCTATGAAATAAAAGATGGAAATGGAGATGGAGTGTTCTCCATGAACTATCAGTCAGGCCTTATTTCCACTCAGAAGAGTTTAGATTTTGAGCAGGTATCTTTTTACCAGTTGAAAGTCCGTGGCACCAACATGGCTGGATCATTTATGGACACAATGGTACTTATCTATGTCATAGATGAGAATGACAATGTGCCCATCTTCATTAAGCCTTCCTTCGTTGGCTGGATCATGGAGAATGCTCCTTCACAAAGCATGGTTCTGGATGAAAGCAATGCTCCCCTTGTGACCCATGCAACAGATGCTGATCAAGACTCCAATGCTCTGCTGGTCTATGAGATTTTGGAGCCAGAGGCACTGAAATATTTCACAGTAGATCCCAGCACAGGGACACTGACCAGTCGTGCTGATATAGACTATGAGCTCACGCCGGTTTTCCACTTCAGTGTACACGTGCATGACAGTGGAAGTCCCAGCTTATTTGCATCCAAGCCAGCCAAGGTCACAATCCATGTTAAAGATGTGAATGATTCACCTCCAGTCTTTTTCAAAGATGCTTATGAACTTTCTGTCTTGCTACCTGCCCACCCAGGGATGGAGCTTTTGTCTGTGCAAGCAAAAGATGCAGATTCAGAGGTGACCTACAGCATCGTGGAAGGAAACATTGATAACGCTTTCTATATTCATCCACTCACAGGTCTCATCTCCATTCTTAATGCTACTGGCCTGGGAAGTCATCGTGAACTCATGGTCAGAGCTGGTGATGGCTTATATAAGAGCAGTGCTCTGGTTAAGCTGAATTTAACTCAAGCACCAGGTACTGGCTTAAAATTTGATCAAGAGGTATATACAGCAACTGTGATAGAGAACTCTACAGATGAGAAGACTCTCATTGTTCTTGGGGTCAAGGGTTATCAACTAAATGAACCACTTTTCTATTCACTTTTGAATGGAAAGGACAGATTCAAAATGATCCAGGCATCTGGTGTACTCCAGACTAAAGGGGTGAAGTTTGACCGTGAAACACAAGATATGCACGAAGTAGCTGTGGAGGTGAAGGACAACAGGAAGCCACCAAGAGTGTCTCAAGCCACAGTCAAGGTTTACGTAGAGGATGTCAATGACAATCCACCACAGTTTGAGAATGTGCCATATTACACCTCAGTGCAGGACGGCACAGAGCCAGGTGATGTACTTTTTCAGGTGTCAGCAACAGACAAAGACATAGGAGATAATGGAGCCATTACCTACTCATTTGCAGAGGACTACAAGTACTTTTGGATTGACCCCTACCTAGGAGACATCTCACTGAAGAAGCCTCTTGATTATCAAGCTTTAAATAAATACAACCTCCGAGTCATTGCTAAGGACAAAGGTGAGCCTCCCCTCCACGCTGAAGAGGAGATTGTGATCAATGTGAGGAACAAATCCAACCCTCTCTTCCAAAGTTTGTACTACCGAGTGAAGGTGCCAGAAAACATACCCCTGTACACATCTATCCTCCACATACAGGCTCGCAGCCCTGAGGGCTTGCGTCTCATCTACAACATCGTGGAAGAAGAATCCCTGAAACTGTTCAGCACCGACTTCAAAACTGGTGTCCTTACTGTGACAGGTCAGCTGGACTACGAGCTAGAGACAAAACACACGTTCACTGTTAGAGCCACAGACACAGCACTAGGATCCTTTTCAGAAGCCAGAGTAGAGGTGGAGGTGGAAGACATTAACGACAATCCTCCTATATTTTCTCAGATGATCTACACTGCGTCTGTCTCGGAGAGTTTGCCAGCACAGACCCCTGTTGTCCAGCTCTTTGCTTCTGATAAGGATTCAGGCAGAAATAAAGTGGTCTCCTATCAGATCTTGGATGATGGTTCAGATACTATCAAGTTCTTTAATATTGATGCCAGCACAGGGCAAATAACAACAGCTCAAGCTCTCGATTATGAAAAACATCAACAGTTTCGCTTGAAAGTAAGAGCTGCAGATCATGGGATACCTCCACTTAGCAGTGATGCTCTGGTAATCATAGATGTGCTAGACATTAATGACAATCCCCCTGCGTTCAGCCAGCTTCAGTATGAAGCCAAAGTAAGCGAAATGGCTACATGTGGGCACATCGTGATCAAAGTCCAGGCCCTGGACCCCGACAGCGGAGACACCACCCGACTGGAATACGTGATACTCTCAGGCAATGACAACAGGCACTTCACTATAAACAGCACTTCTGGCATCATATCCATGTTCAACCGCTGCAAAAAGGACTTGGAATCATCTTACAACCTCAGAGTTTCTGCTTCAGATGGAGTTTTCAAGAGCACTGTGCCTGTGTATATCAATACCACAAATGCCAACAAGTACAGTCCTGCTTTTCAGCAGAATGTGTACGAGGCAGAGCTGGCAGAAAATGCTGAGATAGGTACCAAAGTGATTGAGCTGCTGGCTATAGACCCAGATGGTGGCCCGTATGGCACTGTAGACTATACCATCATAAATAAACTCGCCCATGAGAAGTTCTCCATAGACAATAAAGGACATATTGCCACACTGCAAAAACTGGACAGGGAAAATTCAACAGAGAGGGTCATTGCCATTAAAGTCATGGCCAAGGATGGGGGCGGGAAGGTGGCATTCTGCACTGTCAAAATAATCCTCACAGATGAGAATGACAACCCACCTTTGTTCAAAGCCTCTGAATACACACTGTCCATCCAGTCCAACGTGAGCAAGGGCTCCCCTGTCATTCAGTTAATGGCTTACGATGCTGATGAAGGTGCAAATGCAGATGTTATTTACTCTGTTGACTCCATGGAAGATGTGGCAGAAGATCTTGTGGAGATAAACGCTGCCACAGGTGTTGTTAAGATCAAGGAAAGCCTTGTTGGTTTAGAAAACAGAGCCTTTAACTTCAAGGTGAAAGCTGAAGATGGCAGACCCCCTCACTGGAACTCACTTGTCCCCGTGAATCTTCAGATTGTTCCCAGGGAAGTGGCATTACCAAGGTTTTCTGAGCCCCTTTACACATTCTCTGCATCTGAGGATCTTCCAGAGGGATCAGAAATAGGGTCAGTCAAAGCTTTTGCAGAGGATCCCATCATATACAGCCTGGTGAAGGGAACCACTACAGAAAGTAACAAGGATGAGGTGTTTACACTAGACGAACAAACGGGGGCTTTGAAAATCAAAAAGGCCATGGATCATGAGACCACTAAGTGGTACCAGATTGATGTTATGGCTCACTGCTTACATCAGGAGACTGAGCTGGTCTCTCTGGTCTCTGTAAACATCCAAGTGCAGGATGTCAATGACAACAGACCTGTTTTTGAAGCAGATCCCTACAAAGCTTTTGTCATGGAGAACATGCCATCAGGAACCACAGTCATTCAAGTGACAGCTAATGACCAGGATATGGGAAGCGATGGGCAAGTGACCTACAGTCTGGAAGCAGAATCTGGCAACCTCCGAGGACTCTTCACCATTGATGGTGAGAGTGGGTGGATCACCACACTGAAAGAGCTGGACTGTGAAGACCAGGAGATCTATCGGTTTTATGTGGTGGCCACTGACCACGGCAGAAAAGTCCAGCTCTCTTCCCAAACCCTGGTGGAGGTCACTGTCTCTGACGAAAATGATAATGCTCCACAGTTCACCTCAGATTTCTACAAAGGATCTATAATTGAGAATGCTGAGCCAGGGCAGGTGGTTGTTACACTAAGTACCATTGATGCAGACATCTCTGAGCAGAACCGGCGGGTCACGTGCTACATAACTGGTGAGTTTCCCAACTTTAAATTTTCAGTGAGCAAGAATAGACTGTTACCTCCAGGTGAGGATTTGATACTTCATCTTACAGAATATCAACACAGAAATAGTGTTATCCTGATAGTCCTTTTAGAAGGAGTAGATGAAGCCTGAGCTCTGCCATGGCCTGGACCCTTCAGTTAAAATGTTTTGGGGTATCCAAAACTCTTTAGTAACAAACTGCAGCAGGTGAAGTTATCATTATAATAACTATCTCACCACTGAATCATCCTATTTACTTGGAAATAACAAATTATATATAAACATAGTACTGTAGTTACACTTATTTACACTTTCTTAACAGGAATAATTAAGACAGTGTAACTGTTGGAAGGCTGGACATGGTGGCACAGCAGGAAGAAAGGTTTTTCTCACATAGATAACATGCTTTGTATTTAAGCTCTTTGACCCAGCTTTTCTTTTTTTCTCCTGCAAACAGTGCAGTCAGTTTACACATCACATCTATTTGCAGCCTGCCTGTAGTTTTTAATAACTATATATATATATGCATATAGAATGTGTATAACTTTCTGGTATTAAAATTGTTTCCTACGAAGCACTTCAACTCTGACTTAACAAACCAGAAACCTCACATGGCTGTAGGTAACCACTCTGCAGACTGGTGGATACTTGTGACTGTCATGTCAATCCCAGTGAGGGTTTTGGCAAATGAGACATACTAAACATGACTCTTGCATCCCTGAAACATCTGTCGTGCCAACTGAAATTAGCCACTGCTGTAAAACAAGAAAAAGATATACTGGAATGTTTCTCGTGCATTTGCACAAGTCGAAGCTTGATTTTACAGTACTTTTTGACCCCAAAGGGTCTTTCTCAGATCTGGCACAGATGCTTCAAATTAAAATGTTTGTTCAAACTCAAATGAGGACCCTTCGGGGTCAAAACATTTAGCCAAAGCATGCTGCAGCCTGTTATCTATTGTTGCAACTATCCAAAACAGAGGAGGAATGCTAGTTCTTCCAATTGGTTTATAACATGCCTAGGTGTTTACAAGCCTTTGGGAGGAAAGAATCAACCTATTTATGTCTTTGCATTTCTGCTACCTTAAGCAGCAACTTCCAAATACTTCAAGCCTGAGAGAATGCACACTTATGTTAGCAGCGAATACCATATGATCTCTCAGCTACCTACTTAAAAGCACACATCTAACTCTATCCATAACCATACAAACACAACCACAGCAGAGCACCACAGCAAAAGCAAGGAGGAAGTGAACACTGAGCTGAGCTTCATGCCCTTCCCATACACAGTGATTTCAAACACAGAGAAACTAAATCTGAGCATGGGCTGGAGTGTCCCAGGATCACAAGTACTGTGAGTACTGTGTGCAGTTCTGGGTTTCCCAGTTCAACAGAGACAAGGAACTACTGGAGAGAGTCCAGAGAAGGCTACAAAGATGATGAGGGGAATGGAGCACCTTTCTTAGGAGGAAAGGCTGAGAACTCTGGGGCTGTTTAGCCTGGAGAAGAGAAGAGCAAGAGGGGATCTTATCAGTCCTTATCAATATCTAAAGGGCAGGTGTCAAGAGGATGGAGCCAGACTCTTTTCAGTGGTGCCCAGTGACAGGACAAAAGGCCATGGGCACAACCTAGACCACAGGAGGTTCCACCTGAACATGAGGAACAAATTATTTCCTATGTGGGTGACAGAGCACTGGCCCAAGCTGCCAAGTGAGGTTGTGGAGTCTCCTTCTCTGGAAATATTCAAAACCTGTCTGGATGTGATACTGGGCAACCTGCTTTGGGTGACCCTGCTTTAGCAGAGGGGTTGAACTAGATGGTCTCCACGGGTCCCTTCCAATTCCCACCATTCTCTGATTCTGTGAGAAGAAGGGCTAGCAGATGTCTCATTGTGCCTCCAGATTCACCAACTCATCACCACAGCACAAATGAAAGCAAAAAGAGAGTGAATTTAATTTACCTGGCTGTGCAAGGCCATTTAGACTCTAATACAAACAAGCCCTGCAGCCAGCTCTCTTCATGGCCTCTCATTACCTCATGTGCTCCCTCCTTCTGCCCAACAGTGTGGGTTCAGCAGAGGACACCAGCTCCTTGCCAGAAAAGAAGGAGTCTCCAGTACTCCAGCAATAGTAGCATGAATCTGGTGAACTGGAGACCCTGCCTAGTCTGGCTTTAGATGTGTCTCATCATTTAGCTGCCACAGAATCAGAAAGTAACCCCAGAAAGCACAGATACATATTACCTACATCCATAGGTTAGGAGGAAGTACGACTCTACATGGTACTGTAACAGCAAGATGCAACCAATGTCTGCAGGGTATTTGCAACTCTCCCATCCCTTTAGGAACATGCACCAAGAAAGACTGACATGCTTTAGGAAGGTGAGACAATGTGGTTTTGAGGCAATGAATATGCACACCTGCAGAACATTACAGAGACTTTTTGCAGTCAGGAGCTGTTTCCTCTTTCCAGTGTAATATGCAGACAAGGAATACAGAGTCAGGCAGGGTAGCTCTCAGCTCTGCAGTGAGGCAAAACACATGATCCTCACCTGCCTCATATGACACCAATGACCTCTCTGCATCACCACTGCAAATCCTTCAGCTTTACCCCTCCTAAGGGACCAGTAGTAGACACACCTATATCCCCCTTCCTTATGACTTCTGATTTTCAGCACTCAGTAAATGCCTTTCTTCTTTGTCTCCTGTCTCCTTCTAGAAGGGGATGTACTAGGACAGTTCACAGTTAATCAAATCGAGGGTGAATGGACAATTTCTTCCAAGAAGCCTCTGGACAGAGAAGATACAGAGAAGTATCTACTCAAGGTTATGGCCTCTGATGGGAAATTTCAGGCTACCACTGAAGTGGAAATTTTTGTTCTGGACATCAATGACAACAGCCCTGAATGTGGCCAGGTAAGGTGTCTGCCCTGGGACACTGAGGGCATGAGGGGAGCAGCTGGAAAGGAGAGAACACAATAGCAAGGAAGAAAGAACAGAAAGAGCATGTTAAGAGGGTTTGGCTTGTCATAATTCGTCTCACACGATCCTGTTGCTTTGATTATGCCTACCAATTTTAATTAAGCTGCATGTCAAGCAAGAACATTAAATCTAGCCTCCAAGCATGTTTGCCAGCAGTAAGTGAGTGCCTAAGCATTATGAAGGATAATTTTTGGAGATAAACAATGCCAGGAAGCCTCCTGGGTAGGGGCATGTAAATTAGTGAGCTTTATATCCTGCTAAACTGAGAGATTCCCATCAGGAGGTTTGTTACCGTAGGGAGCTGATCACTGGTATGGACATTACCCATGGTGAGAAAGAGCAGTGGTGGTTGCTTCCCAAAGAAGATTCAAAGGCTTGTGTGAAATGAGCTCACTGGTCCCAGTCCACACCCCGGCAGACGGCAATGTGACGCACATTGTGTTCCCCTATAAACCACATGGTTTATCCTCCTCTATGAAGCTGCTGCTAGTCCATTCCTCCCCATAAGGGATGAAGGTATTTTGGAGACAGCTCAGATGCCAATGACGCCTTCTGTCCTTGCCAGATATTCTACACTGGGAGAGTCTCTGAAGATGCTCTTCCAGGTCTTTTCATTTTGAAAATATCAGCAACCGACCCTGATGTTGGCAGCAATGCCCAGATCACATACAGCCTCCACGGCCCTGGTGCGGAGGAGTTCCGGCTGGGCCCACATACAGGTGAGAGCTGGGCAATGGGACGCTTTTATCCTCTTCCTCACCCACTACTGAGAAATGCCAGCTCCCAGTATGGCTCAACACTTATCTCCTCCTAAGCAAACAAAAGGACTATTCATTCCAGCTCTCCCAAGTGAGGAGGGAATGGCAAAGAGTCAGGTTTATTGCAATACAGCATAGAGGAAAGCGAGCTCTGTATTCTTTATAAATGTTGGCATTCACATGGTTGAGAGGAAGAGCAGACACTGTTGCTAACAACCAGCTGCCAAGGAGGAGAGGTCAGAAAGTATTTGGCTTGAGCCAAAGACCCAAGATCTAAACTCTAAAAAACATTTTACCAGGTCTTGGGCAGTGTATTTGCCCAAACAGACACAACAATCACTCTTGGCATTCATTACATTGCAGAAAGCTTGGTGCAGCAGAGTTTATAAGGGTGTTTAGAAGTACAGTTTCTTTATGAGCACTTTTATCCCATGACGGCATCCCTTGCATAAAGTTCAGCCCAACTTCAGGACTCCCTATGCCAAGCCCTGCCAGGGCACTGACTGGCAGTGATCTGAGAATAGCCCTGAGCACTGTGGCGTGGACACACCACTGCTATTAGCTGGATTAAAAACAGTGTTCAAACCAGGGCTGTTGTCTCCCACGGTTCATCCAGGAACACAGCATGCTCAAACCTCTCTAAGCTCTCCTGGACTGCGGCTGCAGTTACAGGAGACAAAACCATCTCCTGTTCTTCCCAACAGGGGAACTGACCACATCTGCACCTCTTGACCGCGAACAGAAACCTACGTACCATCTTGTTGCCAAAGCAACTGACGGCGGAGGCCGTTCCTGCCAGGCAGATATAACACTGATCATAGAGGACACAAACGACAACGCACCCAGGTTCTTCCCCAGTCACTGCGCCGTGGCCGTTTTTGACAACACCACAACAAAGACACCCATCGCTGTGGTTGCTGCCAGGGACCTTGATGAAGGTGGGTCAGGATGGGATTTATTTTTTAGTAGAGTTTATCTTTCATCCTGAAGAGGAAAACTTTGAATCCTACAGAAGGGTTACAGGAATGGGCACAGATGACTGAATCTTGGCAAAGACATGCCTGGATCTCATCGCTGACATGTTCATGACTAGCAGGCTCAGTAACTGTAACCATGATGTGCAGTGCAAACTGTGACACGTGACAGAAACTTCACCAAAGATGGAAAGCGAGAATAAGCATAATAAGGAAAAAAGGAGCTTTAGATCTGGATATTATAGGTGATATGGATGGTGAGGTCCTTCTGAAGACAGGAAGATTCTCAGAAAGATTGATAAGGCTCCCAAGAAACGAGCTTTCAATAAATCTCCCCAGCAGAGGCTGAATTTACAATGACAGAGAAGCAAGATCATATTTATCTGCTTTGGAAACAGATATGAAGGGAAATTACATTTAAAAACAAGGGAATTAAAAATGAGAAGCACCAGTAAGTGCAGATAGATGATGTTGATGGATGATGGTGAGGGTGGTTAGATGTCTGAACCTACAGATAGACAGGGGCACGCTTTATGTTCATGTAACCTCCATTTTCCCTAGGAATTTACAGTCCTTAAGTGCACATGGCCCTAATGGATTAAAATTAAATGAATGAATAAACCACAAGTGAACGCAGCCTGTCCTTTATCTTCCCAGGTCTCAATGCTGAGGTGGTCTATTCTCTGCCTGACTCTGCCAATGGACACTTTTCAATTGAGGAAACCACAGGGGTGATCCGTCTGGAAAAGCCTCTGAAAGATTCACAGCATTCATCATTTGAGCTGACTGTCTGTGCTACAGACCGGGGCACCCCGCAGCCCCTCTCTGCTCTCGGCACCGTCACCGTCTCCGTTGTAGATCTAAGGGAATACCTGCCTGTTTTCCTGGCCCCTGAATATATAGCCATGGTGAAAGAAGACGTGGCTGTGGGTACAGAAGTCCTCAATTTGTCAGTCTTGACAAGGGACAATGCAGAAAATGCAGAGATCAAGTATGAAATTGTGAATGGCAATGACCATGGGAAATTTCAACTCAACTCAAACACAGGTAAGGTGACCTCATGCCCAAGTATCTACAGGTTGACCCAACATCAAAGGCTGCCCTTGTGTGAGTCTTCTCTGGTTCTTCTCCATTTGGCCTGCACTTCTGCTCCACTCTGTCTTTAGCTGGCACAAAGATAGAGAACACAGTCTTCTACTCTGAATTTTGCCAGCCAAGTCACTTAAGGAGAGATCCAAATCTTACTGAAATTAATGGATAGATTTCTGTTATATGTCTGGGACTTGTGACAGGTCCATGGGAATGAGGAATACATGGAGATTAGGATGGGGAAATTCTTCCACTTCAAAATGTAGGAGAAGGTGGTTTCCTTTAAAAAGTCTCTCCACCCTGATCCCACAAAGAACCTGCAGCCCAGGCTAACAGGCACTTTTACTGGGTAGCACTCAATGAATGGGGATAATACCAATCTGTTAACCATGAGCAGGTGTTAAGACAGGTTTACCAGCCAAATAAAGCACTGCTCTGTTAACACAGCAATCTGATAAGAGTTCTTATCTGAAGGCCAATGTTAACTCCCTGAAACAAGCCTTTGGCTGCATCACCAATGGCCTCCTGACCTTGGCTCTAACATCCTCATCCATGCTGCCTTACTCAGCTTCTCTGTCCCCAAGGCTCTTCCTAATTTTTCTGCACCAAACTTGTAAGTTTGTATGTCTTGAAAGACACAGAAGAGTGTCATTTCCAGGGAATAATTCTGTGACAGTTTCAGTGGTGAACCCAGGAAAGCATTGAAGTACACAGGCACATTCTGGCCCCCTATTTTTTTTTTTAATTTCACTTTGTTTTCTCTCCATGCTCCTCACTCATTTTTTTTGAGATTAACAGCTTCCTTCTTATTTCTGTGTTGCATCCCAAGCCTCACTTACCAATCACAGCACCTTGCCATGCACCTTTTTCTCCTGTACAGCTCTGCACCTACATCTCACATCTTTTCATCTTGCCTGTGACACTGTTCAGTTATGCTCTACTACTGCCTTGGTCACAGCTTTCAACACAGCTCTGTTGGACTCTAATCCTATTTCATTCCAGATCTCCTCCAATCAAGAGGAGAAGGGGTTTTTTTCTACTCTTCAAACATTTGATACCAGAATGAGGCAGGGCATGACATAATCAGTTCAATTACAGTTTGTTTTATGCCATGACCTTCAGTATTCTAATTTTACCAGAGAAGGTTTACTAGGGTAACAGTACATTTTCAGCTGGTAGTTTGGTAATCATGTCAATCTTTCTCCAGTATTCCAAGAATCCTCACACATCATTCATTTGAAGTATTTTCTGTCCTTCTCTATCCATCTGCCAATGCAGGTGCCTTATACATAAACGGGAGCTTGGACTTTGAAGCAAGTCACGAGTATTACTTGTCCATTGAGGGCACAAGGAAGGGCTCAGCTTCTCTCAGCGATGTGACCATGGTGGTGATCAACATAACTGACATCAATGACCATGCACCAGAGTTCATCCAAGACCCTTACTTCACTGATATCCGGGAGGATGTTGCAGTTGGAGAAATCATCCTCACGGTATGATTATGAACCTGACCACCTGTCTTCACCTATTCTTTTTGACTTCTGCTATGCATTATTTGCTCTTCTTTTGCACTTTATTGTTCCCTGGATACAGCCATCTCAGTGGGTTTGTAACATTCAACATCTAAGCATGACTTTAAGAAAGGATAGTTGGCAGAATTCCTGACACTCCATAGATAGGGAGAATATTTTGCCTTGTACAATATCTGTAAGTGAAAGCTTCAGATAGCTCAGGAGCTTTGGAGACTTTCCAAGAGGGCTACAATGGCTGCAGAAGGCAAATACCCTTGTAACCTGGGGAAGGTAGAGGTAAAACCCAAGGTACTTCCACATGGAGTTCCCTGCCTAGCTTGTTACCATAACAGCAGTGGTAAAGTAAAGAAGGACAAGGACAAAGCCATCGTTGTAGCTGTGTGGAGTTTTGTCTTGAAAAAACTAATGAATGGCACTTAGGTAAAGTACCTTCCTTCCTCCTCATTTGAGGCAAGCTCAAACCAATACCCCTAAGTGACAAGGAGGTTCTGCCTCCATTCCTCCATTGCAAGGCCTTTTTGGGTCAGGGATTCTAGCTTTTTTTCTCCTAACAGGTGTCAGCTGATGACTTGGATGGAGCAATGAATAACCAGATCACATATTCGATCGTGGAAGGGAACCCACTGGGACACTTTGCCATTCAACCCAAAAGTGGGCAAATCAGCATTGCCAAGCACCTGGACAGGGAAGAGGTGAGTTCAAGAAAATGGGAAGAGAAAGGCAGAGACAGATGTGCTCCATAAGACTGAAGGAGTGCTGTATGTTCAGCTACCTCCTGTTTTCTGAATTATCATCTCATAATACTGTAAGCAGAATGCAAGTATTTCATTCATTCATTCATTTCGTAGACTCATAGATACTGCCCTAGGAAGGCTGGGATTCAGTGGCCACAGCTCTGGGCTGTGATCTGTTCCACTGGTGCTTCAAGCTGGCTAGGTAAGAAGCAGCCCCAAACTAGGAACCAGTGTAGTTGGTTTCTGCTTCTCTGCATCAAAGCATAATAGAAAAGAGGTATGGGGAGGAGATGAAAAAGTCATCTGGACAATCTCTCATTCATAAAACAGTAGCAGCTTAAACCACTATTGGCAGATCTTTTTCCATCTTTGGCAAGTTGCTTCCCTTCTCTGCAACTATTGTGTGGCAGATTTTCATTAACAATGTGCTTTGAAATCTATGGATGGAGAGCCTTAGCCAAGGGCAAAGTTATTGTGGTGTAATGCATGGCCTCAAGCATTTCAACAAGCTGCTGCAGAGTAGAACATCAATGTGAAAAAGCCACCGTGCCTCCAAGTAATCATGCACTACAAATCCTTCAGATCCCCAGTTATTCCCTGACAGTTCGAGCCACGGACAATGGCCACCCTCCTCAGTTCAGCGACGTCACTGTCAGCGTCCACGTGTCGGATGTCAATGACAACCCTCCCCGCTTCTTCCAGCTCAACTACAGCGTGGTGGTGCAGGTAAGCCAGGAGGCAGTTTGTTCTCCCAGTCTGCCTCAGGGTACTATGGTATGCATGCATAGGCTGCTGTTGGAGCAGAGGAGCGAGACAGTGATGAAGAATACCGTTGCTTTGTGTTCACTGCCACAAAGAGCTGGTAGCATCTGCAGGGGCAGGTATTCTGCCAACAGAGGCCATTTTCTCTTTCCAATAGCTTCAGGCACCTCCTGTCCTTTCAGTCCAGGGAGCACAGAGCTTTTCACACTTTCCAAGCCTGGCCTGCAGCCCCTTTCTCTCTTGGAATCATCCATGTCTACACCACAACATAAAGAGCAGACCCAAGTACATGGTCAAGCATCATCATGTCTGCTGGATGCAGCCCAGTTGTTGCTTGGACTCAAAACATCTATACGTACTCAGAAAGAAACATGGACACAACACACTTTCATCTGCTCTTGTGCTGGCATGACTTAAGAGGAAAGCAAAGGCATCAGTTCAACTCTCTACACTTAGCTGCCACATATGCAATGCCATGAAAGGGAGTCACTTGCCACCACTGGGTCTCTGCCATTGCTGGCAAGACTCTCAGTCTGTGTGTACTAGAGAGATGCAGATGGGTTGTGGGATTTGTTTCCCTGTTCCTGATCCAGCTGTTCTTAGGGCACTGTGGGTTCCCCTGAGTCTTTTCTTTTTGCTTGCCTTTCTTCACTGGCATTTTTCCTCATTTCAGGAGAATGCTCCTGTGGGTACAAGCGTCCTGGAGCTTATTATGAGTGACAGAGACTCCCCAGAAAACGGACCACCATATTTGTTCCAGATCACCCAGGGTAATGATGGGAAGGCTTTTGAGGTCACCCAGAATGGTCTGCTGGTGACATCATCCATCCTGAACCGAAGAATGAAAGAACAGTACCTATTACAAGTCCAGGTAGAACCTGTCTTGCTGTCCTAGTATCCGAATTTCCTAGCCAGATTCAGTTGCAAACAAAATCAGACTAGGACGGCACAACTGGATGGAAACATCTCTGGCTTTGGAGAAATCCAATCCAGGCACAAATTGTGCAGCTTGGATCCAGCTCCAGAGCTCATTTCTCCACACAGTCTGCCCACAAGAAGCTGGAGGCCAGCTTCTGTGTTGATCAAATCTTATGATCATAAGAAATACTGTCAGCAGTTTCCTTACATGCTTTTTCCAGCACCTTTCTAGTAACTTACAGTTTTAAGTGAGACCTGGATCTGGTCCTACAAACTTTTTGCAAGTGTCTTTGTCACTTAAGAAGTGGCTTAAGTTCCTCTTCAAAGAGGATTTCAGTTGTTGCAAGTGACTTAATTAATATTTAATGTTATCAGTAGGGATAGTCCATTACAAACAAAAGGACAATGACATGTAAAGTACATACTTCTTCAGTAGTAGTAGTTTTCTAAAAGCTAGGTGGTATTATATTATAAACCTAAACTACTAACTGGCTAGGATTAGGGAGAAAATTATCCTATAATCTGATAATTCACATTTTTCCTATTTTGAGGTTCCTTGAGTCATGCTAGACAGACATTGTCAGGACATGGGCTTAAATACCTCAGAAGATGAGCAAAGGGGTCGAGGTGTGTAACTGCTTTATATCTGTGAATACTCTGTTACACAGGGAACCCCAAAGAGTGGAAACATCTCTAAAGATGACTAATTGTCAGGAAAGCATAGCCACTCTGATGCACTTCAGCTGCAGATGAGCAAACACAAACACGAGCATGACCCCACTGCTAACAGGTCTCAATTGGTCTCCATGGTGGAAGGCATGCTGCCATTTCCCTGGGGCTGTCTCTAGGCAGAGGACCAGCACTGCTGCCTATTTTTCTCATTCCCAACCTGCAGCCTGACATCTTCCACCCATTACTACCTGCAAGACACCATCTTTCACAAGATCTTATCAGCTCATCCAGTCAGGTGAGGTGACTGAATCAGCACATGGCTGTAACAGATCCTTCTCTTTTCCTTGCCAGGTCTCTGACAGTGGCATCCCTCCCCTGTCCTCATCTGCATTTATAAATATCCAAGTAACTGAGCAGAGCCAATATCCCCCCTCAGCCCTTCCCCTGGAAATATTCATCACCACCAACGAGGAAGCCTTCCGAGGTGGAGTTCTGGGCAAGATCCATGCCACGGACCGAGACCCTCATGACACACTGCTGTACACTTTGGTGTCAGAAGTGCCCCAGGAGGGGATCTTCTCAGTTGGAGCTGCAGATGGGAAGATCATTGCTGGGGACAAGCTTCCCCATGGCCACTATCTTTTGAACGTGACAGTCAGCGATGGTACATTCACAGCCACCACCAGTGTCAATGTCCATGTGTGGTGCTTCACGCAGGAAGCCTTGGACAAGGCGGTGGTGCTACACTTCCGCCACCTCTCCCCTGAGGAGTTTGTGGGGGATCACTGGCGTAACTTGCAGAGATTTCTGGGAAACATCCTTGTCACCCGACGCCAAAACATCCACATGGCCAGCTTACAGCCTGCAGCTACCTCCGATGGAGTGGATCTGCTCTTGGCTGTTGGAGAGCCACACGGCTCCTTGTACGAGCCTCGGGTCCTTGCAAACAAGATCACTGTGTCAGCAGGGGAAATGGACCAACTTGTTGGTCTCCGGATGAAGAAAGCAATTCATGTGCCATGCCACGGGTCAGACTGTGCTCACCGTGTCTGCAAGGAAACCATCCAGCTGGATCCAGGCATGATGTCTACTTACAGCACTGCCCGACTCAGTGTCCTCACCCCACGGCACAGCCTGGAGCAAATCTGCTCTTGCAACGGTGAGCAATCCTTCCTGGTAGCATCCTACCCTATAAACCTGCGCGTCTGGTGTTTTCCTTCAGTACACAATAAAGCATCTGGACTTTCCATGGAATTAGGTTGCCCAATGACCAACAACTCTGTCTGCAATTTCAAAGCCAAATCTAGACTCTTAGAGCTTGAAAGTTTCATGTTGGTGGTTGGGATTTTAAAATTAATCTCCTGTAGTACTTAGTAGCAGCAGCAACTATCTCTTTGGGAAAGGTCACTCACAGCTAGCAGGTAATGAATCTCAGGGATCAGAATTTCAGTCTCTGAGCTCCTGGTTAATCCTAGACTCAGCAAAGCACAGACTGATATATTTGAATAAAATCAAATAAAGCATATTTTTTATACCCACTCTAGAATACTTCAAGAAATGAATAGAGAGAGCAGAGACAGAGGTTAGCATCACTTGGGCAGGAATGGTAGAGGGATACCATAGTAAAAACTTATTAAGGACAAGGAAATTCAAGGGTACAGTTTGAGTACATAGAAGAAATACTGGAAGCTCCAAATTGGAGCTCCTGTGGGAGATGCAGTACAGTGGTACATGGGTTGCCATGGATGGAACTGTTCCTGGACAGTTATAGAGGCAGGCTGGGAAAAGCAGCAAGGCTTGATGCAGTCCATAGTCTCAACGTGTGGTAAAACTAAGACCTTTTCGCCCTTCTCCTTCCAGGAACAGCTGTGAGGTTTGGGGGTCACAGCTACATTTGGTACCAGCACTCACAGGTTGGCTCCTGGCACGTGCATTTTCGCCTGAAGACCCACCAGCTGCACGCAGTCGTGTTCTACGCCAACGGGACTGACCATGCCATGCTGGAGGTATGTACTGCAACACACAGGGATTTCTTCCCAGTGTAAAGAAACCTTACTCTGTTGGGGAAGGGAATCCCAGAAAGAAGATACAACAAGTATGTACCCTTAGTAATTCATCTAGCTAAAATGTAACGCTTGGGAAGACCAAGTGAGAGCTAAGCAGTTTGGCAATTGCTGCAAACACAACCACTGAATTTTTTTTACATCTGTGAATGCACTTTCTAGTCTCTGGTGTGAAGTCAGCATATGCCCATATTATCTATAACACCATCTTCTCTCCTTACAACTTGCTTCTCCATCTCCCTCTTATACCACACATCTGAGAGAAGAGATTTTACTAGGTGGAATTTTCCCCAGACCAGGCTGCTTCCACTGTAGCCAAGGATCCCCAAAGTTCAGGAGCTGAGTCAGGCTCTCCCTGAGGACACACATGGTTTGTCAGACCACGTTACAGTCAGGATACCAGGGTACAGAGATGGAGAAGCCAAAGGTGAGCTGAGATTAGGAATGATACCACCAGCCTTTACTTGCATCAGAGCATATGCCATTCAGGTCATGCATCTAATCAAATGGACCTCAAATTAAAGGTCCTTTACAGTGATGGACAGAACAGACAAAAGAGGAGTCTTAAATGTTATTTCTCAACCCCCTACTCTTTTAAGCCACTTTCCTCAGGTGGTTACACTGTTTAAGACACCTGCAGAGCTAAGAACTTTTGTCTTACCACTCTCTCGCCCTTGGCTGCACCCTGAATCCACACAGCATGAAAAAAGATCATCTCCTTCTTCCACTTTGCCAACAGAAGGAAAGCAGCAGATGACTAATGAATAGGGGGTTTATATAATCCTCATCAACTAAATCAGACTAATTGGAGACCAAGATCATAGGACATACTTATCAGCTTAGAGAGTCCCTGAGAGTAATCACAATGAGATCCACACACTGTAACCTACCTGGAAGTGTTCATCCTGTCCCTGAATTCCCTCATGCCTTCTCATGGTTTCACAACCCAGTCTTCCTATTTTGAAATACTTCTCTTTTCACTGTTATAAAAACCCCAAACAGACAGACAGCCACACAGCAGCCAACACCCAGGGATCTGCCCAAAGTATATATTGCAAGCTCCTGCAGCCACATCCATCACTCTCATCACGGCAAGAGCAGAGAAACATCATCCATACATCCTGTACCCATCTGTGAGAGTGACTTTAAGCTGCATCATAAAAGCCTAATGAGAAAAATACAGCTTCTCAAGAAGGGTCTCTAGCTTTCTGCCTCATCTCTGGGAAGGAGAGTCATCAAGTAGTTCAGCAGCAGGAGTCCAGCACTCCAGGGGGTGCTCAGAAAGGATAAGATGGCAGGAAGCCCTACTGAGCCAGTTCAAGAGAGGAAAAACTCATTATTGACAGAGTTCAGTGCTCCCATGGTCTCATGTACCCAGATGTCTCCACAAGCTTTGTAAACTGCAGTACTCTTAGATATAAGCCAAACTTTTGAAAGGTTCATAACTGATGGTTTATAGATTTGGTGAAGAGGATGAGTTCTCCTATAGGCATGCACATCATCACCCTTCTGATCACTAAGCTCTCCTGATGTTCAGAAATTGGTTTCTGCAAGAAGATGGCAAACCAGGCAAGCTGGGCAAGACTTGGCAGTCTGTCAGGTCTTGCTCCAGGGAATCAAGTTCTCTGCTGTCTCCCAGCCCCAGAAATTGATAAGCCCAATCTACAGTTCCATCGAGGTGAAATCAGGTTCCTTCAGATAAAGCAAAGTGACAAAGCTCTCCAGCATGCTTACCAATTGTGCAAAGAGATTTACACACATGCTGCCCTGAGGCCCCTCCATGCCATGTGCCAGCTATATCTAGTTCTTCCTTCAGCAGTAGCTCTGTCGTCCCACTGGGATTAATTTGTACCATGGGCTTCTCTAAGAGCTAACTGTTGTCCTGCTCTGCTTTTGAACCCTCCAAGCAGCCCTATGGTGTAGTATGTAAGTTCCTCTAGAGTTCAGTGTAGCCCATAGCCACTCCTCCTCTAGCCTCTTTCAACCTTCACCACTCTTTGCTGCATCTAATGCCTCTCATGGAGAACTCCTTTGCCTGGGATGAGTTGCTTAAAGTTACATAGCAAGCTCTGCAGGTGTTCCATGAATGTTTCATTCCATCTTTTTTCTTTCTCCACATGCTCTTTGTTTCTATGAAAGAGAGGGTTTATCAACAAAGCACTGAGGACAAAAGGGTGAGAGGTTTACACCTGACTTCACTCTGCAACAACACAGCTAAGCTTTCCTTCCTCTGTATGAGTTTTAAAGATGAATCTTTGGACACAAACCAGCATTTCTGACGCACCAGTTTAATGCAAAAGACACTAGTGTGATTCACTTTTAGCAGATCAATATTTTGTCTCCCTCCCATCTGCTGGAGATCAAGGATTGGATTACAACACCCATCAGCAGCTTTGGCCTGGCTTTCCAGCATGCTGGTTAGGAGCTGGATACAACAGTACCCTCCTTCCTCTGCCTCCCAACTCCCCCTTTTCTCCTCCAGAAAAAGCTGCCAGTTCTGCTCCTCAACAAGGTCCTTTCAGCACCCTCATCCATGCCAAAAGGGACAACTGCTCCAGCACCTTCCCTACCACTAATGAGACAGTGAGAACAGAATAAAGGCCATGTGGCCCAGAACAGGAGTCCATCTGTGACTGATGACAGAGTTTACTGATAGTCTGGATACAAGGGCTTTGATTAGGCTTTGATTATAGCTTAGTATGTGTGAAAGGGTCTTCATTTGCCTAGGAGTCTGAAAATTGGGATTCATCTTGACTCTCAATGTTTAGGCAAGGATAGAGAGGAACAAGCGGTTAGAGAAGTGTTGAATGCGTCCATGAACAGCAGCCACCTGTATTACAGCTAACCATGACTTCTGGCCTGTGTTTTGCAGATGGTTAATGGAGTGCCTCAACTTGGGTACAGCTGCCGGGGGAACTACACCGGGAACCTCTCCTCCTCACGTTTTGTGAGCGATGGTGAGTGGCACTCAGTCTTCCTGGAGATGAAGAACACATCTGTCCGTCTGCTCATCGATGGCCTGGGAAATGCCTCTCTCCAGCTGCCAGGGACCTGTAGCATCTCCCAGGGCAGAAGAGACCTGTTTTTTGGGGGCCTCCAGCAGCCGCTCCAGTCCCAGAGACTCACACGGGGGTTTAGGGGCTGCCTGGACGTGGTTGCAATCAACGGCAGAGAAGTGGTTCTCCTGCCCGGGAAAGGGCAATCAAAGGAAGTCCTGGAGGAGGTGGGGATAAAGCAGTGTTGCTCCCCCACCGGCGCCTGCATCAGCAACCCATGCCTCAACAATGGGATGTGCTCCGAAACTCATGGAGGAGGTATGTGAACATCCCACACAGAGCAATACAAGAGTAATAAGCAGTGAGGGGAAAGAAAGGTGCAACCACTTCTTTCATCCCTTTGTAAGGGGCTACTCCAAAGGAGAGTCAGAGGTCCCTCCTTTCTCAGGGGACCTGTAATGAGAACTGACCCACTGCAGCAGCAGCTGGGGGATATGATATCATCACCCTGGCTCTCACCAACAGACCATGGCCCGGAGGGCAGAAGGGTGTTTCTGAGGAGTGTGCATGACCTAGAAGAGCACAGAGTTGCCAAAAACTCAAATGCAAATAGAATTCCACCCACCCCTCTGCATCCTCTTTGCTTAAGGAACCATCAGCAAATCAGGCAAGATGGGATCATGCAATGATAGTATCTAGGCAGAGAAACAAGCCAAGATCTTGGTCTATTCCCACTGCAATCAGTGACTCCCCGGGGCTATGGGAAGGGACATGGGAAAACCATAAGCTCAAATTCAAGAGTCTCAGGCTATCATAAGGTGCACATGCGCAAAAGAGGTTTTATACCAGGCCCAAGACAGTCTCACCACTGCCCCATTTCTCCCATCAGAGGTTCTCCCTGCAACAAACTGCATCACAGGGACAGAACTAGTTCACAGTGGCCTTGGGTGGAGGAACCACTCCCAGAGATTTCCAACTTTGTGTCACTGCTCTACACCTATGTCCTGTCTTCCAGCACACCATAAGACTAAATCTGTCAAGATAGATACTGTTCACACTTTGGCCCCTCCGTGGGGCAGAGGGATGCTTTCCAGGTTGCTGCATAGAAGCAGTAGAAGCTCCTCCTGCAGGTCTGTGCTCTTTGGGGCCACTGCCAAAACCCACACCCTGCCCCAGAGAGCAAGCGAGGATGGAGGAGGGAGCACACCTCTCCTCCTGCCCTACCCGCAGCCTCTGGGAACAAGATTCCCAGCCCTGTCGACTCAGCACCTGCCTGGTTCAGGTGAACTTGTTTGACACGAGATGCCTCTTTCCCAAACAGTTAGCCTAGCTGGCACTTACACCTCAGCTTTACCCTTGAGATCCTCTGCACAGAAATCCCCTCTGGCTGGGCTGGAAGGGGCTGAAAGCCCACAAGATGAAAACTCATCTCTGCTCTAAGTCAAGGCATCACTTGCTTGTTTTGCAGAGAGCATACGATGGGAGAGGGGGGAGAGGAAAATCACTCACTTCCTAACAATCTAATAATCATCTAGTGCCCTTCCCATAGTTCCCTTCCAAAATGACAATTAGCTTCTGCAAATGGTCCAGCTGCCTAGGAAAGAGTTTGTGGGACGTGGCCCCAGGCAGAAATATGCGGGACACTGCTGCAGGGAAGGGACTGCTCAAGAGACATGCAGTTTGCAAGGTTATCCTGGATGTTTGGCTTCCTTGAGCTCAGTCATGGAAACCATGGGCATGCAGTGCAAGCTTATGCAAAGCTCTGCCCAGAGATCTAAGGCGTGGGATTACATGCACAGACAAAGACAGGTTTGTGCAGGCAAGCCCAGGTAAACCACGTGGCTGCGTGAGAACGCATCTGTGGGGAGGGGGCCAAAGCCAGACCAGCTCAACCACAATGCTCTGGACCACAGGTGCAAACACATGTCGACCCCTGCATTCAGGAACACATGTATTTGGGCATACAGCCCTACAGGCAACGTCCAGCACCTGCTGCACAAGTGTCAGCATGTTCTTGCTGTACAACCACTAACACGCATGTGGAAACAGGTCTAAAGCAGGGATGTCTAGCTTGTGGACAAGCAGCAAAGACTTTTCAACAGTGCTGCAAGGTGGCAGTTCTGTACTTCTTGCATGGCACCACCAGCCATGTGACTAGCAGGAGCTCAGCAAAGCCAGAGATATTCCCACACTTCAGGGCACACTAAACAGCAGCCAAAAAAACAAAGAGCAGCAGCCCCCTCCGAGTCCCCAGTTATGCTGGATTTCTCACTGGCAGTGAGCAGATACCTCCTGTAGGCAAGAGAAACCCAACATGTTGAGACAGGCACTCCATACCACTAGAACTTGCAGGACCAAAGACTTCAGTGAACAAGAAGTTACAGACTATTGCATTTAGCAGAGTCAGAAATTGTGAATCAGCCAGCCAGGCCCCCCTTCCTTGAACCCAAATTTGTCCCCCAGCTTCTCCATGCAATAAAGCTGTGCCCTGAATCCATCCCTGGCAGGAGAGGGTCTGTGCCAGGAGAGGACAGGATTCACTTGTTGCTTAAATAAATAGCTCCCTAGTGCTACCACATTGCCCCAGAGTGGCCACCCAGCCTCCAGCAAAAAGCAATGCATCCACCAGCCCTCCATGGATGGCTTGGGTGCACTACAGCACCTCTGCAGCAGCAAGAACCTACACTCAGGTGGCCATACTGAGCCCTCTCTGGGTGCCACCAGCAACAGGCACTGCAACTCCCTGTTCTTGTTAATTCTTCCATATGGATATGGTCTCTGTATGGCACTGTCTCACCCTCTCCAGGTTACACCTGCATCTGCCCCGGGCTGTTTTCTGGTGATCACTGTGAGCTGGGGGACAGTCCCTGTGACTCCAAGCCCTGCCTGCATGGGGGAACCTGCACCCTCTCTGCCACTGGCTACTCCTGCCACTGCCCTGACTGGTACCTGGGTGAAAGGTAAGTTCCAGGAAGGCTTCAGGACAGGTAATCTACCATGGTGAACTGAAAACATTATATCTACCAATAAGCACAGCACATTTCTGTAGCTCACCAGGTCCAGACACTCTGGAATCAATTGCAAATTGCATATCCCTGAGCACTGCAGCAGAGAAGTGTTCGAAGGCAGAGCTGAGGACATAAATAGCTCTGTCATTGTGTGGTCACTGCACACCCTGTGCCCACCTCCTCTGAGCAGGAGTGAAAAAAGGTAATTGTCCTCTCCTTCCAGATGAATGCTTGCAGATACTGTGCTTAGTGCAGGTTCAAAGCCTGTCCCTGTGAGGGAAGAGTCTCCTCATGCACTGCTCCTGCCCACAGTGTGAGCTGAGCTGTGGTGGTGGCACCCTGGCAGCACTGCCCTGAGTGGTAGGAGATGCCCTGAGCCTGGCAAGATTCTCAGTAGCACAGTTGCAAGCTACCCCCTCTTCCAGCCAGGGACACCCAGCCTGGTTGCTGAAGGGGTTGTTTCTGCCCAGGACCAGCTCTGCAGGGGGAATTTCTGTCCTAGGTCACAGTCACAGTTTATACAATTCAAACCTCAGCTCAGGATAGTAGGCTGTTTGATGCTGTTGCCCCTTTCCTGTCAGGCAGGCTATGGACTCTTGTTATCACCAGGTGTCAGTGTGTTTGGCTTTCACCCTGAACCCTATAGTTCAAATCACTTTGAAGTTCATCAGTCATACAGCTTGGACACATTTCCTTTATATGAAATGTCAGAGCACACCACTAAACCACGTCCCTAAGCGCCACATCCTTCAAATACCTTCAGGGATGGAGACTCCACCACTCCCCTGGGCAGCCTGTTAAATAAACACCTGCAGCTAGAGAACTAACCCAGGCCCAGAGGCTGTTCTGCTGCTCAGTATTACCAGCCATGCACCCCCTTCAAGCCCCCTGCCCTGTCTCCAGCCCAGCCTGAGGAGAGATGCCCAGCATTGGCTCCCACAGCATCACATTCAGTTCATCCTCCTGCCTTACCCATTAAGCCAGGATGAACACTGGCCCTTTGAATCAACACAAAGGCAGAAATTACTGCTGCGACTCTTGGAGTGAAAGCATGCAGCTGAGCATTAGGTGGCAGTGTGACTTCCAAAATCACCCATCGTCCAGCCAGAGCCTGTGCACGCACCAGCTCATACAACCTAAAACACTGACTAAGAAACAAATTAGGAGGAGCCCAAACCTCACAGAGTAACAGGAAAAAAGAAAGGAAGGAAAGCCAACAAAGAATTGCATGTTCCCCCTAGCACGAGGTGACCATTACTGTTGGAAGGAAAGATTCCCTGTACTGTTGGGGAATGTTTAACTTGTGTGGGGTGTAGCAGGACAGAGAAGCAGAAATTTGGTCTGAAAAGTATCATTTTATACTTGAGGGTCCTGGTCCTCTGCCAGGAGAGACAGGTAGCATGAGTCTATCACACGAGGAAGAGCAGCCCAAGATGGAGCATCCTTGGCTGGTGACATCACCCTGAATAGGGCGATGCAATTTTAGCTACATCCCCAGATTGACAGTGGCTGTCTCCATCCTCTCCTCCCCACAGGTGCGAGAAGCTGGCTGAGGAGTGTCAAGACAACCCATGCCGAAATGATGGGCGTTGCGTGAGCAACCAGGGCTCCATCCGTTGCATCTGCCCACCAGATTACCAGGGACACTACTGCACGCAGCCCATCATCACCCCTGCCATCGTGCCCACACAGTGGGCAGTGGGCCCCGAGGAGATCGCAGAGATCGTAGCCGGCGTGCTGGGGGCAGCCATCCTGGTTGTGGCCTTCATGCTCATCCGCAAGCGCTACCGCCACCGGGCCAAGGCACACAAACCCGTGGCCCGGGAGGACCCCGACCTGCTCTCCAAGAGTGAGTTCTCCAAGAGTGTGGGTGTGGGCACCCAAGCCGTGCCACCCATCGAGCTCAACATCCTCAGCGACACGGCACACAACAACCTGGACAGGGCCACACCAGAGCAGCGCAAAGCCACCAGCACCCCAGAATTTGTCACCTTCAACTCAGCCAATGCTCCAAAGCACCGGGGCACCATTGTGTGCAGTGTGGCACCCAACCTGCCCCCTGCTGCACCCCCCTCCAACTCCGACAACGAATCCTTCATCAAATGCACTTGGGCCAGGGAAGAGATGGGTCAGTAGCCACAATTTTTCTTGCACTTATACATCCCTTTTCCTCTTGTAAAGTGGATCTAAGGTTTCCAAACATGAGGGACCAACAATATTGCTTAAAGCCAAGCAAAGCAAGGGTAAATGCTGCCCAAGCCTTGCTATAGGTTCTTCACTGACTCTTCCCTGCCTGCACATCCCCATTTTAAACTCTAATTTGCTCAGTTTCATACACAATCAGGAAGGAAACCACTAATGCATAGCCTTGATTCCCATGCATCCTGGGTCAAACGGCCCAGGGAAAGTAAAAGAGAGTAATGAAGGTTAAGGGAGAAAGTAAGATCCTAAAAGTTATTCTTGAGTTTTAGTGAAGACACTTGAATCAACGCTCCCAGGCAGAAGGGATCATGCCCTCAGGGAAACACCTTGCATGGCTCTGGACAGCAAGGTTACTACTGCTTTCTCTCTGTGCAGGAGTTCAGCACCAAAGTACACTGTTAGAACAGAGCTCACAAGAGCAACCTCAAGGAAATTGAGAGATCTAGTGGGTTACTTTCTCTGCGCTCATTCCTTCATCGTGCAAGCTTCTTACATCCCAACAGTGTGATGAAGCCTGCATTTTGGGTGCTAGAGTGGTGGGAGTCTGAAGGCTGGCAAGAACCAGCCAGGGGTGCCCTCAGGTCCCCTCAATTCCCAAAGCAGCAACTACAGCTCCCGTCCCCACATTTCCTCTCTTCCCTGATCTGCCACATCTCCTGCAGGCTCAGAGTCTACAGAAGGAATTTGCAGGAGGGCGAGAAAGTGAAAGCAACAGCTTGAACTGCAGCTAACACAACTCTTGTTTTATTCCAGTCTACCCAGCAGAAACAACTTACTGGCCTCCGCGGTATCTGTCGTCAGACGTCCAGGAATATTCTCACTACGAGATCATCCAAGGTCCCCCTCCACCGTCCTCCCATCCTCCTCTCCCCCCACCACCCCCTCCACCGGCGGACGCGGAGCCGGTTGCCCTTTACGGGGGCTTTCCCTTCCCTCTGGACCAGAGCAACAAGCGAGCCCCCATCCCACCCCGCTACAGCAACCAGAACCTGGAGGACTTCTTGCCACTGGACATGGGAGCCTCCCAGTGCCAGAACGAATATACAGCCATCAGCTACTACCCAGCCCAGCTGGTGCAGGGCGAGGGTGTCCCATACCAGCCCGACCCAGGCTACAAGAGGGTGAGCATGCGCCTGAGCGTGGCTCAGCCCTCCTACGCGGACTGCGAGGTGGGACATCAGCCCAGCATCCGAGCCCAGCCCCTTCCACCCCCCAACTATGAGGGGTCCGACATGGTGGAGAGCGACTATGGGAGCTGCGAGGAGGTGATGTTTTAACGGGGAGCTCGTTCTCGAGATGAGAAGAGAAGCACGTCTCCAGACAGAACAGTGCGCAGGGGGCTGGCACCTGACGCTGAAGGGAGGCTTACTTGTGCCCACCCCCGCCCTCCCAGCTTGCAGAATCTCCTCCTCGATGGCCGGGTTTTAATTTGGCTGGATCTTTCCCCCCACTGCCTTCCGTGTTGCTCCTGCTGCAAACAGGGGGGAAATGCTCCAGCCACTGCCAGGATATGGAGGATGCTCCTGGGACGCCAATGACAAACCTGTCTCCTTGCCAAGGGGACTTCCTCTGACACCATGCAGGTCTGCAGCATGCCACCTCCTCCCACCCCGGACTCCCTGGCCACAGGGATGAGGAGGAGGGCAAGCATTGCAGGCATGGCAGCAGTTGTTGTGGAGAAGGTGTGAAAGGACTAGTAATGCACAGCCTGGGAGTGCCCCAGGTAGGATAAAAGGGGCCCCCTGCCCACAGCTCTGTCTCCAAAGGCTTGCATCAAGCCAACAGTTTGCTCAGTGGAATAGGCAAACCTTCCATGTCTGCTCCCCACCTCAGGGAGAGAGATGAGGGAACACAGTTGGTCCCGACAGCACATCCCTAACTGGGCCAACACAAGTCCAAGGAGGAAAAAAAAATTAAAAAGAGACCATTTCTGTAGAAAAACAAAGCAACAAGCTTCACTGCAACAGGAACCACCCACAGACTCAAACCAGTGCAGCTAGCAGCAAAGCAAGACCCCTGCCCAGCCAGGCTGTGCTCATGGCAGCAAGGGAGACTCTTACCCAAGTATACAAGCACAGACATGTCCCCCATGGCTGTTGTGGCCCTGTGCTGAAAGGCAGCAGTACATGGTCCTGCCACCCTGCTGGGGCTCCCCAGTGTATCCTAGAAAGACTGGCCAATGCTGGGTGGCATCTCCTACCCGAGATAGGGGTCACTGAGGCTGCTGAGCGAGGGTTTGCCTGTATGTCCTTGTGCTTGGAAATGTACTGTTCCTTTGTGAGAGGTTTTCTTTGGTTGGTTGGTTGGTTGATGTAACTTTTTTGTTGTTGATTTTTTGGAAAGTATTAAAAGAGTTTGGATTTTTTTACTAATGATTTCTCAGTAACTCAGGGATTCCCTTGTAGATAGGATATACTTGCCTAGCTCCAGCTAAGGGCAACCCAGAGAATAACAGCTTGTTTTGGACTCCAGCACCCCAAGCCTCTTTGAGCCTTCAGGGAAGTACCCAGACAGAAAGTTGAGTGCATCTCTGAGGATCCTATAAGGGCCAGAGGAAGGAGGCAGAGCTGCTGTAGCCTGCCTTGCCTCAGAAAGGCACAAGCCTCCCAGATCCACTAGCTCAGGAGCAAGGGGGTTGAAAGGACCCAAATCCTATCCCTGCCTTGATTCCCAACCAGAGACACTTGGGAACACAGAAATTAGTCTCATTTGTGAAAGTCAAGCCACTATTAAGTGACTATTACCTTGTTAACCTGGAAAACACACCCGACTAAAGCATACCTGCAGAGGTCTTCAAAATGCTTAGCACAGGCTCCATGGGACACAGCAGCAAGTCCCAGTACCTGCAGACCTTATTTGCAGCCCCATTCCTATGTCCAAGCATCCTCTGGACATCAGGGCTGCTTACCACTCCTCCAGCACTCATCGGCCACCCAAGCACTGCCTGGTTTACCACTCAAAGATCTTCGTGCACCTCAACAAGCATTTTTTTAAGCAAAAGCCCCAGGTTTGTCACCACCCACACATGCTGAGCAGCCTCCTCTGGAAGGGGATTGCATGTGGGACATACAGGAATGTTCTCACTGGGCAGCCCAGATACAAACTGGAACCAGCCCCACAGTCATCTAGCCCAGCTCCTGACTTCCCATGGGATTTGCACAGGAGTACAGCTTCTACTTTGAGAGCCAGCTTTGCTCAGCAGAAGTTAGCCCTGCCTGGATTAGGACTGATATTTTAGCTGTTCAGTTTTACTTTGCAAATCCCTTTCAACATCTACATCCTAAAAGAGCACAATCCCTCCTTGTTAGTTTGGGCACAGCATTTCCAAGCTCAGACACCAGTGAGTTGTGTGGGAAAACACAAGAGAAATCCTGGAGGAGGTGTGAGAGTAAAAAGAGCTTTTTATGTAATTCCAGGAGATGCTTCAGGCTGGAGAAGGTTGGAGGAGAGACCTCCCAAGGTCCCTGCCAGCCCTAATTACTCTACAACCCTAAAGTGGTTTGTACACAACACAGTGACATCTCTGCCAAGACCAGGACCAGGGCTGCCTCTGGGCAGAAGGGAAACCCATCAGTACAGCTCACAGCTCCAAACCCCAGGTCTGACCACAACACATCCTGCCACCAGCTCCACACCCCAAGTCAGGGACTTACCCTGCTCCCCAAAACACCTCAGAGATACCCCAACATCTTACCTGCTTGTTCAAGAAGAGCTCCCGACACAGAGAGGCTAGGAAGGAAAGAGCAAGATGATTCCTGCCTGAATTGCCAGCTGCAAGATGAGCTTCACCTGGCATGATCAGACTTCCCAGCCCCATGACCCCACCACACCTGGAGTTCCTTCCAAATTAAAGCCAGGGGAGGGAGCACTTGGCCTCCTTTTTCAGGTCCCCAGCTCAGCTTTATCTGCTGGGAGCTTTGCAGTTCCCTGTGCCTGTTTTTAATACAACCCTATATACAGACAGGTCCCCACAGCAGACTTATCCCCCTGTGCACTGGCAGGATGTTTTGAAGAGCAGGTTGCTCCAGGCTTACTGGAAGAGAAGTATTTATTTGCTTTTGGACAAAGATAAAAATGGGCTTTGCCTCCTCTGCTCCTGTTTTCTGCTCATAAACCTCAGTTTGTGCCTAACCTCTCTAGCACTTTCAACAGAGTGGAATAGCAGGAGCCCCAGCAGGACATACCATTGCTGCTGGTTCAGGATCTGGGCAGGCTTCTGAGGTGTGGTCCCAGGCTGTCATCCTGCTAGCATCCCACCCTTGCCCCAGGAGAGCCAGTTTCTCAGCAACATGCACTGTTATAAGGCTAACCCAAATTATTCTTCCCAGGGTCAGAAGCAGTGTAACAACAGTGATGACACTGTCTTTCAGGCTTTTTGACTTTTAATTCCCTGGGGTCACCTTGGCTGGCAGCAGCCCGGCAGGTTGAGGGCAATAGAGACTATGGTTTGCTAAGTGACACCTGGGAAGGGGCAGCCTCAGCAAAGCCATTTGATAGACCAGGTGCAGCCTTGCAGTGCTCAACCCTTGGAAGAAAGGATGGCCATGGAACTGGCCAAGATGCTTCTCCATGGTCAGTAATAGCCCAAGCACCAGGAGCTGTGCGTGCTTAGCCACTCTTCCCTGCTCTGGGGTTCGGGTAGCCTCAGATCCCCCTCCAGGTACCACCCTCCCCAGCAGTCTGCATACAAAAAGACTTTCCTGCCATAGCTTCAAGACCTTAACGGTTTTTAGCACTGATTTCCCAAGCAGCCCCACTAATGACACACTGCAGTGGCATGAATTATTTAGCAGCACTGAGGATAAGCCAAGCTGCAGTGCTGCTGGCAGGGAGCCCAGCTGCTCTCATGGCTTTTGCTCCTTTGATCTCTAGGGCAGATCAGCAGCAGCTCAGTCTCCACCATCAGCACATACTGGACTCTCCTTTTTAGCTGCAGCTTCACTTTTGGTATAAACCAGGCTGCTGGGGCTCAGGACACAGCCAAGAAGCCAAGGCACAGCTTTGGTGGGGCAGAGAGAAGAGCCAAGCTCAGTGAACCCATAGAAGCTCTGCCCACAACCTCCTTGCACAAATGCATTCCATAACAAAAACTGTAGTTTTCAGAGCAGGAAAGCTGAAACTTTTTCATGTGAAACACTCAGCAAAAGAACTTCTTGGGTGCTGCTGTGGGAGTGGGAAAAGCAAAGGATGTGCCCCTAGCTGCCTGCTGGGTGCCAGATCTGCTCTCCCAGGGGTGTCCCCCCTCCCTGAGTTCTTGGGTGGTATTTGGGTGGTATTTGCAAAAAGAGGAAAAAACAGTAACAAGAGATGAGTCCCAAATATTGCAGCATGTCCCCTGGCTTTAATGCCCTACCACTGCCCCACCCAACCTAGCACAACAGAGCTCCCCTTGGAGGCCTCCAGACCTGCCAGGTAGTTTTACACCTGCCTTGTGGAAGAGAAAGCTTCACCTCACACCCCAGAGCCTTTCCACGTAAAAAATAGAACATGTTTATTGATTGAAGTAAGCTACATGATTGAGGTGTGGCACCAGCTCCTCCACTGGGCAGCCACACACTGTAATGACAGTATCCATAGGCACAAGACATAAACATTAAAATCATTCCTGTATTTACAGAGATAAATTTCCTCGGGAGAGCAGCTGACAACACCCAAGTGTCAAGTTTTGGTGTCCATCAGGTCCTATGCCAGGTCCTCCTGGCTCAGCAGAGCCCCTCACATGCCCCACCAGCATGTCTGGCCTCATCTCTGAACACCCTCTGCTCTCCCTGACAGAAGTGACAAACTGCAAAAACTGTTTAATGCTGCTGTGCTATCCCAGTCCCCTTGGATATCAGGTCTTCCTTGCTGATTGCTAAGTGAGTTTGGTTGCTAGGAGCCCCACCAGCAAACCCACTGATGCCCAGTGCCAGGCTGGGGACACGCTCTGGCTCACAGCTGTCCCCCAAAATGTGGCCAGCCTTCTCATGGGGTACCAACAGAGCTGGAGGCAAGCATCAGATGACCCCTGCTCCTCACAGCATGCCCTCCTTTGCTAATGGTGGCATTTCTGCACACAAAGCCAACCCCCAAGGGCCACACCAGTGTCAGTACACAGCAATGGATGTGAATATTGCACTTTTCCCATTCCTGGTATGCCCTGGAGCCCCCTCCCAGATCTGTGTGTTTGTTTTCTCCAGAAGGAGGATCTGACTTAAAGCTTTGTTCTGCTCATGACTGAGTGATGCTGAAGCATGTAGAAACCTTCATCACCAGCTGGAGTTGGAGGAGAGGAGGTGAACCTCAAGATACAGAGTGAACAGATGCAGGACTGGAAAGGAGCAGCACTGTGTCACAGACCTACCCCACACCTGGCTGTGGGTCCACATACCAACATGGGGCATCCAAAGCAGAACCAGCAGAGGAGACACAGAGCAAGACACTGACACACCACACAGGGAGGAGAAAGGCTGCAGGGACAGCACTCTGCAGAGCCTTCTCCTCCCAGAAGTGAGTCAAACACCAAAAATAACCCCAAACCTCACTCATCCTCCATGAGAGACAAGAAAGCAGCCTGCCAGTGCTATATTCACACTCCCTTCCCACCACCAGCAGCAGCCTTTGCCCAGTGAGACACAGCTGTAGCAGGATGCAGGGATAAAGACTCCAGACACAGGGTTGCAGAAGGGTGGCTCAGCCCCAACCTTTTTTGCACCACTAGGAAAAGGCATCCCATGGAGGATGCATTTGCTCTCATCTCACAAAAGAAAAAAGAGAAATCCAGCAGAAAGGCAAGGAAACTCTCTAGGGAGGAAGCTGGGCTCACCAATGGGGAAGAGAGCAGCAGCACAGCAGGACTGTCCCCTCCAAGCATGCACCAGCCACAACACAAGAAGCAACAGGAGCACAGGGAGAAGAGCCACAGAACTGCACCCTCCCAGGGGACAGGAGCTGGGATGGAAGCAGAGGATGAAGAGGGAGTGGGACCAGGACAAAAAGGGTCATTTTTTATTATTTTTGTGTGTGATTTGACATTCAGTATTGGCCTGCAGATGCAGACAGAGAGTGCCGGGGCCAGCTCGGGCACTGTAAACAAGGTGATGTATTTCTGTGGCATATGGGCAACACATGGTGACCCCTGGGGACACCCTGTTCTGCAGAGGGATAGAGCTCCTCCCAGCTGAAGGTGACCACCTCAGCCCCTCCCTATGGCAGAGTCCATTTGCTCTTCACATGCCTTGGTTCTCTAACACTTCCCAAAGCTACGTGTTAGGTGTGCACTAGATGGGGGGGAGGGGAAGCGTCACTACTGAAAGCATGGGCCAGGGTTCAGCAAACCCTCCAAGGCCAGGGAGGGGCCATACCTGGTGCCCAGCTCCAGGCCCTGCTTGGCCCATGAGGTGCCTGGAAACAGAGCAGGAGCACGGTAAGAGACAATGCCCATGTCTGAAGATCCCACCGTGGGAGAGCTGGGGGGCCCCAGGGTGCTCCACACCTTGGGCTCTGCCTGCCCCCCCCTCACAAAGGCAGGGTGAGGAGGCAGCTCCATGCTCTCCAACCTGAGCTGAAGTTTCTCTGCTGTAAAAATAAAGTGCTGAGGGGGAAATAAAACCAACTGGCACAAAATAGAGCAGTCCCTGTTCCCCACCCTGACTGAAGGGGTGGGGGAATACGGAAAGGGTGAGATTTAAAAAATAACATAAAATAAGATAAAAATTTAAAATCTTCATCCCCAGGATTCTTCCCCTTTCTAAGTGACTATTTACAGAGGTCCCCAGGGGGCTGTTCTGATGTATTACCTGCCCACAAAGCCCCCAGGGAAGGCACTGCCCCAGCCTGGATCTCACCACCCCAGCCAAAGCCCTGCACAGGAGCCTGCTGCAGATGGGAGGCTGTGATAGTTGGACAGCCTTGTCCTCTGACAGACCAAACCCACCACGTGTCACAGGAGGAGAGGAAAGACCATTCCCAGAGGAGCAGCAGTGCCTGGTGCCCATGAACCCCCAAGCACAGCATCCAGAGGGGCCAGCAGGGCAGGGTGACCCTCACTGCACCATGACAACGGTGGTGTTCACAACGGTGGCCACAGGAGCTATCAGCTCCACCAGCGCCGCATACGTCCCCACCACGAAGCCCACGAAGCCAAAGATGCTGATGACGATGTCCTTGATGATGACAAGGGGGTGCATGCCTTCTGTGTAGTAGGTGGCGATCTCCAGCAGAGGGGGGAAGATGAGAGCCAGGGCGCTGCTGCTGACGGAGCCCACCAGTGAGATGACAATGTCCAGGCGTGGGATGAGGATGGCCAACACACCTGGAGAAGAAGCAGACCTGACAGTTAGTGCTGCCAGCTCCCAGATGGCAGAGCCTCTTCTCCCCTGAGTCAAAGTGAACTACAACCCACCGCAGGGATGCCCTTCTCCCTGACACAAGAGCTTTGAAGATGTGGCTGTGTATTTTTCCGGCTACTCCCCCCCCCAACAACCAGTTAACTCACTGCACTGAGTTAATGAAGCACAGCACACAGACCAAACCCTTTCTGTTGCCCTAGGCACCACCACAGCGAGCTCCAGGGCTGAGCAGGATGAGTGCTCTGGCAAACAGATGCCACTGGCAGAAGGGTGGCTGCCGGCGTCCTCGGCCCCCTTCGTGAGAGCAGGCACCCTTGCTCCCCACACCTGGTGAGCTGTAAAGCCTCAGAAACCCCATAAAAGCAGGAGATGGGAGGAAAAAGCCATCTCCCCCTACCACCCCAAATAAATCTGTGTGGTTTGTGTGTGTTTAGAGCTGCTCCAGCAGCAGAGTGCCAACGGCACAGCCTGGGGGAGAACATTTGGTAGGTAAAAACTGCAGCCAAGGAAAATCATCCCCCTGGGAGACTTCTGAGAGCTTGCATTTAGCAGTGCAAACTCTGGCATATTCCTGCTCCCCCTCCTCCTGCTCAGAGCCACGGGAGGATGGAGGGATGGTGCCTTCCCCTCCCAATCAGCCTACTGCTCCCACCACCTCTGAGCTCCTGTTGAGGCACTGCAGTGTCAGCGTTTGGGCAGCAGACCTAAAATAAAGGACCACCAAGGTTCCATTTTGCAATGAAGGAGCAGTGTCCTTTGGCACATTCATGCACCAAGCTCCTCATCTGTGCCAACCTCAGTACTCAAGAGCATTGCTGCTGCTTTTTGGTCAAACAAAGGCTGAGGAAAAGGCAACAAGAGCTTAGCATGACAGAAAAGCATCCTCTGCAAGCAAAGTAGACTTCGTTGCTTAATCAAAATGACAAAGAGAAATAAATTGGGTTATTGCTTTGAAAGCTCTGCTTAGAAAAAGGAGACAATGAGAACCATGGCAGCTACAGTCTCAGTGGAGAAGGGGCATCTCAGGGCTTCTTAACAGAGAGATTTGTTTGCTCCCTGGCAATCAACCACAAGCAAGAGAGGCTGTTAGAATCTCCCTGAGCCAAAGATCACCCACGGCACTGCAGGAGATGGAGGGCTTGGGAGACTGACAGCAGGCAACGACATAAGCAAGAGATGCTCCTGCACATCACCACCACTGCAGCCCTGTTGTCATCTGGATAAGTCTAGAAACAAACCGTCCCTCCACCATGGGGAACAGCACCAAAGGAGGAAGTTTAACCAGGTGCTTAGCTCTGGCCAGAGCCAGGCAGGCTGCTGCAGGCAGCATCCCTGCTCCAGCAGCCTGTGGGGAGAGCAGAGCATCTGACCACCAACAGCATCTTCAGCCCACCCCATAGTGCTCTTAGAACTCGAAGTAAACAAAACTATTAACCCCCTCTCTAAACCAAGCAGAACTGAAGTACCAGCTGCAGTCCTCAGCCTCCAGGGCAACAGTCGTGCTTTCTGCAGGTATAATTCAAAGGGGGTTTAAGTGTGCTGGTTTTGAAGTCTAAGCTTGAAACACACCCATACACCAAATTGCAGCTCTCTTTGGAAGCCAAAGCTGTGATGCAGGCTTGTTCTGTGGCCACAAAATCATCTGATGAATATTCATGCAACCCCCCTCATTGCTTTTATCTTTGCCAACAGACACAGTGATCTCTTACACAGAAGCGGAAGGGGAGGAGGTACAAAGGAACAAGCATCCTTCCACCAACACCTTCCGCTGCCTCCCTACCCCCAAACAGGAGGAGGAACAGCCACTGCCGGTGCCTAAAGCCTCCCCAGCACTCCAAGCCTTCACTTCCCTGGCCAGGCAGACTCCAATGACATCCAGGAGAAGCTCCCATCGCACAAGAAGGCTGGAAGCCCAACCACAGCACCGGTGTAGCTAGAGCACATGGTTCAGCACAGCAGGATTTAACCCCCGCACCATCCCTCCAGCTGTGGGTGTCGAGGCAGAGTGTGCTAAAGGAACTCAGCATAGAGAAGATGAGACTTTGCCCACCTCTATTAATGCAGCACTTCTGGTCCATCAGTAGCAAAAGCCCAGAAACCAGCAGCATCCTGCTCTCAGCCAGCTCCACCACCCCCAAGTTAGCACTACACCTATCCCAAACACAAACCAAAGCCAGCTGGGACACATGGCCAGGACAGGCAGACTGCAGGGCTGGGGTCTCGCCTGTTAACATGACATCTGACGCTTGACTTTGATGCATCAGCAGCATCAAGCCATGGAGAAAAGCTTTTTCAACAGATGAATCCAGGAAGCTCAGTCAAGCACTTCAGCTGTGCTGACAATAGCAAGGATTTAGCCTTCAGAAATCAAAGACAGCCAAAATCAGATACTCCCACACCTGCTCTGCTCCATACCTTTTCCAGAGGTCCACCAGGCTTAAGTCCAGCACCCTGCTCCACCAGAGCCTCACTGCAGGCACCAAACACCATCAAGGAAACGGACCGTTTGGGGCTGATACAGCCAGACCTACCCTGTGGCAGGCTCTGCAGCCGAGCAGATTGCCACAGGCACACTGGGGCTTTGTGGATGGGTCATGCACCGTTGTCACTTGTCATTTACTGTGCTACACACTGCAATGAATGTGTGTGTGTACAAGGAGATCACTCCTTCATGGTCAGCAACCTCTTTGCTGCTGTGTCCCCATCACACAGGTATGAGAAGCCTATCTGCACATTGCCTATGGAAAACAGCCTCCAGTCTGGGCTGCCCTGGTATCGGACCAAGTGCTGAGAGTGTTTCATGCAAAGCTTGATTGGCCCCAAAAGTGGCACCAGGTGGATCCCAGGTCCAAGGCTCCACAGGTATCTGTCATGTCCAGATGGTGTGGGAGGTTTATTACTCCTCCACCGAGACTGGTCCCATACAGAGGGGGAAGGTGACCAACGCTGCTGCTCCTTAAAGGCCACCTTGACCCACTGGCTTGCATTACCAAGGTCCAAGAGACTCCCTGCCGTGAGGGTTCTAGCAGCAGGACCAGAGGCAGCAAGGTGAGAGGCAAAGGTTCTCAGCACCACCAGCCCACAGCAGGAAGGAGGTGTCATATCCTCATAGGGGAAGACAGACAAGCTGGTTTTTACTCACAGGTCACAATGACCATGGCCACTCTGAGGAGCAGGTTGACGACGCAGCCCCAGCGCTCTGGCACCCGGGCGACAAGGGGAGGGATGATGATCTCGGCAGGCACGTAGAACTGCACAGCGTATGTGACAAAAATCCCAAAGGAGAAGAGCAGCTTGACAGCTTGGTACAGCCTGCACATGAGAAGAAGAAGACCCAGTGAGACACACTCTTGCTCCAGCCCCCATCGCATCAACAGCAGAAAGGGAATATTCTGTCAAGACAGACTTTTGTTTGCCAGTGGCCTTCCCTCCTGAACACTCTCCTGGAAAATTAGGAGTGATGCATTCAATCCAGAGAGACCTTTTTTTGGGCAAGAGATAGCAAGGAGACAGTGCAACCTCCAAGCTGTGGCAACACATGCCCCCAACCCTGATCAGAGGCTTTAGTTCTGGCTTTGCATAAGGCATCATGAGGCCAGAACTTAGGCCAGCAGCCTCTCAAGTGCTGCTTCCCCTTGGGGAAACTCATGGGCAGATATTGAGAGCTATTTGGGGGGAAAAAAAAAAGACAAGCATAGAGAACAAAACCAAACCACTGTCCTACTCCTAAGTCATTCAAAGGCACACAGAAAGGTGAGGTGTCCTTGGCCAAGTGATCAGGAGTCTAACTTGTTCCTCAACAAGCTAAGACACCTACCTACATTTCCAGATACTCACATGTCCCACACTGCCCTTGGCTGCACAAGTAACAAGCCCTTCAGGTACCTTGCTCCCTATGTAGGGATATAGGCTTAGTACCACCCTCTCTACCTCACCAGGCTGGACTCTGCAAGATCTGCAGCAACACATGTTAGCATTCTTCACGATTGCCCTCACAGACAACAGCCACACACACACACTAGCACTGGTACTGCCCAGACCCTGCAATCCTGACTCTTGGCCAGTGACCCAGAATGAAACTGCATCCATCAGCCACCCCCAGAGGTTCCTTGCCTTGACCTTCCCTAACAAAATCCAGCCTCTGAGCTGAAGGAAGAAAAAAAGCTCCTCTTCTCCGTCTTAAAAGCAGAGATGAAGAATATCTTCAAAGAGGCTTATCAGCTTGTGCTGGTTTTGTAGCATTAATTTTCCTCATAGCAGGGGTGTTTTTGTTACTGCTGAGCAGTGCTTACAGAGAGCCAAGGCCTTTTCTGCTCCTCACCCCATCCCACCAGCAAGAAGGCTGAGGATGCACAAACCTGGGAGGGGACACAGCCAGGACAGCTGACCCCAACTGACCAAAGGGATATTCCACACCATATGACATCATGCTGAGCATATAAAGCTGGGGGAAGAAGAAAGACAAAGGTGTTTGGAAGGTGTTTTGTCTCCCCATAACACCGTTACAAGTGATGGAGCCCTGCTCTCCTGGGGATGGCTGAACACCAACCTGCCAAGAGGAACTGGTGAATGAATTCCTTGTTGTGCTTTGCTTCCTTGTGTGACTTTTGCTTTACCTATCAAACTGTCTTTATCTCAACCCATAAGTTTTCCCACTATTACTCTTCCCCCATCCCACTGGTGGGGCAGTGAGGGAATGGCTGTGGGAGGTCAAGTTGTCAGCTGGGATTAGACCATGACAGTCCTTTTTGGCATCCAATATAGGCTTGAAGGATTTGAGATGACAACAGATTTGATTTGAAAGTGCCAGATGGAATTTATAGCTGTTACTGCTGTTTAGCTATTAATTGTCAGGCTCCTGTGACTGCCCTGGGGCTTGCTTGCCTCACTGTCCATTAGAGTCTAAGCTCCTTAGTGGCTGTGTTTTGTTTACTGATGCTTGCTGTAGTGCTGTGCTGCTTATCATCCTACTCTGCTGTGCCTGGGGACATTCTGCTATGAGCAAGGGCCATGCTCCTGGGCTGGGGGATGGCCAGGGTGTTGCTGCTGTACTAGAAAGGCTAGAATTCCAGTATGGACTCAAGTCAAAGGGACTGTGACCTGCAGACAAGTCCACATGGGAGCAAGAACCTCTTTGTTGCCTGCCAGGCTAGGAGCAAGGGGAGGAATTCATGGCGTGGCAAGTTACAATGAACTATATGTTGGCTCTCAGCATCCAGCTGCTACAACTGTCTCAAACCAGAGAAGTCCAAATGCAAGTCCAATCCACATGCAAGACATTGACCTACCAGAGCAACTTGAGTGGAGGCTACTAAGATAATTGGGACTGGAGCATATGATGTACCAGGAGAGGCAGCAAGACATGGGCTCGTTCAGCATGAAGAGCAGGTTAAGGGGGATGTCTTTAGGTATCTAACAAGATGTCTTCAGGTAGCTAACATTAGGGCACGGAGCAGATGGAGACAGGCTCTTCTTGGAGCTGCACAGCAGAAGAAACAGGAGCAATGGGACAGAGCTGCATCCCAAAAGGTTAATTAAGCATCAGAACAAGGGCTTGAAGAGATGGGGAATCTGTCTCTCTACTGATACTCAAAATTCAAGTTGGTTTTGCTTTGAGTAGGTGGCTGACTTGATGATCTCGTGATGTCCTGTCCAACCTAAGATATCCTGTGATTCCATAGGCAAACTAAAGACAAAGCTATCACAGAGTCCAGAGTGCACACATGCAGCCACACGTGACTTGAGTGCACAGTAGCCTTGAGCCACCTACCCCACAGCCTGCATATCTTATCATTGTATTTTCAGTCAAGTGATGCTGTAAAGCCATAAAGTGCTCCAGGGCAACCCATGATTAGGAGATGTTAATAAGAAAAGCTACAGAACAATACTGGCTACCAATCCTGTAGAGGTCAAGAACACGGACAAGCAGCTCAAAGGGCATTTTAAACACCAAGAAGAGGAAGAGTTCAAGTGCTAACTAACCCTGACCCTCTGAAAACATAGGTCCACATAGGGCCCTGGAAAGGCACTGCTCTGTCAACCACAGCAACTGCCTGCTTAGCCCACAGAGCCATGCCAGGCCATCCCAACAAGCTGCAAGAAATGGCATAACCTCCTTTGACCATAAACTCTGTCATTACCTACCTCCAACTGGCCATATGCAACCAAACATCTTCCCCCTCACTACAGCATTTCTTCACTCTTCAGATGGTGGGTGAAGCAACCCTTCCAAGGACACCAGGAGGGATTTCTGCATAGTAGTGCAGTATTTCAGAGGCTGTGGTTAGACCTGGGCGCTGGGAACTGACACACTCCTCATTTGAGGAAGCTGTGGTTATAGAGAAATGAGGCTGGAAAAGTCCTTAGTCATCCTGTAACTCAACGATTCCCAAGCTCTTCATCCAATCTGCTCTAGTGACCTTCAGGCAATGGCTACAGCCGAGGAAGGATGCGGCATCTCTGCCACAATCCCCACCTTGTCTCCTGTGCTGCAGGCAAACCCCATGACTTCTCACCCACAGCCCTTATGACCAGCTTCTGCAGCCCAATGCCTTTTCCTGCTGGGGAGAAAACCTGCAGGCAAAGCAAGATGAGCCAAACACTCATTTCAAGACTGAATCTTTACCCATCACCTACAGTTTAATGCACAGGAACACAGCAGTCAAGGCTTTAACTCAAGAACCCCAGCCCTTACTTTAGATAGCTCTTCTCCAAGTAAAATATTTACAGCCTCCATCAAATGTTCTGCCAGAAAGCAACATGCACAAACACTGAAGTGTTCTGCACACTGAACACTGAAGTGTTCTACACACTGAGTCACAATGCGCACAGCATGCCTCCCCCAGAGGCAGCTCACAGAAGCTCTGCTGCCTGCCTGGGCTTCCCCAGGCACCACTTCCAAAGGGCTAAGTGCTCTTCTCACTCTGAAGAACCCTGCAGGTTTTTTACAGAAAAGAACTTTGACAGAAAGTGTGGATACTCCTAGAAGCATGCATTTGAAACAGGATCCTTCTGCAGCCCAGCACTCCGGTCTCAAGCTGGATTTCAAGCCAGCAGGGACATCAAAGAGTAACTGTTGAACTTCAGAGTGGTCTTAGGCAACCCCATGGTGCTTTCCAAGGAGCCTCATGGCAGCAAAGCTAACCCTAAGCCCCAGCTCCACAGCAAGGTGCAGGAAGTGCTGTTGTGCAAGTGGTACCTCTGCAGTGTGTAGAGAAGAGCTTCTCTCCAGCTCCTTCTTGACTGTTAGCACCATGTCCTGCCACTCAGACACCCCCCAGCAGTGTGTTGTAAGAACCAAGAGAGATTGTTTTTTTCCAAGACTTTCTCAAATAATAATTTCTCAATAGGGCCATAAAAATTATCAGAGTGCTGGAACATCTCTGCTGTGAGGATGGGCATAGAGAGTTAGGATTGTGCAGCCTGGAGAAGCGAAGGCTCCAAGGAGACCTTCTTGCAGCCTTTCAGTACTTAAACAGGCCAGTAAGAAAGATGAGGACAGACATTCTAGCAAGGCCTGTTAGGACAGGACAAGGGGAAATGCTTTTAAACTAAAAGAAGGAAATTTCGAGGGTGGTAAAACACTGGCCCAGTTTGCCCAGAGTGGTGGTAGATGTCCCATTCCTGGAAGCATTCCGAGTCAGGTTGGTTGAGGCTCTGAGCAACCTGATTTAGTTGAAGATGTCCCTACTCGCTGACCTTTAAAGGTCCCTTCTACTCAAACTATTCTATGAAAACCCCAAGTGGAGCAAGCTAGAAAAGGCATTTGTGCTCAATATTTGGATGCTCCACACTTCTTGGCTACTTCTCTGGGATGAATACAGAGCCAGGACATCGAGCAACCACTAACAGCCCAGCCAGCTGCTGCACCAGCCACCAGCCCTTCTAAGAGGAGAAACAACTCCTCTGGGAAAGAAGGTATGGGGTCAGGCCACATGTATTTCTGCAGGGCTTCAGCCAACCACTGAAGCATCTCAGAAGGCCTCACCAGATCCCAGAAGAGAACAGACAAGTTTGAGGAGCTGCAGAGCTCAGCCCCCACAGAAAGGAAGGGGTATCCTCATGGCACCAGCACTCATAGGCAAAGCACTGGCTCAAGATGAGCTGCACCCAGGCATAACACGGAGCCTAGGAGTGGGAGTTTGAGCTCCAGGGCTGCAAACAAGGAATGCAGCCCCACACGTGGAGACATTGCACCTCACCCTCCCTGGGAGATCCCAGCTTTGGGTTAGTTTTCCATGTGCTTCCTTTGAGGAAGAGAAGTATTTTTTCCACAGTTCTGACACAGTCACACAAGAGTTGTGTTCAACATTGCCAAACAGAGTGCTGCTTATCCCCTAAAAAGCTACAAGGCTGCAACAGAAAGGCAGAAGCTGCACCTACCCAGGCAGAGCCCACCAGGGAACCCGAGGAACCAGCCTGAGCTGCAGAGCCAAGACCAAGCTCAGACACTACAGCAATGAGCCTCACCACCCCATACATCACGACAACCCTTGGTCAAGTTCCTTCAGACAGTTTGGCTGCGGCACAGTTTATCCTTCCCCAAGCTCACCTAGCTTAGCTCTCCTAAGGAGCAACATCCCCCACTACTCCCTCTCCCACCTCCATAGCCAGAACCTTCCTTACTCACCCCCCCGGACCTTCTGCTCCTCATGAAGACTCACCAGCAGTTGGGCAGGTTAAGTGTTATGCTGCCCTGAATGTCCGCCCCGAAGCGCAGGTACCCCAGGACGCTCAGGCTGATGTACAGGACGGTGACAATGGTCATCCCTACATAGAGGATCACTGGAAACTGCCTGGGATTCTTCATCTTGTTTTCCAGAGGGAGCACCTGGGAGAGGAGGAGGGTGAGGATAAGGATGATGGCAGAGCAGCACCTTGCCCTCATTCTTCCATACCACTCAGCCCCAGAGAGCTGGAGGGGCAGCCCCATGGCTAAGCGTAGGGGACAGAATGGTCACACACAGAGCCCACAGTATCCAGCTGCAAAAGCTGCTGTTCTGGATATCTGATTCTATGCTTCCATTTGAGACTCTCATGCTCAGCAAGTCCCTGATAGGGTCACTCATGCCCTTGCCTTAACATAGGAACCTGCTCCCTTCCCTTGGCAGTAGCTGTGCCCACTGCTGCCTGGTGTCTTGGGGCAATGCCATGTGCCCCGTACCTTGGTTGCATTCATTACACTCTGCACCCCAAAAGAGCACAGCCATGCCTACTGGGAGAAGCCCATCCTGTTACATTGTCTTATTTTCCACCAGCAGAACCTGGAAAGACCAAGACACTTTCTCCTCTCCTATCAAGTTTGTCTGGATAAATTTCAAACAGGCAGTGTGATAAAAAGAAAAAAACCACCCAAAACAAACAAACAAACAAAAACCCCACAGAAAGAATAGAGACATGTCCCTCACCTCTGTGCTACTAACACTAGCTGTCAAATATAGGACTTCAGCAAACATTTTTATAGCTGTCCTTGAATGGTGAGAACTTCAAGAAGCGACACAGCGGTGGAGCTGGTGAGGTGGCAGGACCAGCAAAGCTTTTATTTGCTTCTCCACCTCCAAGACAGCAAAGAAGAGAGCATCTCACTGCCAGCAAGAGCCCTCTGCCCTGGGTGCAGCATGCAGTAAACACTCCTGTAATGGATTTGGCCCTCTACAGCCCTGTGTTTACACAGCCAGCTTATATTAAGAGATGAAAACATTTTTTCCTCCTTTGAAGGGAGCTCCCATAAACAACCCACAACATCTTAGGGAGCCAACAAGCTCTCCACCCACCCATCCAGCTTTTTCCAGACTGTCTATTTACAGCATCTTGCATAAGAAGCACATGCAAATTCAGCCCCCCAGCAGGCTGGGGCCACATGCCTGCCAAAGGGAAATCTTGGTGCCCCCACAGGAGGATGGGAAGGGATGGATCACATCTTTTTTTGTGTCATGTTTTTTGGACTCCCACTTAGGCAGCTTCAGCACGCAGCCTGGTAAAAAGACTCAGGATGATTCCTCACCCACAGGTCAGTCAGCAGAGCCAAAGGCAGCTGCCAGAGCAATTTCCAGCAGAGCCCAATCTACTGCCTTCAAAGCAGCAACCAACCTCCTGAGGTTTGGAGCATGTGCTCCTCCAGCCTCAGATGGAAGCAAGAGGGTTTGACCCAGGAGATAGCCTGGAGGTTAAAGCTAACAGCATCATCCAGAATTTGGGCTACTGTCAGAGAAGTTCAGCTGCAAATGCAGCTGCAAAGCAGAGCAGGTGCTGTGGCAAGCCCAAGCAGGGGCTGAGCCTCCTAAGCAGGCAGCCCTGCTGCCACACGCCAACACTTACCACCCCGATGCCTTCGAAAGCATAGATGGCGGTGCCAAAAAACAGAGGGTAGGTCTTCCAGGGTGCTGCTAGAGGCAGGTTCCTGGGATCAGGGATGTCCTGGAAAAAAGCCCCCCCAGAGTTCAGACACAGGGAGGATGGGGAGGATCTGGCCCACTCCCTCCGCTCCCTGTCACAGCTCCACACTGCAGGCAAAGTCCTGCAGAGCAGAGGCCAACTGCTGTGCCCAGTGGAGCAAGCAGCACCCCAAGGTGTACAAACATCATCCTGTCGAGCTCCCACCCTGCCAAAACATGGGAGATGACAGAAATGACAGAGGGGAGGCCTAAGCACATACCCTGACGATGTACTGGTAGACCATGACAAGGCTGCCAAGCATGGCCACGTTGGCCAGCATGGAGAAGATGGACAGGACCTTGAGGTTCTGGATGAATGTGAGCAGCACCACGAAGGGCAGGAGGGAAAGCATGTAGAGCCTAGAGTCCATGGTGGGGGTCATGACCACTGTCCTGTTTGGGCTGCAGTCATTGGTGGTCCCATTTGCTGCAGCTATAACCTGGGGAAGCAGAGAAAGGCTTGATGAACCCCATCACACGGGGCCAAGAGCAACAGATCCTGGCAGCCTATCCCAGGTGGATCAGAATACTGCCCCATCAGCTCACACTCGAACACTACTAGTCAATTAAAATCAAAGCAACAGCTATTTTCAGGTAGTTTTGAAGCAAATCCCTTGCTAGCAGCAGAGGTGGGGCTGGCTATGGCATCTGAGCCAAGACAGTAAAACCTACTCGAGCCCAGGCTCGCTGACCTCGTGAACCCAGCAGCCAAGTGGAGAGGTTGATTTGTGCTGCTCATGTGGCCAGTAGGGAAGACAGGAAAGAGGCACCAGTGCCCTCTTCCCAAGAAAAGACATCTCAAAGCCACTGCTGGCCTCCAACTTCACTTCCTTCATGGGAAATGATCCTTTCCTTAGAGGTCTTTCACTCCAAAGGGCACATGCTCACCTCTAGATAAAGGAACCAGGTGGCTGAACCATCCCTCCCAAAAGCATGGGCACACTGTCCATCACCAATGTAACCACAAGCAGATGCCATCTGGCCAGTGCAGCAAAGGGCTGCCTGCAAGCTAATTTAACCTGCTCTGGAGCAAGTCCTGCCCCAGAGGAGAGGCTAAAGAGCTTCTGCACAAATCAGCATCCTTCGTGGGAAAGGACAGCACAGAGCCATGTAACCACAGGGCAGCACTTCTCAAGGCCCAGCCTGCTCTGCCTCTCCACAGCTTGCTCCAAAGCCATTTTCCAAACCAAAGCTCTGCCCAGCACAGCAACACCTCACCCAAGGTACCACCTGCATCATTATTCCCCACCTAACACACTATTCCCCACCACAAAAAGAATCAAGCAACACTCCCCTCTCCCCCACACAACAATTTCCAAAACTGAAGCCAAGGGTGGGGTTTTTTCCCCCCTGGTGTGGCCTAAAATGGGCTGGATTTGCACATTTTTGCACATTTCCCTGACAGCTTGAACCAGCCTTCAGTCTCTGTTGTGAGGAGCTGAGCAGAAAGAAGCTCATCTTGAAACGGCAGCAAGAGGCTGTTCACAGGGAACAGGGGGGCAGCAGCTGCCCAGCCCCAAGCTCACACCCTGCTTGCTACTGCTTTCAAGGCTGTTGGTATCAGATCACCAATCTTCACTCCTTCACTTCTCCTGGCCAGCCCACATGGCAGCACAAAGGGAATCTCCTCAGTTGCTGCTCCCAGAGCAGAGGCAGAGCCCATCCATCCTCTGACACTTGCCCCTCACTGACCTGGAAACTACCTCTGAAGCTGAGGAGCATCAGGGAATAGCTGACAAAGGGCTGGACCATGGTGGTAGCGACCAGACCACTGCTGCAAGAGTGCCTGTGAGGCACAGAGCTGGTGGAGGCTGGGAACAGGGACTTGTTATTCCTGGTTTCTTACAGCATGGGAACCAGCCAAGCAGTTCAGGGTTTCTGTTTATTTCCTCCCCATGCCTGGCAGAAGGAAACTCTTTCCCTAAAGACGTAATTAAGTTCCAGAGCCACGGGATGAGGCAAGAAACTGGAATGCAAACAGGTTGAAGAAAGGGAGAAGGTGGTTCACAGCAGGTCCCAGTACCCACTATACAGAACATCAACCTGTATACCATCAACAAACCTATTAGCTGAGGGGGCAGGACATCAACAGCACAGAGTTTTTGCTGTCACCTCTCTCCTGCCTTCCATCACTAGAAACAGCTCTCACTTCCCCTGGGTGATACAGACAGCTCTTCACATGGAAAAAACCCACAGGGACTCTTAGACAAAACAACCCTGCAAAACGCCTGGGCAGAGGAGTGGTACCTTCCTGAGCAGCATCAGCTATGGAAACCAGACCTCTGGTGAAGAATAGGGCCTGTGACACAGGAGCTAAGGACAACCCAAGTGCCTCCACACCCCCTCTTGCCCTCCCCCTGCTCAGGAAGGAGAGAGCAAGTCTAACCTGTCTCAGATTGTCAGCCATAAATACAAAGTACACGCAGCAGAAGCCCAGCTGGGTGACGATCAGGAAAAGTCCCACTATGTGCCTAGAAAAGAAAAAAGACCATTTGTTATCCAAGTCATACAGAAATAAGAGCCCACTTGGGTTGCCTGGGGCTGCATTCAAACACTGCAGCAATGCTTCTGTCCCCAGGGGTTGAGGTATGCAGCTCAGAGCACATCCAGCTGGTTGAGGACAGGGCTGTTGAGGAAAGACCTCAGTGTTACCCCAACGTGGACACTGAGCACTCAGGGCAGGTGAGCCAAACAGCATTTTGTGCTCAACTGCTGACACAGCTGAGAGACCACCAGCCAGCTCTTCTGTCCCAGCTGCAGCATGTGTGCTGGGCTTAAAGAAAATGTCCTGCCTGGAGTCAGGGAACAAGTACCTGCCCCAGATGGCATGTCTTCGCAGCCAGGAGATGGGAGTGGACTCCAGCCCATACATCACAGCATCCCCATAATCCAGAAATTGCTTCTGGAACCTGTCCAGAGAAGAGAGAGAGAGAGAGAAGGGTCATCACATCAACCCTGTCTGCTGCTTCCCGAGGAAAATGATTGACATTAATAGGGAAACTGTCCCTGTAAAAGCCCAGAAGCAGTTCCCAGCTGTGGCTTCAACACAGGCAACTTGCTGCTGGGAGGCTTCAGAAAAACCACAAGGCTTGTTGGAACGGAATACAGAAGTGTAGGAGCAGCAGTGCCGAAAAGGAGAGTTGTTCCTTACCTGCGGCAGAAGTGATGGGCACACTTTACCAGGATGCCCATGCAGTGCACAGCCACGACTCCCATCACCAGCAGGCTCACAGGACCCAGCTGCAGGGGAAGAGAGAGGGAATGCTGCACTCTGATGGCCAAAGGCAGAACTGTACCAGGAGGTTTACTTGCAGACCAAAGCCCACAGGCTCGGGGACCCAAAACACCACTGAACCAGAGCTTGGGTGCCGCTCCCAGGAACCAGCCCCCCCAAGACCAAATAACCCCACAGAGAGTCACGAGCTTGGCAGGAATGATGCAAAAGCAGCAACTTGGGGCAGTTTGGGCACAGCAAAGTGCTTTCAGACTATGTTGCACATGCCTGTTATAGAAGTGACAAAGAGGTTGTGGTCTGGGCAAAGGACAGAAGTTTTCTTTCTTAATTATTTTTATTCTTCGGGCACACTGGGTGGTGAAACCTGGAGCAGAGCAACAAAGTGCCTCCACCTCTCACTGGGACAGCAGTTGCTGGGGCATGATACAGACAGAAAGGAGCTGAGTGTTGGGACAGAAGGAGGAGATGTGACAGTGGCTGGGGTTCCTGCTTGACCTCAGCCCTTAGCCAGCAAAGCTGTATCACATCCACTGATCTCAACAGGGCCAGAGATGCAAACCTCACAGAGGGAAGTGTGTCACCATCTCCCATCATCAGCCACAGCCACTGACTGATGGGGCTTGTTCTGTGCTTACAGGACCCTCAGGAGAACACAGCATGCTGAGCACAGACCAGTTGGGACAAGCCAAGGTGGAGGCTGTGCTGAACCCACCATGACCAAGGCAAGGAGATGCTACCCAAGCACAGCGCCTGGGGAGAAAGGGGCTGATGCTGCAGTGGCCAGGGACAGCATAACACAAGAGCAGCAAGAACAGTCTCAGCAGCAAACTAAGCAAGCCACAGAGCCCAGGTTACAAATGTTTGCAAGCCACTGAGCACCATGAGGCATCTGGTTAGCAAATCAAGCCCCAACACCAGCCATGCAAATTGCCCAATGCCTCGAAGACACTCTGAGAGCTGCCTTACCAGGATGCCAGCATTCTTCACAGCCAGAGGCAGCCCCAACAGCCCCGTGCCAGTATTACCCTTCAGAAGATGGATCAGTGTCTGGTACCACCTGAGGGAAAGAAGATGCAGATGACCATCAGCAGATGCCTTTATCACATCAGTCTCAACCCTTGGCTTACCCTGCTCAGGGTCCAGCAGCCCTGAGGTGCTGTGGGAAATGCGCAGGGAGGTCCTGACCCTGTCCTCTGAACCCAGCTCAGCCCGGTGGGAACAAGGAAGGACCAGAGGCAGAGACTGAAGACACAGATTTTGGGTGGGCATTTGCAAAACTGGCTTCAGGGCAAAACCCAGCATGAGTACAGCCCAGCACCAAGGGGCTGCACAACAACCACCCTCGGGCAGAGACAGAATCCTCTGCATCCCTGGGTGAATAAGGCATGAGGAAGCCCCTGAGGCATGGCCACAGCACGCCCAGGTATCTTCTGAAGCTGGACATACTGTTTGCTCACCACAGCTCTCCATCAAACCTAGCTGACTATTGTGAAAAGCACCAAGCATTGCCTGCTGCCAGCAAGCCCACATTCACCAGAGAGCTACACTGGGACAGCTGTTCCCTTGGTGCCAGCACCCTAAGGAGGCAGGACCACAGCTCCACTCTTGCCATCCCCAGGAAGGATTCACCACAAAACCACAGCTCCACCATCCTCCAGCAAAGCTAGCAGGCAGTAGGGAGACACTGTGACCTCCTTCATCCTCATTGGGTGCTGGAACAGCCTGGGAGGGAGGAAAAGCGTCACTCACGTTGTCCCATGGGTCTCCCCAAAGCGCTGGTAGGACTCTGGGTGGGCAAAGCCATTCATGCCACCTGGTGGGCTCCCCTCTGGTGTGACATCTGTGGAGCTGTAGTCATTGTAGTCCTCACTGCGGAGGCGCCGGGTGGACATGGTCCCTGTGGATGGAACAGGATTAGGGGTGCCCAGCTCGACACCCCCCTTCTCAGGCTCCTTGGGGTCAGCCATGGTGCAGAGAGATCAGCTCGTACTGCCAGAGCAAGGTCTCCTCCAGGGCTTTTATACAGCAACATGTGCCCGCCCAAGCAATCATGGAGCTGGCATGTCCTAAGGTCAAAGATGCATGGCACATTCCCGCTGGCTCTTCCTGCAGGTTCATGGCCCCGTTTCAGGCACACCCAGTGTCCTGGTTTCAGGTAGGATAGAGTTAACTTTCTTCCTACTAGTTGTTTCAGTGCTGTGTTGAATAGCTGCTAGCACCTTTAGCTGTTGCTAAGTAGCGTTTATCCTAAGTTAAGGATTCTTCAGTTTCCCATGCTCTGACAGCAAGCAGGTGCACAAGAAGCTGGGAGGGAGCATGGCCTGGAGAGCTGACCCCAGCTAGCAAAAGGGATATTCCATACCATAGGATGTCATGCTCAGGACATGAACTGGAGGGAGTTGGCTGGGAGGGGCTGATCACTGCTCAGGGACTGGCTGGACATCGGGCATGGGTGGTGAGCAATTGCACTGGGCATCCCTCACCCTTCTGGGGTTTACTTCCCTCTCTTTTCATTACTCTTATTATTAGGAGAATCATAAAGTGGTTTGGGCTGAAAGGGACATTTAGAGGTCATCTAGTCCAACCCCCTGCAGTAAGCAGGGACATCTTCAACTAGATCAGGTTGCTCAGAGCCCCAGACAACCTGACCTTGATATTATTATTCTATTTTATTTCAATTACTGAACTGTTCTTATCTCAGTTCACAAGCTTTACTTTTTATCTGATTCTGCTCCTCATCCCACTCGGGCAGCAGGGAAGTGAATGAGTTGCTGCATGGTGCTTAGCTGCCATCTGGGTTTAAACCTCTACACTCAGGCTGGAGAAGCTCAGGATTCTGCAGGCAGAGCCTGGATACAACCCACTTTGCACCAAGTAAAGGACCTGTGTACCCTTGCTGTAAGAGTGGCGAGTGTAGCACGCAGAGGGGCAGGGAGGGACATGTTTGCAGTGTGTCCCCAGCCCTTGGGCTGTCAAGAGGACACAGCCAGGAAAGGGTAACCACTTCTATAACCCACACCCAGTTTGCTGCACAGGAACAGCTTACTCTTGACAGGGAAGGGAAAGGAAACTTCCTCCAACAAAAATAGGACTTTTTATTTAAAATAATTTTTAAAAAGTATTATCTCCATCAGGCAGGAGCACAGCCCACATGGTGACAGCCAACTGCCTGCCCCAAAGCTTTCACAGCCATGGAGGTGCCTACAGGACTAAGTGGCTTCCCAGGATGAGGCATTTGCACAACCCAGAGCTCTTGCTCCAGGGAAAACCTCAGCAGCGCCCTGCAAGTCAGGAGCACCAGCACAAGCCATCACCAAGGACACAAGCCTCCTGCCTTCATCTGCAAAGCAGTCAGCTGGTTTAATTCCCACAGGTGCCCTGAAGAGCTCCTGCTACTTCTGCAGAGCCCAAAAAGCACCTTTGCTTCCTCCAGCCCCTCAAGCTTCCCCTGAGGAGCACCAGAGGTAGGGAAATTCTCTGCCAGGCTCATGCCATACAGCCTGGAGTCAGTCCCTGCTCAAGATTTCTCTGAGGTCTCATGCTCCAGGCATCACCCTCATCCCAGCAGTCCCAGTCCTTCCCAGTGCTGGTGGGAAGCTAGGCTGGGGCTAAGCAGAAGCAGCAGAGAACTATCACTACCACAAACAGGCTTGTTTCCTGCCAGACAACTCCTCGGGCTCCAGACGGGCCATGCGAGCACCCACAGGACACGGCTCCAGCACAGACCTAAACATTTGGCTGTGCAGGGAAAGCTCAGACCAGGCTGCTCAGGTTCTGCTCCATCCCCAGAGTCCCCTAGGCATTTCCCCTAACCTCCCCAGCAATACTCTCTGCAAACCTGGCTGCTGGGTGCAAAACCAAGCCAAGAGCTGCAATGGCAGGGAGAGTCCAGCCTTATGACCAGAAGGGAAGCATGGAGCAAGGGACTTTGCTCAACTCTGGATGCTTGCTCCACATCCCAGCTGCTGGGGAGCAATTACCCAGGCCACAACAATGCTGCTCTATTTCCTGCAGCAGCATGCAACACCGGTAGCAGAAAGCAGGGCTGGTCCATCCCATGCAACACCAGCTTCCAGAGCAGCGGTGAGCCCAGCTGGAAGGCAAACACACCGGAGCTGAAGGCAGCACATGCACCTACTCCTGCCCAGCCTCTTTCCTTGCAGCCAGGCCACGTAATCCTGCCCTGAAACTGGCTCTGCCATGGGCAGAGCAATCCAGCAAGGCAGGGACCAGGAAGAGAGACAGCATGAGTTTACACAAGGCAAGTGTTAGAAGCTATTTGTCATCAGCGATGGACCTGAGGGCAGGGGAGAGCCATGGGAGGCTTTGCCAAGCACAAAGGGTTACTTGTGGGAAAGGATAGGAGGCAGAGTGGGTGCAGGGTAGGGTCAGGCGTGGATACCCCTTCCTAAAGATGGCCTTGTTATGATGCACGTTATCTGAAGAACCCAACAGCGACGTCCTCCAGATAAAGCACAGTTACATCACTCTGCCTGATTGCTCCCCGTGATTTTTTTCCCCAAGCAGGCCTGGCTGCTTTTTGCTTTGAAGAGCCAGGGAAATGAGTTCATTGTGACTTGCCTTCTTTGTTCCTAGATTAAAGGTTGAACAGCAGCAGGGAGCTAGCACTCAGCTCCCCCCACAACCAACAAGAAAAAGCTGCAAAACTTGTCTCATCCACACAATGAATATTTCAAAGTGAAACAAAACCTCACTACATCGTCTCCTCAACAGCACAAAGACCAAAGGCAAGAAGAGCCACATTCGGTTTCCATGGTTTAAACCTGACTCCTCAGCCACTTTCATGTGCATTCCTCCCCTCCACATGCACACAAGCAATTCCATCATGGTGAGTGAAGCATCTAGAAAAGCTGGGGGTGGGAAGGTGACAGCAATTTGTCCCTTAGAGTGACAACCCCACGCCAGAAGTCAAAGCAAGACACAACTTGCTGCTGACTCTGACAGCTCTCCCCAGCTGAGCAGGGGCCAAGTGCAGAACAGGCAACAGGAAATCTTCCAGAAAAGTGAGCTACACTGCAAAACTCACTGCTGCTTCCCATCACATGGGTCAAAGCCTTTATTTCCAATGTGCTGGTTGTGGTTACAAGCATGACCCAAGGGAGAGACACACCCACCCCTTCTGCCTTGCTCTACTCCCCTGCTCACAGAAAGGCTATACCTGAGCCCCTTCCCCAGGCTGCTGTGCCCACACCACCTCCCAGACACGACAGCCACACCAGCTGCATCCCCACAGCATCAGTCCTCTCAGCCCTGTGTTACCCAGTGCTCCCATGGCCCTAGGGTTACCCCCAGACTCAACCATCCAGCACTTGGCAGCATGGCCTGGTCTCGCTAGTCTGGTTCATCCCCACAGGGAAGCTGCTCAGCACAAACCCTCCCAGTTGCCACAGCTCCTCCCCCACTCCCCCTCCACCCTGTATCCCCACACAGCAGCACAGTGCACCCCACAGAGCACAAGGCTCCCTGCACCCTCTAGCTCACCCTCCCCACACTGCCACACAGCACCCTGTACCCTTACCAGCACCCTAAGTGCACACTGCACGGGGCTGTACCCCCTCACACTGCACAGCACCCCTGGCCACGTGTACAGGATGCCAGCACCCCCAAAGAGCACCACCAGCCCTCCTCTTGGTACCCATGAAGGGGCTAGGCACATCAATACACTCATGTAGGTTCTGGTCACCTTCAGGCACCACCACAAGCTGCCAGCAACATCAGGGACCTCTGGGCACCCTTGCAAGCTGCCAGCACCCCCCTGCACACACTCAGGCTCAGGTTATCCACATACATGGCCGTATACATGAGCTACCAGCACCCAAAGCTCCCTTGAACACCCATGTGGGTTGCGTGCACGCTTCTGCACGCCTGAGCACCCACGACTGATGCCGACACCCTCAGGGACCTCTGGGCACCCCTGCAAGCTGTCCCCAGGCTATGAGCACCCCCCGACAACGTATATAGGCCACCAGCGACCCCTGCACCCTCGAGCCCTGTCAGCGTCTCCAAGCTCCCATCAGCACCCTGGGTGCTACCAGCACTCCCCGGACCCCTCACACCCATGCGGGATGCCGCCCCCTCTCCTCTCTCTCTCCCTGCCTCCCCCGGCACCCCTCGCGGGCTGTCAGCACCCCTGGGCCCCCCCGCAGGCTGCCAGCCGATTGACAGCCCCCTCTCGTGGCCCAAGGGCATCCTATGGCCCCGAACCTATAGCCCCCGCCGTGTCCTCCCCGGCCCCATTCTTCGCCCCGCACCTCACCGCCGCCCGGTGCCGCGCAGCCCCGGCCGGGCGCGCTCCCTTGGGCCGCGCCGTCACGTGACAGCCAGATCAGCTGAGCGCTGCGGGCACGCGCGCGCCTGCGTAGGGAGGGAGGGTGAAAGGGAGGGGCGGGGGCGAGGGGCGGGGCGAGGGGAGCTGGAGTGCGGCGCCGCCTGGCGGACTAGAACGGGAACTGCAGGGGGAGGGATGCTGCTACCGGGAGGGTGGAGAATCCTGGAATCACGGAGCGGTTTGGGTGGGAAGGGACCTTTAGCGATCATCTAGTCCAAGCCCCCTGCAGTGAGCAGCGACACCCTTCAACTAGATAAGGTTGCGCAGAGCCTCAACCAACCTGACTTGGAATGTTTCCAGGGATGGAACAACTACCACCTCTCTGAGCAACATTGGCCAGTGTCTCACCTCCATCAGTGTAAAAAAATGTTTTCCTTATATCGAGCCTAAATCTTCCTCTTCTAGTTTAAAACCACTGCCCCTTGTCCTGTCCTAACAGGCCTTGCTAAAAAGTCTTGTCTCCACTTTTCTTATAGGCTCCCTTTAAGAACTGAAATGCTGCAATAAGGTCTCCCTGTAGCCTTCTCTTCTCCAGGCTGAACAACCCCAACTCTCAGCCTGTCCTCACAGCAGAGGTGTACCAGCCCTCTGATCATTTTTATCACCTCCTCCGGACCCACTCCTACACGTCCATGTCTCTTCCCTGCTGAGGACTCTGGAGCTGGACCCAGCACTGCAGGCAAGATCTCCCCAGAGCAGAGCAGAATGGTAGAATCCCCTCCCTGACCTGCTGGTCATACTGCTGGTGATGCAGCCCAGGATACAGTTGGTTTCTAGGCTGTGGGCACACATTGCAAGCTCACATCCAGCTTTTTATCCGTCACTCAGCTTGTATTGATACCAGGAATTGCCCTGACCCAGTTGCAGGATCCTGCACTTGGCCTTGTTGAACCTCATGAGGTTCACATGGGTCCCTTCTCCAGCTTGTCCAGATGCCTCTGGACAGATACCCTCTCAGACATGTCAACCATACCACTCAGCTCTGTGTCACCTGCAAACTTGCTGAGGGTGCTCTTGATTCCATAGATCAAAAGATGATGTCTATGTCATTGAGGAAGCACTGGTCCCGCCACAGTTTCCAAGGAACCAGGTAGATGGTTGCTGGGATGAGAGATGCCCCCAGAGACCCCCCAGAATGGGCTGTTGCCCCCCAGGAGAAGGGGGACTGTGTCCCTGTGTCCCAAAGCAGCACCTCTATATCCCTGCTGTGCCCCTTGCACAGAAGCCAACACTGGGGTGCTCACCCTCAGCTCTTCAGGCCACAGCATGCTCCACGGCTGCCCACACCCCAGCCCCAACACCATCTTTTGCCTCCCCCAGCTCAAAATCACTATTTCAAGGGACACAAATAGCACCTCAAGGTCATCCCCAGCACCAAGTGGTACCAGCTCCGTTTCCTGGTAAAAAGATTTATTAAGAACCTGCAGTACCAGCAGGTTCCAAAGGAGGATGCCACCTTGGCATGCGTGCTGCGCAGCAGTGGGGAGCAGGGTGATGGGGATAGCATTTCTCCAGGCAAAACAAGCCCGAGTGGAACCCAACAGCAGGATGGAGTGAGGCAAGGGCACAGAAAGGCAATGGGGCCACATCTGTGTGGCAAAGGACCTCCCACTGGGGGAGTCTGGCAGTAGTTAAGGCATATAAAGTGCTTCGAGGAAGTCCAGCCCTACAGAGAGGCTAAATAATGAGAGCAGGCAGGGACAGCAAGGGAGAAAGGGATGTGTGTGGCTGGTGGGTCACCTCCACTTCTGCCCTGCAGGGACTTGACATAGGTCAGTGATGTCAGACACATGCCCTGCCCTGAGTTGCAGGCAGGAAGGATGCTTCCCACCATCTTGGCCCCAGCCTCAATCAGGAGATGGGTCTGCAAGGCTCCCAAGCAGAACCCAGGCTGATGTTCTTCATGACTATCTCCCAGTCCAGCCCATGTCCAGGATGCTGCTAAACATAGTGGGGGTGCCTCTGCATGGGAAAGATGGCCCCAGTGAGGCATCCTGCCTTGGCTCAGTCCCAGTGGCAAAATGAGATGAGTGGGACTTGTCCTCGGCCAGGCTGTGCCCCAGCTGCCATCACAGCCACACATCCCCCAGACCAAGCACAGCTGGTATCCAGGCACCTCTCCTGCTGCTGGGAGCAACACTTGGTCCCTCATGAGGGGGAACATCCATTGGGGGTTTGGGTAGTTTCAATCTTGTTGTGCTTTGTTGCAAGAAGGACAGGTGGAGGCACCCCCACCAGTGCCCCACGGTTCTGAGCTCATCCCAGACACAGGACAAGGATGCACGAAAGGCAAGCTCAGAGTGGCTGGTGTGGGACAGGGCTCCTGTGGCCTCTTCTGGGACACTTCTGACAAACAGCACTATGCTTTGGCCAAAGGTGGAGGGGGCAAGTGGGGACCCCCTCCACAGCTAATCCTGCACCCCCTCCAGTTGGTGCCAGCACTCCTCAATACTCCCTTCTCCCCATGGACTGCTCCTAGAAATATTGCTTTTCCATGGAATGTTTTTGTTTAAAATTGCCCTGAAAGGATTAACTAATAAAAAAGGAGAAACTGAGTAAAAAAGAACTACCCCCAAGTCATGCTGAAAGGCTGGGGTTAAGCTGCAAGGCCACTCTGTCTGGGGCAAAGGACACCCTGGTGATAGGGTTGGGGACATCAGGACAGCCAGAGAGACCCTTTTGTGTGTAGCAGGGGAGGGGGGCACCGAGCAGGGGTAGAGGGGCCGGGAGAGGATGCACCTTGCAGGGATGAGTTGGGACAGGATGGGGTGCAACTGGATGGGATGGGACAGGGGACAGAAGCGGTGAGGAGAGCAAGGATAGCTCCCTGCCCCTCACTGGGACTGCAGGGAGAAGGCCAGCTTGACACAGGCGAGCTCCTCCCCGCCACTGCTGACAGCCGCCCGGACACGATAGTTGCCATTGGTCATCCAGGCAGGCAGTTCCACGTCAGGAAGGTCGAAGTCACTGGCTGGCAGGGAGTAGGAGCCCTGCAAAGAGAGGGGATATGTAGGCAAGATGTCAGCTGAACTCCCCAGCCCCATGCCAAGGAGCAGGGTGGTACCCAGCAGTGCTGCCAGCATCGCACTGGCTGGGGGGTTCCAGGCATACCGCTTTGAAGGGACAGTGGCAGGGGATGCCGTAGGTGAGCAGGGGCTCCGGGCAGGTCGTGCCAGGAGGGATGAGGTTGTCAAGGATGGCGCAGACATCATTGTAGGTGCAGCTGCCCAGATCGTCAATGCACGGCAGCTGGATCCAGAGGTCGCCCAGTGCCTTCTCCACCACCAGCACTGCCTGGAAGGAAGGTGTTCAGCACCCATACACTCAGTATAGGCACCCACAGCTCCTACAGCCTGTCCCAACCCCTCTTTCCCAGCCATCTCCCTCAGCTCCTGCTTGTGCAGTTCTTTGTGGCATCCACAGAACCACCACATGCCCTCCCATTTCCCCCTCCTGCTTTTGGTTCCTCTCTGTCTGCAGGTTTCTCTTCCTCCAACCTCAGCTTGACCCCTTAAGCACACACTTCCCAGCACCCCACACACCTGCTCCTTCCCCCCTCCTTGGTGTCCTGTCCCAAACCCACCTGTCAGCTCCCACCCCACAGGCCTGCCACCACGCTCCTCACAGCCCCAGCCTCAAACAGTATTGCTCAAGACAGGCCATGCACCACCTTGGGCAGAGAGATGTGTTCCATCTCACTCCAAAAGTCCCCAAAAAGTGGTGCAGCACAACAGGGCCAGCCCATGGCTCCTGCAGCAGTGCCATGACATATCCCTGGAGGGAGCAGTGAGTCTGGCTGCTGAAAACCGAGAGCTGCAGTGACTGCCAGAAGCACCTAGGGCACTTGGAGTTTCATGTTCCTCCCTGAGTCATTACATCCACAGGACATGACACAGCTCAGGTGGTTTCTCCCACTGGGCTGTTCACTCTCACTGCAGGTCTCCCCATGATCATCACCCCATTCTGGCTCGTAGAGCTGGGTGCACTCAGCCCTGCACCACTCCATGCCTTGGTCCCCCAAGGGCTGCTCATTTCCATACCCACTGCTGGGCATTTCCCAACTGCTGGTGGTTTTGGGAAGCTCTGCCCTCCTTCATCCTGTGGAGGTATCTCCAGCATGTACCTTTAGAGGGGAGGCCATGGTCTTGCTGCTGCTGACGGCTGCACTGACACGCAGGCTCCCTGGGATGCTGATGGGGTCTGGTGCCACGGAGAGGCTCTGCAGCACCACAGGGTTCTTTCTGTCACCACAGTTCTCCCAGGAAAAGCCACCAACCTGTGGCACAGAGCGACAGGAGGAGTTAGAGCAAGGACAAGCCTTGCCCTGGGTTTGCACAAGTTTTCCCCAGTGCAAAACACAGCCAGAAAATGATCTTTATCCCCTCTTCAAATACCAAATAAATACTTCTCTCTGCATTTCTTGCACTCCTAGCTCTCCAAGCCCAAGGACATTGCATAAACTCTCCATCCAACCCCTCTGCATTTACTTTAGACCCAAAGCAAGTTCCCAGGCTGCAATTTGAGAACTTGCCTCAGCTCAGCCTCCAGGCACTTTGCACATGAACAAGACAAAAAGAATCCTTCACACCACTGCCAATGGCACCCATCAAGGTGTGTAAGAAGGAAAGAGAGCAAGTGAGGACCTGGGCAAGGCAGTGGTGGCTGCGCTGGCCAAGGGGATGCTAGGTCCTTGGGGCTGGGGTCTGACAGAGCATCCCAACTCAGTCACTTGGACCAGACCAGTTGTTAGGAGGCCTGATCCTCAGCCCCAGCTGCTTGTCGACTGCACACTGCACTGCACATTGATTTTTAAACATGGCTTAAACATGGCTTCCAGTACCTAAAGGGGGCCTACAAGAAACGTAGGCAAGAAACATTTCCAAGGGCATGTAGTGACAGGACAAGGGGTAATGGCTTTAAACAGAAAGAGGGTAGATTTAGATTAGATGTAAGGAAGAAGAGGGTGAGGGTGGTGAGACACTGGAACAGATTGCCTGGATAAGTTGTGGATGGCCCATCCCTGGAAGTGTTCAAAGCCAGGCTGGATGGGGCTTTGAGCAACCAGGTCTAGTGGAAGGTGACCCTACCCACAACTGATATAGCCCAGGGTCCTGATCCTGAGCTGTTTCAGTCCAAATGAGCCAGAGAAGCACCACTGTGCCATGGGATAATGAAAATCCAGATGCAAGGGATGTCACCCAGATGGGGATACCCTGCTGGGCTGGGAACCATGCTGGGAGACCTCCCCTGTTTCCTCCCTGTCCCACCAGCCTCCCCAGCCACCACTGGCAAAGCCAGGGGCTGGCAACAGCAACGAGGCCCTTTGCTCCCACAGCCCAAGTTCAAACGCAGGGGGATGTCTGCACTTGCCTGCAACAGTCACCCCTGAACCTGCCGCAAGCCAGCGGGGAGAGCCCAGCCCCAGCTCCCTTCCTGAGCAGGCTCCAGCCTAATTGCAAGTCTCACATCCCAAGCAGGTTTGGCCGGGGCAGCAGCCCGTGTCCCCCGCCGTGAGGCTCTCCTAGCCTGCTCAGCAGCCGCAGAACCGGTGGAAGCTGTATTCTCTGGTGCCAGCAAGCACCACTGCCCACGCAGGCCAGCAGCCCATCTCGCTCACCAGCTGGGAGCAGCCCATTGTGCAGGGCAGGACCCGGGGCTCAGGGCAAGCTGGGGCAAGGGGCAGGCTGCACCCCGACTTTTAGAGCAAGAGCTGGGAGCCCCTCGGCCGTGGGTCTGCAGGCAAAGAGGCTCCATGGGAGCTACACATCAGTGTGTGGGTGCAAAGTTCTGTGCCAAAGACCCTCTTGCTGCACCACTGAGCCCCCCACCAGCCTTCCTAACCAGCTCCCCCTCCCCTAGGGTAAAATCAGCTTTCCTGGAAAATAAATAAGAGATATTTTCCTCCGCACCGTGTGAGAGTCATGCGTCTTAATGAGCTGTATCTTAATCAGCCTGTGTTGATGAGCCGAGCCCAGCGCTGCGTGGGAACGAGAAGACAGCTGCCTGAGCTGGAAAACACTCCGGAAGAGAAGGAATAACCGAGGCGAAGTGCTGGGAGGCTGCAGGGAAAGCTCAGCCCGAGGAAGGGAGGCTGTTGGCCTTCCTGGTTCAGCATAGTGTGTCAAAACTAAAATCCCCTCCTGCTCCGAGGCTGAACCCGAACCCTCAGCCATGCTGCCCCTTTGTGGTCAGCTCTCTGGGACCACTGCCTCCCACTACCCTCCCTCCAGCCACAGCCATCCACCCATAACCAGACCTTGTCCCTCTGGGACAGAAAACTCACTCTCTTACAAAACCCAACAGGATGGAGGAAGCTTTCCCACCCGGCTTGCTCCCTCCGCCGAGCCCCCAGTCCTCCCCGAGGCCCAACGAGAAGCAGGGCGGGTGGCTTGGAGTCTCTCACCTTGCGCAGGCTCCGGGAGCGGCTCCGCTCCACCACCAACCCCGGGTTGGATGCTCCGAGCGCGGCCGGACAGAGCTGCAGGGCGCAGAGCGCCAGCGCCAGCCCCACTCCCAGCATCCCTCCCAGCTGGACCGGCAGGATGCGGGCAGCACGCTGGGCAGGCCGGCGAGGACACGCACCGAGGGGGAGGAGAAAAGCGAGAAGCGAAGCCAAGGGGGACAGCGAGGCAGCGCTGGCTATCGGGAGAGGATTCCCCGGCGCAGAGCCCCCGCAACCGTTCTGGCGGCGCCGAGAATGGGATGGTGCGAGTGCAGGCTGCCAGTTCCAAGCCCGGCCCCCCTCCCGATTCTCCTCCCTCTCCTGCTGTACCCTTACAGATTTTCCCTTCCTTTTTTTTTCCCACCCCCTCCCTGGTTTTGGTCTCAAGCGCAGGACTGGAATCCCAAGGATAGTAGGACGGGAAGCTACGCTTTCCCAGGCTCCTAGCACCCTGCTCTCTGCTGGGCAAACAGCTCCTTGCTGTCTGCTCTCTGGAGAGGCATTCACACCACCCGACTTCAGTAGGTGAGACCAGACCATGTCCTCACTGCTCCTCACGCCCCCCGAGCTGTGTCTCTTTTCGCTTCCTGCTCAGGCTGACTAAGGCATCTTGCACCCCTTTGCGTGGTACCCAGTCTGGGTTGGCACAGAGGAGCCCTATGACCTTTCTCCATGCTCCACACGAGGCAGGCAGCAGCTAAAGAGCAGAGATAACTTGAGAACCCAAACCTGATGCCATGTGTGCTGTGGGGGTTGGGGGCACCCTGGTATTGGGTAGTCCCTGGCCAGGCAGTTTGCTGCTGCATGACATTACCTACCACCCATGTAAAATTTCAGATATAACACCTCCTTCTTGCACCCACCCCCCTTCAGCGGCTTCCTTTTCCAGACAGAGCTGCCCAGAGCCCTTCCCATCATGCTGGAATATCCCCATGAGTACCTCACCACCATGGATGGCACTGGAGTGTGGGTTTTTTCCCATATATTTTGGTGAACAGATGTTTTTTCCCTATGGAAAGCTGGAAGGGGCTGAGCCAGCAGAGCACACCGGACATGAGTGTGGCAGGTCTCAGACCTTCCCTTCATATCACAGCATGGTGAGGACCTACTTGTGGGACCCTTCCCTGTAAGCAGCTCAGTTTTCCCTTATACACTGGCTGGCCTCTCTGTATCACTCCTGGCCCTGGGAAGGGTTGTCTGGCTTGTCCAAACCCCTGCCTCAGCTCTATTTTTAGCCTTTCGTCCTTATTTAGCAGCAAGGCCGGCCGGGAGCATGAAGGCAGGGCACAGGAGCAGGCAGGGGCCGTGATGGAGGCTGCTGCCCACCCTGCGCTGGCAGTGACAACTGCTTCACTGATCCACTGCAGAGGCTTAAGGGTGAGGAATAAATAACCCAGTTACTCCTACCCAGGAGCAGGGTAGAAAGTTATCCCCTGGGATTAGTTTTCACTTTGAGGCTCTGGAGCAGTCAGAAGACAAGGATTGGGACAGGGGTGTGTGGAGAGAGGCACAGCCGTTGCCAAAGCATCATATTTGGGGCCAGGAGGGAAGCAGAGCCTTGAGTTCCCAGCACCATGTGCATTCCTGCCTCTTGCAGCCAGAGTGGGAATCAAAGGTTTCACTCTTTTCATTCCCATCTTTCCCCTCTCCATTTTGCTGTGGGGAAAAAAAAAAAAGAGAATAAAGGACTGTAAAAACAGGTTAACCCACATCTTTTTGCTTGGAAAAATACAGGCAGAGGCAGGAATGACTTGAAATCACTGCTTTACCTCAAGGCAGAAGCATGCATGACCTAGATCCCCATCAAAGGAACCTGTGACCTTTTTTGGGGTTCCAACACATGCAAGAGATCCTCTGCAGTCCAGTTTTCTGAGTTATCACACCCATGCAAAGCCTGAGTCACAAGGTCTCTGCAGATCTGGCTAAACGTCTTAAATTTGCATTGAAGAAAAGCAGCCAGCACACATGGTTACAGCATTAATGACTTCAGTACGTCTCGTTTACAAAAGCAAACAGATCACAAGTGATTTGCAGAGTGAAGGGTGCAACCACAGACCACCCTCTCGCCACTGCTGGGACCCACCGGGCATCACCATGATCCAGTTCATCACCCAAAAAACTTCCAGCAAAATCTTATCTCCTTTTTTTTTTTAACCCAGACAGGATTTCTGAAAACAAAAGAAACAAACAAACAAAAGAGTTAATTGACCCCACCCTGCACACAGACCATGAGGGGCCAGGTGCCAGATGGATACCCCCTGCCTTGTACTCACTCCATTCTGCCCAGTCCTTACCAGCTGGAACAGGAGAGAGTCGAGACTATTTAACAGCTTGCATAAATACTCCTGTTATCCATAAGCTTTGGCAAACATTTTAAATGACCATTGGTACAAATTAACTAGAGGTTCAGACAGCTGTTATCCCATTTACGGCAATTCAGCTGAGCATGAGATAAACTCTCCTGGGCTAGCTTCTCTAGGCAAAACCTTGAGATGTCTCCAGCCGCTGTCGTTCCTGGGGAGAGATCACCATAACACCGAAAAAGACATCAGGGTAAACTTCAAAACATGCTGAAGATGCCCTAGAGGTGTCTACGATGCACTGCCTTTGCCTTCCTGTCTTTGCTCATGCAGAAATCCCCTCGCTGCCATGGTCTCCATCAGCAGCAGCCCTCTGCAAACAGCCTCCAGCAGCCCCACATGCTCCACAGGCTCCTCTGGTTAGGGAGAGAAGGATGAGTTGTTGCAGCCACGGATCTCACCACCACGCTGTGCCTGGACAGAGAAGTTTCTGGCCAAGTGCTGCCCTGCAGAGGGAGAAAGTTATTAATGTGTTCGGGTGAAGGAAGATGAAGCCAGGCTGAGATGGGAGATCTCTCCAGCTGGAACACATCCTATGCAGCTCGTACAGGAAAGATTGGAGAAATTGCTAAAAACGTGCTAAAATAAGAGACTTTGGGGGCAGCCCAGGCAGGGCCTCTGGAGGGCAGCTTCACAGATGCACCCACAGACTGAAGGAAGGAAGTAATGTGATCTGGTGCAGCCCCTTCACTGAAAGTTAGCGATTTATAGAAGCACAGGGTTGCAGCTGCCATGGTGTGTGGTGTGGGAGAGAGGTGCCGGAGCCAGCCCTACTGCACATGCCTAGTCCCAAGCCCCAGCTCTTGCTGGCTTGATGGCACAGCCTAATGTGACCAAACCCTTTGTTTTTTCTCCACTGTTAGCAAGAAAACCCCTACTCGGAGCCCCACTTTGTGGCATAGGGTCATGCCAGTGCATCCCCTCAGCGCCCCACAGTTAAAACCAGAAATTACATGAGCACCAGCAAGATGTGACGGTAGCTGGACAGGCTCCTCCTCAGATGCTCACACAGTTGTTTTTGCTCATAGCCACAGCCTCAAAAAACGCAAATTCAGCCTGGAAATACGCATGTGCTTTTGTGCTTGCCCCTATATGCCTCCAGTCCTGAAAGTCTGGACCAGGATTTTTAATTACCCTGGAGAGGTGGAGATCAGCACTTTGCACTGACAGAGCTTTTTATCCCACAGACGATCTACTCAGCCCAAGTACTTTCAGGCGGGGAAGGAGACTTGCCCCGTGCATGAAGTGCTGGGAGAGATAAGAACAGAGGCGCCCTCAGTGGTTTCTGAGTAGTGAGAGCCGATGCCAGGAAGCTGCTGTGACTCATGTAATTTCACCCAAGTTAAGCGGCATCTACCCAAGAGGACACAGGCAACTGGTCCCACCAGTCCCCAAGAGACTTGGGACAGCTATGGGCTGCCCCTCGCCTTCTTCCCCCTCCTGTCCAAGTGGCGTTTCACAATTTCCCTTGTTCCAGGGTTACAAGGGTGTTCTAAAAACACCACCAAGTCACAAGTGATGCGACGACCACACAGGCCTGCTCCCTTGCAAGCCAGGCAAGCAGTGCTGGAGTGGTGGCAAACCACCAGCCTGCTGGCAACCCCCAGGGTGCAGGATCCTTGGACTTCACCCAGGGGATATTTGGAAAATGTCAGAATAGAAACTTGTTGACAAAAACTGGCAGTGTTTCCATGTGGGCACAGCCTCGTGACCAGGTTAAAACACTCCTATTGCAGCAGTGCAGTGGCACCAGCTGATTTTTCAGGTCAGAAAGTGTGTTTATGCAGAAATGTCTGTTATTCCACAGCATTTAAAAAAAAAAAACAAAACCAAACACCAAAACCAAAACATTTGGAGGGACCTGCCTTTCTTCCCATTACACAGGAGACTTTAAAAATCTATGTGTTTCCCTACCTCTTCAGGACCCGTTTCCAAAGTGCAAGATTTCCTCCTGGAAAAGGGCCACCTGGCTCCAGGTCCAGCATGAGGGTGTTTGGGATGCTCGAGAGGTTGTTGCCAGCATCCAGTCCCACAGACAGTATGGACCACACTGAAAGGCCCCCGACTCCCAGAGCAGAGCTCCTGCCAGAAGAAAACACCTCACAGCCACCAGTTTTACACAAGTACCCAAGCACAAGCTGACCAGACTAGATGATCTCCAGAGGTCCCTTTCCACCCCTAACATTCTGTGATTCTGTGTGAAACTCCATGGGGTGATGCCAAAAGCCAGGATGGATCCTGCCTTCACCACTCACATCACTTCTCCCAGGAGGCTGAGCTGCATTCACCAGTGGAAACTCCCCAAGGTAGACTTGCTCCAGCTAGGCCTCAGCTCTGATGCAGGGAGCCTGCTCCCTTTTCCCCCCATCCCGGAGAGATCACCTATGGTGCAGAGATCCTGTCCCCTTTCTCCCTACCCAGGTTGGAGCATCCTCAGTACAGGAATACTTCTCCACTTTCCTCCCACACAGAATGGATCAACCGAAGCACACAGGTCCTGCTACCCTTTCTCCCCACCCAAGAGAGAGCACCCACAGTGCAGAGATCCTGCCCCTTTTCCTCACCCACGATGGAGCACCATAAGGGCAGGGGTCCTATTCCCCTTTCCCTCCCACCCAGGATGAAGCATCCTCAACCCGTCCCTCCAGGGACAAATCATTCCCGAGGCTCGGGGGATCCCACTACTCTGCTCCGAACGAAGGACCCTGGACCCAGGGCGGAGACACCCGAGGGTGGAGGGGCCCCCGGGGCCGGAGCAGCCCCGCCGGGTGCCCAGGGCCAGCCCCGGGGGCGGGCAGGCTGCAGCCGGGGGCCCTACCAGTGGCTCAGGGGTGCAGAGCACCCTCTCCCGGCGCTGCCTGCGAGCAGCTGCGGGGACTTTTTTTTTTTTTTGCTATTATTTTTTTTCAAATTTTTTTTTTCTGCCTGCCAGCTGGGGCAGCTCGTCCTGTCTCGTCCTGTCCGGTCCCGCCGGGGGATGCAGCACCCCGTGCCCCGCGGCTGAGCGGGCTCCGGCCAGGGCTCCATGGGCTGCACCGGCAGCGCCCTGCGCTGCTGCCCCGCCGGCGGCAAGGTACCGGCTGTGGGAGCTTGCTGGGCTAGGCTGGGCTGGGCTTGAGCTGGGCTTCCCGTGGGGTCGGGGTTTGCGTGGGGTGGGAGTTTGCCTTGGGTCAGGGCTTGCAAGGAGTTGGGGTTCCTGTAGTATTGGGGTTCATGTGGGGTCGGGGCTCATGTTTGGTCAAGGTTTGCATGTCATTGAGGTTTGCGTGGGGCTGGGGTTTAAGTGGGGGAGGTCTGCTGGGGGCATCCGGCGGGGGGCTTCCCCTGCTCTGGGGAGCAGCAGGGCTGGACACAGTGGCTGCACCCGTCTGCATGGGACCCCACTGGTGTTGTGGAGGGGGAGCTGGCACTGGGCAGAGAAGGAGCCACATGCCCTGCTGCACCCTCCTGCACCTCTTCGGGGTCTCCCCCCACACAATGGGGTGGCCTGCACTAAAGGGGGTACAGCATCTGGAGTGACAAGCCTGTTGGAAGTGCTGGTCTCATAATGGATGGGGATACATTTCCCCAGCTAGAACTCTGCCATCCTCCCACAGCATCCTCCCTTCTCCCAAAAGTTGTGTCCCTTCTTGTGCCGAGTCCCCCCCCTTGCACCAAAGGTGACATTTCACTAGAGGAAGGTTCTGAGTCCCCAGGAGATCTTAGTGTATTGCTCTGCACTGATGAGCTCTTTGGCGAGGTAAGGACTAGAAATTATCCGCTGCTAGTTAATTCTTATTTTCTGACGTGCTCCTGCTGCCTTATCTCCTCGCCATCTGCCTCAGGAGCTGTTTGTGGAGTCGGATGTGCTGGGCATACTGGTGTTGGTGCGTTGTGGTTGCCAGAGGGTGTCAGGAAGAAATTTGGGAAGGGCCCCATGGTGCTGGCATGCCCCCCTACACGGACAGCCCTTCGCAGAGGCAGCTGTGGGAGCTCACCCGCCCGGGACCACGCAGCCGGCACGACTCGCTGCTGGGTTGTGTTGGGGGGAGCGGCCCCGAAGCCAGCAAGTGCTTTTATTTACAGCAGTCGAAGGCTTGGCTGCTTCTCCGTCTCATGGGAAAAAAATCCACTCATCTCTATGTCCTAAGATCAGACGCTGGTTTGTGACTTTGAGAGCTCACAAGAAGGGGCATGGGACAGGGAGAACCAGCAGCCCCAAGGCTCCAGGTGTTGAGAGCCACATGCTCACCAAAATGCGGAAATCTAAGTCAGAACGATCTGTCCACAGACACCTCCCTTCCTGCTCTTCACTGCTCTTGAGCTCGGCTGCTCGGTCTTGCCGTGTTGCTCACTTCGATTTGTGCCCTGCTGCTGTGACTAAACTTAATCCTGAAAGCAGCATCGAAAATACCCTTTATGGCAACAAGGGGTAAGGGCAGGCATCGAGCCGCTTCTGCCCACGCTCCTGAGTCATGTCCAGGGTATCAAAAAGCAGGGTGGGAGACCTTCATCCTCCCACTGCTGATGGGTGGACTTACAGAGTGGGTCCTTTGGGGTTGTTTGGGGGTGGCTGAGCCCTCAAACTCCAGGGGCCAGCCCAAGCAGACTCTGGGTGTATGGCACAGGACTGAGGGCTCTTATGGGGCTGGGAGCTGCAGAGCCTTTTTGGGGCTGGTCCCAGGTTAGAGGTGACCTTGGGGAGCCTGTGCCAGGCTGCATGCAGTGGGTGGGTGGCACTCCAGGCACTGCTGTGTGCCCTGAAGGACGCAGTTTGGCAGCCTCATCCTCGTCACCACTATGCAGGCAGCAGGGTGATAAGAAGGCACAAGCACAGGTGCTGTGGTTAGAGCTTGGCCCAGGCTGTGGGCACTGTCCCCAGGGGTCCTTTCCCCTCCAGCTCTGTCCACCTATGCTTGGCTGCACGTGGTCACATCATCATGCTCTCAGTGTGAGAGAGGCCAAGATACCTTCCCAAAACATCAGGGCTGAGGCTTGGCTGCCTTCCAGGACTGGGGTGAATTCATTTTGGAGATATGGGAACTACATGTAGCAGCAGGAGCCAGAGAAAGGTCAGGATGCAAAGCTTGGGGCTGCTGACAGTGTGAAGGGTTTGTGTACAGTCTGTAGCACAGATCTGACTGTACAAGAGGTGATAGCCATCATGTAACCCAACCCTCACCGAAGGAAAAACAGCAGCAGAGTCAAAGACAGGTCCCACAGACCTATGCCAGCATTGCTCAGGCAGCACTGAGCATCTGCTGCAAAACAAAGGGATATCTTAGGCTCCTGGGCCAAATCCTGGCCCACTTCTCCACAACCACAAAGCAAACCTTGTCCCCAGGAGCAGAGTTGGGATTTAAATGCTGATTTCCTGCCTCTTTGTGATTTTGTTCACTGACAGTAAAGTTGCATAGTTTAATTGCTTAACATACTTCTAAAACAGGAAAAGAGGGAGAAAACCCTACCTCATGCTAAAAGCTGAAGCAGAGGTTGCAGCACATTTTGGGCTGTTTCTTCCCCACTACAAAGCGGTTCTAGGTGCTCCTTTCACACACAGCAGATACTGTCTCCCAGCTCTCCACAACACACTGGGCAATACCAGAGACATGAGTGCCACATGCTGCTCTGGAAGTGGCAATAGAAGTTGCTTCTGTATTTTAGTTATCGGCTACATTTTGCTTTTCAGCAGTGGAGCTCTCAACCCAAAGAAGAATTGAGTGCTTAGGAATAAAATTAGTTCCAGACACTATTTTAATTGCTTCTAGAGGTAGGAGAGATGCCTGGCTCATCACCTTGGGGCAGGTATTTAGATTTGTCTGCTGATGCTGGTATACCTCTCCTCCCTTTAGCCATTTCTGAGTTCACTGGAGTTGCCTCAAATCATCCTCCTTGATCAGCTCCATCCTGTTGGGTTTGGAGCATGGGAAAGTGGTGAAAGTGCCCTGGATCCGCACGGGGAACATTGTCCATGCTAGGAGGGTGACTGGGGTGACCAGCCCTGGACTCTCTGTTCTTGGGCATTGGCTTCACCAGCAAGCAGGACCCAAAGGTTTCAGCTGGTCACGTTTGGAAGTTGCTTATGAGAGAGGGACCACTATCATACTCCCAGCAAGGCTCAGTTCATCCAAAACCCCTGGGGACTGTGTGACCTTGCCATACCAGGACAGTCTCTCCCCCTAGCCTTTGCTTTGTCACAATAAAACCTGGGGGTGGACTTTGAGGTTCCTGTGATTCCCCCACCCTTGCAGAGCCCCGACTGTCTCATCCATCCATCCCATACCAGACTCCAAAACCCAGCACGGGACATGGGGTACATTAAATAGCAGTGGGAGGCCTATCAGCATGAGATGGACGTGGGGTGTAGGCTGGAGACTCTTCCCAGACAGGGCAGCTGGTGGTTGGCAGCATCCCAGGACACTCCACTTTTGCAGGGCGTGCTGTATCAGCAATAAGGACAAACCCAGTGAATCCTAAGCGTCTGGTGCCTCCTCGCTCTGGTGCCTGGGCCGTGTTCAGTGCTGCGGCTGCTCATGCCATAGAAGGGAAGATAAAGCCATGGTGGCTTCCCAGAGGCTCAAAGTTTTCCTGCTCTCTCTGGCAACCACACTTCCCTCCAGCTTCAGAAGGGGGGCTGCTGGGAGGTGGAGGCAGGGATGCCTGTTTGCTTTGCTTTGCTTTTTTCCCAAGCCAAGCTCCCTAATCTGGTCTGTATTTGGCCATGCTGCTGGGACAGTGGGGCCAAGACGGGGTGCAGCAGGGATGTTGCAGCTCCCCACAGGCTGCAGGGCTGCGTTATGTTAGGGATCTGTACTTTTAGAAGCGGGTTTGTTAGGGACCCGTGTTTTCAGAGGTGGTTTTGCCAGGGCTGGAGAGCAGCAGCATGTCTGCAGGTGTATTCCCTCACCCACAGGACATCCACACCCTTACCCAGAGGCACAGCCTGGTGATGGGCATCAGAGACAAGATTTGCCCCACACCAGGGAGGCCAAGCTGTGAGAGCAGCCAAGCTTTGCTTCTATCTTTCAGCAACAGATAAAAATATATCCATCTCTTTTTTTTTTTTCCCGTCCTCCTCTCCAAGTGGCTAAATTAAACTCATGCAAGGCTGGAAGGCATCCTGTGGAGCCGTGCTGCTGAAGGCAGCTCCTGGCTCTGGGTTATATCAGCCTCACGGCAGCAGCATGAGCATGCAGAAGTGTGCAGGACTGAGCAGCACATTCCTGTACTCCTGAGGTCATCACTTGCTGCACTGCCAACCCTCGCCTGCTGCCATCCCTGCACAGGGTCGGCATCACCTCTGGTTTATGGGTATTTTGCATTTCTCACTCCTGTGCTGGCACAGCCTGTGTCAAAGCCCAGCTGTGTACAGAGCACTGGCCAAGGTATGTGTTTTAGGTACTGCAAGGTGCCAGGGACAAGGCTGACCTTGAGCATCCTGTGGCAGTAGGGACAGGGCAGGAGGAGGTGGCAAGGAAGGTCCATAGGTGGAGCCCTGCCCAGTGCTGCCTGCTCTCCCCCACAAAATGTTTTTCTGCTGGAGCCTGTTTTGCAGTGGTATCACGTTGGGGTGGTTTTTTGAGCATCCCCTGGATCTTCCAGCCTTTGGCTGGCAATGCTGCACGGCAAAGTGTCCAGGGCACAGGGGAACAGCACAAGCTTGGGGCTGCCTGCCAGGCAGTACGTGTGCACCCATGGGTGCTGAGGGCTGGCAGAAGGCAGGAGGTCAGGGGTCCCTGCTCGAGCACTCATGTTTTAGCAGGGCCGAAGCATGCTTAGCACAGGGTGCCTGGCTGCAGTGTGTCCTCTGCCTGCTGCCCCCTCTTTGTCTTCCCCTGCTCCAGCCTTTTCTCTCTCTGCTAGAAACAGCTAAAAGCCCAGCAGCAGAGGGGACCGGCTTCCCAGGAGCTCACGGCCTTGAAGACAGAGAACGGTGAGAAGAAAATACATTTCCCCCACACTGTGCTTCCTCAGTGTCATGTTAAGTAAGGAGTAGGACAAACCCCAGCTAGGGCTGGGAAGGATGAAGATGAAGGCTGCAGACATGGTGGCAACCCAGTGATGACATCCCATCCTCTCAGACAGGCAGGTCGTTCCCAGGGCAGGAGACCTAACGAGCTGTGTCCTCTCTGAGCCTGCCAGTGCCATTCCAATTAGTGCTAATTTGCACCAGTGAGATAGGAGGGAGGTATTTGTCCAGTGAGAAGAGGACAGGGGCTGAACCCAGGCCATAGCACTGGCAGGTTAGCTGCTCAGGACATCCAAGCAGGACGTGGCCAGTGCCATTTCAGCCATGTTTGCATTGCAGCCAGTGCCACCTTGTTGCCTGAGGATGAGAAGGAGCAAGAGAAGCGGACAGACAGCAGGAGACTCCTCCAAGGTCAGGAGGAGGAGCAGTTGCAGAATGCCAGCCAGGGAGGCTCTGCAAGAATTGCCCAGGACGTTACTATCCAGGTTGGTCAAAAAGGCAGGTGCTGCAGGGAGCGTTGTGGCCAGGCAGGACTTCCCAGGCAGTGATTGTGGACCTGGCACCACACAGGGCTGGGCTCACCCATTTTTGGGAGAAGGAAGGGGTTAGGAAGCCCAGAGCAGCATGGGTCTGGCAATGAGTCATGGGGGCGGGCAGAAGAGGGACATCCTTTATGCTGTGTCAGACACATTGGGTTTGTCATCTCCCTGCTTCCCAGGTGGAAAAGGAAAAAGACCTGGAGCTAGAGGAGAAGTTTGATGCCCTGAGGAGAGAGCATACAGAGACGCTACAAGGTGTGTGCTAGGACAGGAGGGTTCCCTGCAGCCTCCCTGCCAACTCCCCTCCACCACTGCTGGTGCCTCTTCAGCTTCCTATGGGGTCATTGGGGTGCTGCCCCACAGCACTGTGGGGCTCAGGTGGGGCTCACTACCCTGCTGTCTCCCCCCCCACCAGTGACACTTGGTTCATTTCCCACTTGCAGAGCTCCAGAGAGTGCACGAGCAGGAGAAGCTGCTTCTGGCAGAGTCCCACCACAGGTCCCAGGCAGCCTTACAGGTACCTGGGGAGAAATCTCTGCTATGGCACCCCAAGCTCTTCAGTGACCACCTTGGTCCCTGGCGTGCCTGGGGACCACACAGGCTCCACCAGCCCTGGGGCTACTAGGGTGCGACAGCCAAGCAGTGGCCCTGCTCAGGTAGAAGCAGGGGCTTCTACCCATGGAAAAACCACCCTGCTTTTTCCTTGACTGCCCTAGGAGACAATCCAGGCACTGAATTCCCAGCTGAAGTCCTTCCAGGAGAGGATGAAACGGGTGGAGGAGTCACTCTTGAGCACAGACTACAAGAAGCATATCCAGGTGCTGGGAAGGGACCTGCCTCCAGGGTGCTGACCCAAAGCCAGGGGTGCTTCTCTGATGGACCCTAAGAGCAGAAAGGGCTGGAACTGGTGGGGAGCAGGACAGGTGAAGTGGGGAACAAAGACCTGTACCTGAGGGGTGTGTGGGCTGTTGGGGTCCTTCAAACACAAGTGGTGGGTGAAACGTGGTGCCTTGTGGCTACAAACCCATCCCAGGCCATGCAGAGAGCACTGGTCCACTGGTATGATGTGGGGGGTGTTGAACTATAGCACATGCCTTGATAGCCCACCCCACTGCAGCTGCCACTTCCCCTGTGCATCACAGGAGCACGGGAGCCCCAGCCCCTTCTGGGAGCAAGAGCTGGAGAGCCTGCACTTTGTCATTGAGATGAAGAACGAGCACATCCACAGCCTGGACAAGAAGCTGCTGAACCTGGAGACTGTGGTGGGTTGAAAGGGGGTGGTCACAGGTGGGCTTTCCTCTTCCCATCTTTTAGAATCATAGAATTGTTTAAGTTAGAAAAGACCTTTAAGATCACCAAGTCCAACTGTTAAGCCAGCACAGCCAGGTCCACCACTAAACCATTTCCCTCAGTGCCACATATACACATCTTTTAAATCTCCCCAGGGACACTGACTCCACCACTTCCCTGGGCAGTCTGTTTCAGGGCTTGACAACTCTTTTAGGGAAGACATTTTTTCCTATGTCTGACCTGAATCTCACCTGGCACAACTTGAGGCCTCTTCTCCCTACCTGAATCCTGTCCAAAAATTGCAGCTGAAGTGGAGGTGGTTGGAGCCTGGTTGTTCTCTTGGAATGGGAAGGGAATGCAAGTGCAGTACCACCATGTTCCTACCAAACCAGTGTTCTTCCCAAGACAGAGTGATGGGATGGTTCAGAAGCACTTTCCAGGTCCTTCTTCACCCTAGTGCCTCCCTTTCAGGTGGAGAAGAACCTTCTGCTGGAGGAGAAGGTGAAGACTCTCCAGCAGGAGAACGAGGACCTGCAAGTTCGCACGCAGAACCACTTGGTCATGGCAAGGTAAGGGCTGGTCCCACACATCCAGTAGATAGATGGCATCTCCAATGGGGTGGAGTCAGCAGTGGGCAGCCACTGGGTGCTTTTTGGGATGCAGCGTGGGCTCGGGGGCACTTTTCCCAGCATCTCCTGCAGCACATCCCATTTGCCTGCAGGCAGCTGTCAGAGGAGCTGATGGCCACCCGTGGGGCACTGGAGAAGGAAGCTCAGCTGGGGGAGCAGGCTCGGCGTGAGAAGGAGGAGCTGCTGTACCGTGTGCTCAACGGCAGGGATGCTTCCTCCTTCCCCATGGCCACCGGCGAAGTGTCCCTCCTCGCCACGTAGCACAACACCAACCGGCACTGTGGGCTGTTGGGGATTCCCTCCAGTCATGTGAGCCCAGGGCTGCTCTCACCAGTTTCCCTGCTGCCAGGGCAGGCCCCTGGGTCAGCCGAGCCCTTGGGGTGACCACATCCGACCGGGGCGATGGAGCATTTCACAGGACACTTGCGCCTGCCTTTCCCCAGCCTGCACAGGCTGCAGGGGGATGCCAGCCACCACTCCCTCTGGTGGGAGGTTGTGGGGGGCTTTCTGGGGATAAAAAGGGTCAGCCAGGACATGCAGATGTGCATTGGGCTGGATCCAACCCAGCGCTTGGCTCTGAGCACGGCCAGCATCAGCACTGCCCAGGGGCACGAGGCAAGGACAACAAGGCAGTTGCTGGGATAGGGATGAGCACCAGGAGGATGAGGAAAAGGCTGGGGACATGGTGGCATTAATGTACCTCACTCCCTGAGGAGAATCCCTGGGAAGTAGGCAGCCAAGCCAAAGCCAGAACCATGGAGACTTTCACAGGGCAGAAGCAAAGGGCAGGAAGGATAGGTGCCACTTGGTATATCAGTCACCTCCAGCACTGCCCTTGCTATAGACCACATCCACCTGTCCCTTTGTGGGGTTTGGCCTCCTACTCAGCCTGTTCTGAGCTGATGCCACACACTCCTGCCATTTGCAGTGAAAGCAAGGCTTCCCAGGGCCAACCTCACCCCCTGGGGAGGGGAGCCAGGCAAGGCTGCACCCCATACCCTCCTCAGTCTTCAGCAAACAGCTCCCAGGGATTGCTCCTGCAGCCCGGACACGTCCCCACTCACTGCCACACCTTCCTTGTCCCTGCTGCCCATTAGCTGCACCACCAGTCCCATACTCTCCTCCAAAGCTGGGCAGAGATGCAGATTGGGGGAACAGAGTATCCTCCCAACAAGAAATGGGCTTCAGCAGCAGCTGCCAGCACATCCCTATCAGGGAAGGTGCCACCAGCACAGCTGCAGGTCAGGGCTGGATGCACACAAGCACTTTCCACTGGGTGCACAACTGTGGTAGCACAGTCATTGCTCTGGGGGCTGTCACTGACTTGTCTCATCCCTAGGGCTGTTTAGCCAGGGAGGTGTGTGTATGTGTGCATAAGACCAGTGTGCTACTGCCTATAACAATTACAAGTCTGTAAAAAACATGAGCTCAGGAACCCAACATTAATGGTTTTGGGGACCAGCACATGAACATCTCAGAGCAAGGCCACATACTCTGCACCTAGTGGAGGGAGGAGGGTAGTGAGGGATGAGAGCAGGCACCACAGAGCCAGAACAAAGGAGCCCCAGAGGAGGCGCTTGCTGTCACAGTGCCCCCTTTTCATTTCAGTGGGCTCCCAGCCCAGGGCAGACCCCAACCCTCCCTCCCAAGCCATCGTGGCCACTGCAACACCCACTTCCATCCTTCATGCTGATCCTTATCAGGAAAATAGTAGCTGAATGAGGCAGCCAGGAGGGCAACACAGACAGGATCCAGCTCTCACTCAAGCACCTCCATGGGGGTGCCCAAAGTGGGGAAATGAGGGCACCTGATGATTAAGCCATCAGCATTCCCCCAGGGTACCCACTGCTTCACATCCCCAGAGCTCTGGGGAGAGGTGGTGAGGTAGCATCCAGCTTTACAACGTGGCCTCAGGGATGTGGTGGAACACCAAGAATTATAGCACCAAAACAGGGGTCATAGGGCAGGTTGCTGCCCCAGCAATTCCTGTCTAGAAGTAGGATGGTTGGGCAGAGGGAGGTGAGGCATCCTGCTCTGGGCACCTGATACTGCATCCCAATCCACTGAAAGTGCATCATGCGTGGGACCCAGAGGAATGTGCCCAGCTCTGGGAAATGGGAGTGCTGGGAACTGAGGAGGAGGAATAAATGAGCCCAGAAAAGGACTTAACCCACAATAAGGAGGAAAAAGCTCAGCCCAGGCAGTGCCTTTGGGGTCACAGTGGGACATGCAGGTCAGCCCTGGCTGCCTCAGGGTACTGAGGCACTGAGGAGGGTCAGAGCAGAACAAGAAGCTTCCACTCCATCCTTCTGTGAGTGACTGAGAGACAGGATGGGTGAGGGGACATGGGGAAGTAGGGGGAGCTGCAGAGGAGGCTTCAAAGGCAAAAAATCTTCATAACACAGGAACAGTGTCTGCTTTATCCTCTTTAAACAAAACTCCTTCAGCAGGGGCTTGTCAGGAGGATCCAGGTTACTCTGGAGGGTTCACCAGGCTCAGGAGAAAACATCTTCCAGGACTTGTGTCAGGGCTGCACCCCTCCATGGGATGGGACCTTGAGCCCAATGGGCATCTCTGCCCCCCAGGCACAGGGTAGAGGGAGTCCAGTGGTGAGGGACCAGCCTGTATCCCTTTATTGCTCTGGAGCAGATGGGCACTGTGCAGTCCTAGGGGGCTCCAGGGCCACCTCCCTGGCCAGGCTTCCTGGTGGCTGCCTGGGGGCTGCCCCTTGGAGCTGACAGCTCTCAGCGCTGTGCCAGATCCCATAAGCAAAGTAAATGAGGAAACCTGAGAACAGGAAGAATAGGGGGCTGGGGTTCCTCTATCTTCCTTTGCCTCCCAGCCACAAAATTCCCACTCCTTTGGGACACACACTGGAGGATGAGGTGCTCCTGCGACCCTTTGACATTAAAGTTCAGCATCATCTCCGTCCACCCACCATCACTCTGCAGCCAGTTTTAATGCCATGGGTTCTCAAACCCCCAATGCTTCACCTAAAGAGGTTGCCACCAGCTCCAGGACCAGGGTGGCCAAGCTTACCAGTAGCCATCCAGAGCAGATACCTCAGCCAGGCAGCCACACTGAGCTGGACCATCAGGATGCTGTTGATGGTGATGCTGAGGAGTGGCAGGAAGGGCAGGCAGGGAACCTACAGGCAGCAAACAAAGGAATGGGATCATGCCTTTTCCCAGAGGCACGGGCTGGACCTCAGGCAGGGATTTCACAGCTGAATTCAGTTCTTTGCTGCTTTGGCTAGTTGCTAGCAGGTAAGGGGAAGCTGAGCTTCCCTGACAGATTTTTAGACCTGAGCTGGGACTGTAAACTGTGCTGGAAAGGGGAGCTCCTGTAGGGTGGTTTGACTGACAGGTCCTGCACTGGGGCAGGAGGATTTAAGGGGTAGGCAGTAAACTGCCAACAAAGCCAACCCAGGATGTCAAGGGCAGGTATCTTTTTACTGAATAGCAGCTCAGGTGGGGCTGCAGGGGTGTCCCTTTAGCCTGAAAGACAAGGGGGAGAAGAACCAGGCATCCCTCATGGTCTTTAAAGGTCTTTTCCAACCTCAACAATTCTCTGATTCTATTCTGTAGTGCCTATGGAAGATGCTGCGAGCTGCCCAATGCCTCCAACACTGCTTTGTTCAAGGTGAATGTAGCAAAGGTCTGCCTAACCCAAAGCTGAAGGAACACCCCCCAGATGCCACGTAACCCTTTCCTCATGGGGCTGCAGCATTTGCCTCCTCTCCATTCCCCAGATCATTCTCTCCAGGGATGGACCCCAAGAGCCAGGCTGTGTACTCACCGTGAAGGATGCTCTCTCCTGGCTCTGAGGTTGCCTCCAGATGAATAAAGCTGCTGCCAGTATTCCCAGGAGAGGCAGAACCAGAGCAGTGATGCATGAGGCAGCCCCAGCCCGGAGGCAGGACAGCCCCATGGTGCTCACCCAGCTCACAGCACAGACCAGGGCAGCTGCAGAGGGACCACAGCAGTGTCAGGGCAGTGCTAAGCCTGTCCCCTCTCCTGGGGTATAGCACCCAAGGCTTCTATGGTGAGACAAAGGACAATCAGGGAACATGGCTGGGTTGCTTGTCATTATGTGCCTAGATTTTCTCTCCAGTCTGGGAAGCAGATGGAACAGTCTTCCCAAGGTCCCAGTGGGCAGCCAGCTGGGTAGCAGTCAGGAAAGGGCAGGAGGGAGCCAGGCATGCCCTGCCTGTATCCTCCTGTTGGGTGGTTTTCAACAAGCAGGAACCAGCCAGCCCATGCTACAACAGTAACGTCTCCCATCGATCCCCTCACACTGGTTCCCCATAAAGCCCTGGGCATACCTACAGCTGTCAGAGCCCAGGTCACCACAGCAAAGGAATGTGGGGTGGGACATGGGGGTGGGTGGATGAGATGGTTCCACCAGGGCTGCACAGCTGGGACCTTCTCTGCAGAAGTGTCCTGAGCACTGGGTTTGGGCTGATACCTGAGGAGTCAATATTAGATTGTCACAGCACACAAAAGTACACCAACACCAATGCCTTGCCCCAGGGATGATCAACACCAGAAGCTAGGTGAGCCCCATCCCCTGTCCCAGCAGCCTTACCTGAGCAGCAGCACACAGCCAGCCACCAGCGAGTAGGCTAGCAGCGTGCCGATGGACATCATGTCAACCAGGGCTTTCAGCTCAAAGAGGAGGGCCAGGAGAGCTGCAGGGGTGAGAAACAGACCTGGCAACACTGATGCTATGCCCATCTCAGCCATGCTGTTCCTTTGTCCCCCCAGGGCCTCCTGATACCCACTGAAAGAGGACCAAGCACATCATTGAGCTGGTGATACTTCAATCACTAGTGCAAAGCATCCTGCCACCTCACAGAGGCTGAACTGGTGTTTGGGAGAGCAGTAAGGCCAAATGGTCTCTGACTCCACAGCAGAGATCTCCCTCTGCATTGGGAGATACCAGCAAGTTAAGAGGTTTGTGCTGTCCTGCTGACAAAGGATATCCACTAAGCCCTGCTCAGGGTTGAGGGGTAGTCCGCTTGCTCACTCACCTGCCACTCCTCCAGACACAAGTGTTGCCACCACTGGGCACTGACGGCGGCTAACTTTGGCCAGAGGTTTGAAGAGGAGCCCATCTCGAGCCATTGCATACAGGATCCGTGGCATGGGGAACATGGAGCCCAAGAGGCTGCAGAGAGGGGAGGAGAAGAGGGTAGGCATCTAGGAGGTGCTATCCTGCCTTTTGTTCCTCCTTGGGTGCCAAGAGAGCTTTCATTCATCTCCATCAGCACGTTCTTCACAATCAGGTGATGGACAGTGCCAGGGAAGTGATGCCTGCAGGTCACTGGGAGCCCTGTACATGCTGAGAAACCCCAGCCTGCTCCTGCAGTCAGTCATGGTGTCACCAAGCATCTGACCACTTCTTCCAACTTTGGACTAGAAGTATCATGCCAAGGGGTTTGGTTGCTTTTCCAGAATCATAGAAAGGTTAAGGTTGGAAAGGACAACCAGAGGTCATCCAGTCCAACCTCCCTGCTCCAGCAGAGTCCTCTAAAGCACATTACTCAAGATTGTGTCCAGAGGGTTTTTGAACATCTCCAGAGAAGGAAATTCCACAACCTCTCTAGGCAACCTGTTCCAGTGCTCAAGGTGCTCTCCTTGATCAGGAGGGGACAGGCTGGGAGCAACAGGCTTTGTGAGGCAGAGCTAAGAGATTTTGAGCAAGCAAGGCAGTTGCACTAAAGGGGCTGGGTGTAGTTCCTAGGTGTGTTATAGCTCCAGTGCAACCTTTTTCAGAGCCACAGAGCTGCTATCAGAGAACTTCCCTCACCTGGTTGTCAGGGCACACAGTGACCCCATAGCCACAATGTGCTTTGCACTGCTCCAGCCAACATATTCAAAAGCAGCTGGGAGTGGGCTCATGGTGTCCAGAAGGTAGTAGGGCATCATCAGGGTGAGGGCTGCAGACACCCCAAAGTAACTGAGGAAGCAGATGAGGAGGGAGAGGATGATGCCTATGGGGATGGATCTCTGTGGATTCCTCACTTCTTCCCCTGTGGAGGACAAGCTCAGCTGTAAAACAGATGCTCATTTAGTATTCCCCATTAAGAAGGGACACAGAAGCCTTCTAGCAAGGACCATTAGACATCCTGGGCTCCAGAGTTACAAGAACAGGGAATGTCTATGCTTTAGGTTTAGCCCAGTCACACTACATGGACTCTTACACTTCCTCTACTGTAAGTAGAGAGTGGCTATGGCACAGAGCTGGAAACATGCCCATTCTCAGCCCAGCCCTACATCAGCTCTTGGAGCTGCTGGAAGAATCACTGCCATAGCCCCTGCAGCCTGGAGAGGAGGGTGCCTCTAGCATCTCTCCCAACCTTACTTACCTGTGGTAGCAATGCAGTCAAACCCAACAAAGGCATAGAAACACATAGAGGCTCCAGCCAAGGTCCCAGTGAAACCATAGGGCATGAAGCCTCCCACCCCAAAGACACTGGTCACATTGTCAGCAAAGGACTGGTTCCTGGGATGCAGAGGAAGAGACACAAGCAGTAGAGAAGGGTCAGTGCAATAGGGTCTTGGGATGAGACCAGGCTGAACAGCCCATCCAGTCTGCTCACCCCTCCAGCATCAACCCAGCAGGGCCTAGGACTCTGGCTCTTTGATGCATTGCCAACATGGCAGGGAGACACAGGAGAAAGATTTCCTGGGATGAAACATTAGAGGGATGACTCAGTCATCCCCATCCCTCTCTGAAGGCAGCATGGGGAGAGCCCCTCATACCTAGCGTCGTGGGCCTGCGGCAGGGCATACTCCCTGAGCTTCCAGTTGCTTAGGTCACCTTTGATGAAGCCGCTCATTGTGACAAAGAGCAGGACGAGCACATTGAGAGCTGTGAAAGCTTTGTTGACCATGGTGGACTCCTTCACTCCAAAGGAAAGAAGCCCTGGAAATGAAAAGAGCAGAACTGGCCAAGCCCCCTGGCTGACACTAGATGAAGAGTAGACATTAATGAGAAGGGTGGAAAAGGGAGGACAGTGGTAGAGTCAGGAGGACCTGCAGATCTAGATTTTCCTTATATTCCCTGTTCTTTGCTGAGGGAAACAGCAAAGCCCCGAAAGGGCCAGCATTATCCTGAAAAACCCATGGTGGGGTAAGGAACTCATACTACATAATAGAGGGTGGCATGAGGCAAGGCATCCTACCTGTCAGCAGAACCACCAGGCCAGCAGCAAAGGCATCTGGGTACTCTGCCAGCCCCATGGAGCTCATGGCCATGTGAACACCTAAAAACTTCCCCATCTTCTTGCCAAGGAGTTGATCAAAAGTAGCACTCCAGGCTCGTGCAACACTGGCAGTACCTGGAGAGAAGTAGCAGCTTGGGTAGCAGTGGTGTCCCTGTGGGGTCTGGGAATGACACCCAGCAAAGCCACCAATGGGAAACAAAGGTATAGGGACTAAAAGGGCCTTATACCAATGACATAGGACAGCAGCAGATTCCACCCAGCAACGAATGCCCACAGCTCGCCCACTGTCACATAGCTATAGAGATAGGCAGACCCAGACAGGGGCACACGGGCCCCAAATTCAGCATAGCACAGCCCTGCCAGAGCAGAGACCACAGCTGCAATCAGAAAAGAAAGGACAATGCTTGGACCTGAGCTGGTCTTAGCCACTTCCCCTGCCAGGATGTAGACACCAGCCCCCAGTGTGCTGCCCACTCCCAAGGCAATGAGGTCCATGGTGGAAAGACAGCGGCAGAGGCTGGAGCCCTCAGGGACAGACAGGACTTGCTTTCTGCGGGAAAGCATCTTCAAAACAGAGAGCAGGCAAGCCCAGGATGGCATCTGTGGGACAGGAAAGCAGCTGATGTGAGAATACTGCTGCCCCACACACAGCACCCTGGGGATGTGATCCGAAGCCAGCCCAGATATTGACCTTGCAGCTCCCACCAACCACATGGCATTTTCCAGGCAACCTGATCCACAGGTGAGGCGCTGTAAGCCCTTTTGTTGGAACCACAACCTCCAGGACAACTACCACTGTCTCCTCAGGGCTGGAGAGTCCCTGGCAAGGGCCAGGCCAGCTATGGATGCCTTCCTACCCCTCTCAGCAGCACCCACCCACTGCATACCACCAGTCCCTCCCAGGGCACCTCAACCTGATGGTTTTACCTTTTGCAGACCCATTACTTACTCCAGCGACTCCTCAGGCAAACTGCTCCAGCTGCAAGCCAATAAGGAGGACAGGCTAAAGGCAGCCCCAGTTACACCCTGCCCTTAAATCCCCTTTGGGAGCGCCCTGGCCCTCCTCCTGCTGACCACCACTCTGGGCTGCACAATGGGAAATCTGTGTAGAAATATTTTTCCCACAGTGTATTCCAAATCATACACACAGCCTGCAATGCTAATAAGCTCAGAGGCATTATTGAGGGAGGTTTATTAGCATTTCAAAGTTGCCTGTGCAGGTGGAAGGGGGAACTCCCCTTCCCTTTATCCCCAGTCAGTCCCTCACACCAGGACCCTCATATCTCAGTCTATAGAGCAGGTTTTGGAGAAAACCTAGGCAGAGAAGAATGGAAACATGGCCAGGTCAGGATAGAAGAACACATGTCCTTACAGCTGTGACCATACCCAGGCTAAACTACACCTAGGGAGAAGGTCCCAGGACTGTCTACAGCAGCCAGAGAAGCAGAGACCCACCTCCATAGAATGCTTTCAACAAGCTGCAGTTGCTGTCCACACCTGGTCACAACCCCATTGCATAAAGACAGCAACCTTAGATAAAGACAAGAAGCAGTCCAAGCACAACTTATTACAGAGTAGAGAGCAGAACCATCACACTGACCCAGCCCGCTTTACCCAGAAAGCGGGACTACAGCTGCAGCTCTCAGCCTAAGTAACATGTACACCACACCAGCCTCCAGCTTCTACACTGGCTAGAAAACTGCAAATGTACAAGAAAAGCTAGGTAATCCTCCATATAAAACAAATCAAACATTAGGAAGGATCCTGACGCTACTACCTCACTTCTATAGCACAGCCCACAAACACTAAGCTACAGACTGCAAGCAAATGGTGTGATGAGTCTAGGGCTGGGCTTTAATAGGAGCCCAGGACTTTGTGGGTGGGGCCTCTAGGTGAGGCTGCTTAAGGCTAATAAAGTATATAACTGCCCTCAGGCCCCAGCAAAAGTGTTATAGAGGGTTGTTCCTAATGGGGAGAGGATATAGTGGAAGCTATGGTATGACTTGCTTGGTCTTTAGTATAGGAGAAGAGAACAGAGTCTGAGTTCTTAGCAGAGGATTAGAAGTAATATTTTTGGGGTGAAACATTGCCTTTTGTTTTATCACAGGTAGTATTTAGGCTGAGTCTAGTTTACAGTATGTAGAAGCAAAAACCTCTTAGGTTATAGTTAAGCTTATCCTGTAGCTTGTAAGAAGCAGAGGAAGGGGACACTAGCCATGCAGGAACAAAGCAAGGAAGGAAGGATATAGAGTGCATAAAACTTAGTTGTATGCTTTAGCTATAAGGCTGCCTTGTTCTGGCTGCATGGGGCTGCCACATGTCCCCAGTGCAACCTAGGAGCTGCTGGGTTGGCACCTCAAGGGTAGGGAGGACTTAAGACACCATTATACAGCCAGCAGCACTACTAAGAGAGCAGGGCTGTTGTCCTGCATTGCAGTACAGAGTGAACAAAGCTGTGCTTGTCACCCACACTGTCTCATGAGCAAAGTCTTCAGGCACCAATGCCAGCCAAATGTTCCCTTGAGGGGAAAAAAAATGGGCATGAAAGAGCTGCTGGTGCTAGGTGGCAAGAGTTCTTTAGTCCCCTTTAGAGGCACAACCCTGTGGCTATATGCTAGCCATTGGGCATGTTGTACCCAGTCTGGAATCTCTACCGCCTAGGATGGGCCATATGCTAGGAGAGGCAGGCTGAACAACTCAGCAGCCTTGCAGCCCCAGAAAGATGCTCTACCCAGTGGGTACCACTAGGGCTTGGATGCCTGGAAGGTTATGTGTCAGCAGCTTCCAGCATCTCAGGAAGTTTTGTCTGCTCCTGCTGGTAGCAGCCAGAGCAGATATACCACTGCCAATGCCTCCTGGGGAGCTCCTCCAGCCTTTCTGCAGTTTCTGTGCTGGCCAGGGTAAAGGGTGATGGTAAGAATGAGTAGGGTTAACCTGGGTGAGGCAGGGAAGGAAAGGGCCTTTAAGGCACTGCAGGTAGGCACAGCCTGCCAGGAGCATCTCTGAGAGACCTGGCCTGCATCTCCGCTCAGGGCTCTGCTGCAGAGTTTTCTCATTCTTGTGTCTACAGCATGGGAGGGAAGGTTGAGGGGGCAGTAAGCTGCCGCTGTCCAGCTCCCTGTACCAGCTTGGCTTCTTCTTGCAGAGCCTTGGGTCAGCACGTTCCTTCTTAACCAGGTCCGGGGAGACCAACTCTCTCTTTAGATTTTGCAGAGAGTCAGGGATGGACATTTTCCAATTATCACCAGGACGGGGTGATTTGGTGTGTGCAGAGGTAGCTGGACGAGCCCAGGAGGCCCGGGAAACCGGGGTGTGAGGGACAGAAGAAGGTGAAATTTCCATAGTCAAAACGCAACTACCGTTATGGCCTCTCGCTGTGCACTTCACCACAACCCCTGCAGGCACCGGTGCAGCTTTCTTGCCGAGTGACCTCTTCCCCACATCCTGGCAGGGGCAGAGTGCTTCTGCGAGTGGCGTCGGGTCCCCCTTAACCCAAGGGGCTAAGGCGTGGTATGACGGCGAGAGTGGGAGCCTGGCCCTGACCATGGCAGGCGGGGACTGGAGGGCTGGAAAGCGGTGACGTTTCGCCAGGAGGAAACAGCTGCACGGCAAGGACGAGCACACGGCCACCAGAAGGCACCGAGCGGACGAGCCGGCGGCCAGCTCTGACCACGAGCACAGCCGGATAGGCCTCGGTGCTGCTCGTAAGTGTGCGGGGGAACCGTGCTGGTGTGCGGGGGCAATGGTGCTGGTGAGCAAAGCCACCAAAAGGACACGCAAGCCTGGCCGGGTGGTGAGCTATGCAAGAGGAGGTTTCCTCCAAGGGGTGGCTGCAGGGGGGGATCCTTGTTTTCTGTTTCTCTTTCTTTTTTGGGGAAAAATTAATTCCTTTTACGACAAATCCTTCCTTTCTAACCAAAGCTTGGGGGGCTGCACGGCTGGCGGGTGCTTTTTGGGATGAGCGCCGGCGTCGCTGCAGGGCCCATGGGTGTGTCCGGGCTGGGATGCGCCTTTGTCTGTGCTCCTGTGCTGTGGTAGCTGTGGAAACACCCATCCACTCCCTGCAGGGGTCTGAGCTGGGCTCACTGGAGAGAATCCCCCTAGTTTGGTACCCACCGAGTTTAGAACAGGCAAACACGCCCTATGACACTCCAGAGGCATGGACCTTTAGAAGGGCAGGGGGACTTTTTGGCACTGTGATGGGGCAGGGGGCTTATGGGCAGATCCCGTACCTCGCAGGGGGGATTCATGCTGTTTTTTTCAAAACCAGGTAAAGCATCGGGTAGGATGATGGCTGGTGGGCACTGGGTGTGTCCTGGCCTTCAGGAGAGCCCAGCCTGGTTGTGGGCTGCAAAAAAAGCAGCAGTGGACTGCAAAAAAAGCTGCTGGGCTCCTGGGGTGAAACCCCTGAGCCCAAAACTGTGGTGGGGTTGTGGAGAGGCTCTTGGGGTGCATGCTGCTTGGGAGCGTAGGGGCCTTTTGGCAAGAGTGGGTCGTTCTGCAAAGGGAATGGCCTTTGCACATCATTTAAGATTTCTCATGACCCTTTCTGTCTAGGGATCCCTATAACCCAAACTTCCCCATTGTTTAGGAGAAAGAGTCGGGTATTATTATATCAGCCCCTGTGCTGGGGCTGTGCAGCCTCCTAGGTTCACTGCCTCCCTCATAGATGTGATGTGTCTGCCCAGGCATCCTCCCAGATTGCCTGCTGGCAGGGCAAGAGCCAGGGACTCTCCCCAGTCTCTGCAGAGATGTTAGCAGCGGTGGGGGACAGGGACAGGGCACTGCAGGGACCGGCTGGGGACTGGGTGTGGCCGGTCACTGCTGAGATGAGTTGGGCAGTCTCAGCCCAGCTGCAGCACGCATGAAGGAGGCAAGGGGGGCTGTGTCACGCAGGGCTTTCTCCATTCCCCAGTGGGTACACAGCTTCTTGTACAGGCTCCTGCGTGAAATTAAAAGGATGTGTGGGCTGGGGGCTGGGATCCTCTGGCATCCACCCAGCACCCGGCCGCAGTGCAGCCCCACTGTGCACAGGGCGTGCGGGGGCTCTGCCCCAGGCAGGAGCTGTGGGGAAGGGTGGCTGAGGCTTGCAGCCTCCCCAGCTAGAAACGGAAGAGGAGGCAAGGCCAGCTCTGTTTTTCTGCAAAACTTCCTCCCCTCAGTAAGGATACCCATCGGTGCTAGGAGGCTTTCTGCATGCAAGCGGGGTGACCCAGCCACACTGATGGCTGCAGGAATGGGTGTCCCCCTCCATGGGTGCTCTGTAAGGGATTTGGGGCCAACTAGCGAAGTGATGTGGCTTCCCCTCGACTCCACAGCATGAAACCGAGCTCAGCCAGGGGCAGAAATCCCCCCAGGATGGCCCCACTTGCGCCTCCAGCTTTCCTGCTACGTGTCTCAGAAAGAGGGTGAGAGCTGGCAAGGAGGGGGTTGTGCCTTGTGGCTGGAGCTCAGCTGACGTTCAGCGGTTCATTCATGGCCAGGCTCCATTTTCCAGCTGTTTCTCTCCCTCAGCTTTCTTGGAGCAAACAGTGCTGTCTGGGGACTTTCTCGGGGGGTGGGGAGAGCCCACACCACAGAGGGTTGCAGCTATAAATGGTGCTGGTGTTAGAAAACAACCTGCGAGTTACCCTGGAAACCTGTCTATACTTCCTGGGCTCTGCTGGTGTGTGGTACTCATGCTGGCCTTGATTGGCACGGAAACTCAGATAAAAGCTGGTGGAACTTTGCGGGGGCTGCCCAGCGCTGTCACCATGAGACAACAGGGTGTCCCTAACAGCTGCTGAAGCTGAGATGGTCCCAGGGCTTGGGGGAGGCCTGCAGGGAGCGTTGCAGGGTGCAGCAAGGAGGGTCAGACCCACGGAGGATGCTCAGCCTATTTCGGTGTATTCAGCACTTTCTTCCCCTCCTGGTTTCTCTCAGTGCTGGCAGGAAGTGGTGCAGGGGCCCATCTCCTCAGCCCATGGGGAGCCCAAATCAGCACCAGATACCAAAGAGCCTCACCTCCAGTGACCACAGGGTGGCCAGTGAAGCCCCTCTCCCTGAGCTTCCCCAACGGCACCCAGACATCACCCACCTGCACCCACAGCAATGGCTGGCAGCAGCACCCAAGGGAGGGAGCAAAGCCTCCCTGAACTAACAGAGCCTGCAGAGAGGGAGTTTTGGCTGATTCCAGCTCTTCTGTTTCTTCCTGCAGCTCCATCTTGTCCTTGCTCCAGTGATTTCCATCTTGGGAAGCCATGGCACCAAAAGGAAAGGTAAGGGTAACCCGCACACAGTGGGGATGGCTACTGGAGGTGCTGCGGGGTAAACCCCAGAGCCAGAGCAGTATCTCCATCATGCAGCATGGATGGTGATGATGTGCGTGGAATGTGATGCAACCCCGTAGCCTGTTTACATTCCTGCTTCTCCAGCCGGTGCTATCTGGATGTGCTGCAGATGGGGGAAGTGCTGGGACAGGGAGCTGGGAGAGCAGTGACAGTGAGGAGCAAAAAAAAATCCTTTTGGGACCACAGTGGGATAGGAGAGAGAAGTGGGGCCGTGGGAAGAGGAGGAAAAGAGATGTTAGACTGGGGATTTGGGCTTTCGCTGAAGAGAATTCCAGCCTGAGCCCACTGCAGGGTGTGCAGCCCTGCTTTGGTGTCTTTCCCTAGCCTGGATTTCTCCCTGCCCTAAGCCAGAGCTGGTGTGACATGGCAGCTGGGTGAGCAGGTGCTCCCTGCCAGCCAGAAAAAACATCTCAGCGTGGGTGGAGAACCTGCCTGGGGGGGCGGGGGGCAGCTGTGGCTGGTGGGTACAGCCTGCCTGCAGTGTGCTAGGCAGGGGAGGAGTCCAAGGCCAGAGCCTCCCTTCTTCACTACTCAGGGCCAGGCTGTTCTTTCGGTTCCCTGGAGAAATCAAGCAATTGTAGTCTCAAGCCCAATTACCAGCAGCTTCCTGCTCAGCTGAGGAGGTTGTTGTGCCTGGGTGGGGAAACCGAAGCACGGTGCAGATGAGCATCACCCCTGCAGTAGTGCAGGACCCCAAGCAGCCATGCAGTGGGAGACAGCAAAGCCATGCCAGGAATTTTGCTTCCAGCCTCCTGGCCCCAGCATGGCTTATTTTTAGCTGGGAGGTCCCGAATGGGCCAGGATGACTCAGAGGATGGAGGAGGGGAGGCACGGGGCCCTCAGCAGCTGAAGTAGGGGATGGAAAGAGAGATGGGGGTTTGAGGAGGGTGCAGAGGGCAGGATGCTGTTTCTCTCCCAAGTGATGTTTCTGCACCTCCTCGGGGCTTGTTTCCTGTTGGGTGCAGAAACCATGGGGTGATGCATGGTGCTGAACTCCTGCCTCAGTTTCCCTTGCCCCTTCCATGGTGCCACTGTAGCAGGATGGGCTGCTGCTTCGATTGCTCAGCAGGCAGGAACACAGCCCTGCTCCACCTCCTCATTTAAGCAGGGCCACCATCTGGTCTTCCCTACACCACTCATGCAACTGCAACACCCTCTGGCCGCCCTAGTCCCCTTCTGCTGCCTCCTGGCACTTCCTTTGTCCTGTAACTTATTTACACCTCTGCAAGGCATATGTGTGGGCAGCAGCTTCCACCGAGCCAGGAGAGTCTGGGAGCTGCTGGGAAGCAGGGCTAAATCCAGGTCTCTGCATGAATCACCTGCAATACGATCTGTCCCCGTGTGTGCCTGGCTTCCTCGAAGGGCGGTGTCTCCTCTTGCCTGACTTGGTCCCCACCACATGGGACAATAGAGCCAGCAGCTCGTCCTGAGAGCACCTGTGGGAAACCAGCCTGAACAAGTTTCTCTCTGGAAGAATGGGGGTACAGAGGCCAGTTTCTTTCTGAAGGTACTGGCCGAGCTGCACAATGGAGCTGCTGTGGCACGGCTTTGGGATGGGACCTGGGGGAGTGAGGGGTGTGGGGCTGCCCCATGTCCATGCCCTCAGGTTCTTTTGTGGAGGTACTTGTAGGGTCAGGGGTGCTGGTGCTGCCTGCCTGTTGTCTGTCTCCTCTGGGAACATCTTGACTTTAAATGCTCACGGTGGCAACAGCCCCAGGCCTTTGTACAGCTCCTAGGGATCTTAAGCCCTGTAGCAGATCCTGAGCAAGTGATCCTAGGTTGGTGTAGACACCCAGGTGGCACATGGAACAAGCAGAGCCATGGGAGGATGCTCAGAATTTCTCACGGTGCTGACACAGCTGAGAGCCCAACTCAGCCTGGCTCCCAGCCCTCCTGCTCCCCAGTGAGACTGCTAAGGAAATGCTCCCATTCAGCTCTTCCTACTCTGTGCCTCCTGAAGGGATGTATCCCAGTTCCTTACTTATGTGGAGCCAGGCTGCTTTCACACCTCCTTTCACCCAGGGTTTGTACTGCTTTCATTCAGTCTGGCCCCAAACTCCCCCATGGCGTATTTCCCTAGGCAAAGATGACCTGGAGAGGGGAAGCCTTGTCCCTGCTTTTTCCTGAGGTCTCTGGTTGGGTTTGTTGCTCCTGGGCTTCCCATTGTGCAGCCTGGAGGTGCAGTGGAGCAGACAGAAGTGGATCATTCCAACTCCCAGGATTTCTCAGGCTTCCAGGAAAGTCTTGCCCTTTATCCAGGATCTCTATTCCGATCCCTTGGACCAGCCTGGGTCCTGCAGGAGCCAGACAAGCTGTTGGCAGCTCTGACACTTCTCAGTGCTCTCTGCTTAGCAGCCCATTATAATTTTGTGCCTGTAAATGTCTCTCCTTGCTGGGAGGCCATGCAGAGCTTCAGGATCTGAAGGGTTTCCCTGTTTACAACAGGCAGCAGGAAAATTGATTCCTTCATTATTCCCAATCCAATCCCCCTATAACTCCCTTTGGCCTGGCTATGTTGCAGAGGGATTGTCCTGGTCCCTCTATGCCTTTCCCTGAGTTCAGGGTATCAAGCCCTCCTGTGCAGTCTCTCCCTTTCCTGCTGACCCCCTTCCCCAAACGAAGCTGGGAACCCCACTGTGCTCAAGAAACCTCTTCTCAAACCACCAGCTCTTTCTGGCACAGCACAGAGGGTTGTACCCAGCTTAAATGCTGGGCACAATCCACAAACAGGGAGCAATGCCAGCAAGATATGAGGAAGAAGGCTGTGTACGGCAGTGACCAGCCACACAAACAATTTGACCTGTGGAGAGAACAAACAGAAAGGGAGATAGTCCAGGAGAAAAACAAGTGGTTATGTTTGACACTGAACTTTGCCAGCAGGCAGCTAAACAGGAGTGGATGTTACCCAAGCCCTGCTCAGCTTCAACTTCTCGTTCATCCCCCATCCCACCAGGGGCTGCTTCTTCCCCTTTGACCTTCTCTCCTCCTTTCCCCCTAGGTCTACAGGGGGTCAGTGAAGGATTTCCCAGGCTTTGATGCCAACCAGGATGCAGAGGCCTTGTACAATGCCATGAAGGGATTTGGTATGAATGCTCCTCCAGACTGTCACACACGGGGCTACCCCGGTGTCCTCCTTTCCTTTGGTTGACCCTTGGGCATCATGCATTGCCTTCCCTCTCAGCTGCCTGTCTGCTTTAGCAGCATGCCAGGACATACCCTAGCTCTTTTTTCCTCCCTGGAGCCAGCTTGGCTCTGCTTCTCCCAGCCCTGAGCCAGAAACAGCTTTGGGCACAGCAGGATGGCTCTGATGAGCCCAGCTGTGGGGGGGTGACACACAGCTATGGAGCTAAGTGTGACTCCTGGCTCTCCCCATAGGCAGTGACAAAGAGGCCATCCTTGACCTCATCACATCCAGAAGCAACAAGCAGAGAGTGGAGATCTGCCAAGCCTACAAGTCCCTCTATGGGAAGGTAACAGTAGAAATGCTCCCTGGTCTATACCCCCACTGCAGATGCAGGTGGCTGTGGCTGCCACCACCCAGGGACCCACTGCTCCCTGGACCCACTCAGAGATGCTGTGGAGCAGCATCCCCTAACCCCTTTTTCCCCTTCCTCCAGGACCTCATCGCAGACCTGAAGTATGAGCTGACAGGAAAGTTTGAGCGGCTGATCGTGAGCCTGATGCGGCCTCCAGCTTACAGTGATGCCAAGGAAATCAAAGATGCCATCTCAGTAAGGATCACCCTCTCTTGGGGCGCCTCTGAGGACACCCTGGCTGGTCCCACTGCTCACAGGCTGTGTCTTTGCCTCCAGGGTATCGGTACAGATGAGAAGTGCCTCATTGAGATCCTCGCTTCCCGCACCAACCAGGAGATACATGAGCTGGTGGCTGCCTACAAAGATGGTGAGGGCTGGGGAAGGGCAGGGGCTGCCTTGTCTTCCCTTGGGCCAGGGCAAGGGGCAGAGATGAGGGGAGATCCAACTCTCTACGCCCTGACTTGTTCATCTTCCACCAGCCTATGAGAAAGACCTGGAGGCTGACATCGTCGGAGACACATCAGGGCACTTCAAGAAGATGCTTGTTGTTCTGCTTCAGGTACATCCGTCTCTTCAGTGTTTGTAGGTGGTGGATGCCTGCACCCAGCAAGGCTGAGCCAATCTCTGTCCCACAGGGGGCCAGGGAGGAGGATGACGTGGTGAGTGAGGACCTGGTGGAACAGGACGCCAAGGTGAGGCTTGGCAGGTTGCTGGGATGGGTGACATCTGACCAGGGGTGGGGCAGGTGACGCTGGCACCATCCAGACTTAAGCCTGTGAAAGGCAGGTGGACACCAAGGATGCCCATGCTTGGGCAGAGCCACACATGAGCAGCACCATGACTTGTGCTCTGATGCATTCCTCATCCTAAAAGGACCTGCTGGAAGCTGGCGAGCTGAAATGGGGCACAGATGAAGCTCAGTTCATCTATATCCTTGGCCGGCGAAGCAAGCAGCACCTCCGCCTAGGTAAGCATCTCCTGTGAGCTTGGGGTGGGCTTGAAGGTATCTTGGCAGCTTCTCCAGACATCATCTCACTATCATCCTGCAGTCTTTGATGAGTACCTGAAGATTTCTGGGAAGCCGATCGAGAGGAGCATCCGGGGAGAGCTCTCTGGTGACTTTGAGAAGCTGATGCTGGCTGTGGGTGAGTGAGTACTGGCATGAGGAGTGCTGTGGAAACTAGGATGGGAGGGCTGAGCACAAGAGCCAGTGGGATCAGGATTGTGGCTGTGCCTGGGTTCAGGGTGCTCAGAGTGGGTGGGGATGCTGAATGTGGTGTCCGGGGGCAGAGGCTGTGGGCACTGGTGAAGCCAGGTGCCAGCATCCCTCACCACACCTCAATTTCCCCACAGTGAAGTGTATCAGAAGCACGGCAGAGTATTTTGCTGACAGGCTGTACAAGGCCATGAAGGTGAGTGGATTGCCCCTTCTTCAGGAGGTCCCCTGCCAGAGGAGAGGTCCCCTTGCCACAGCATGGCACTGGTCACCTGGGATCTCTGCCTTTCCCTCCAGAGGAGTTATTCCTTTGACCTTGGGCTGGGAAGAAGTCTGATAGAGGGTCCCAAATGTGATGGGCTGAGCAGGCTTGCTTGGGCATCCTAGATGTGATGCAGGGGATCTTTTATTGCAGGGGCTGGGCACAAGGGACAACACACTGATCCGCATCATGGTGTCCCGCAGCGAGATCGACATGCTGGACATCCGGGAGGTGTTCAGGACCAAGTATGAGAAATCTCTCTACAACATGATAAAGGTAAGTGCTGGGGGTCCCTGGTCATCCCCCGAGAAGCTGCCAGTGATGCTAATACCCGTAGGAGGGCTGAACCCTTTCCCCAGCCACCTTGAGTTGGGTGTCCATCTCTGATGACAAGACTCGGGGAGATGCCTTTCCATGCACCCATCTTATGGCACTACCTTGACCCTTCCTGTTCTCCATCACTGTCTGTCTTTCCAGGAGGACACCTCTGGGGAGTATAAGAAGGCCCTGCTGAAGCTGTGTGGAGGGGACGATGAGTAAGATCACCTGTCACCCCCTAATTGTCCTTCTTCATCCCCTTGGTGCTGGGTACAAACCTCCAGGTCAGAGCCTGGTGAAGCACCTGGAACAGCAGAACCAACAGTGACATTGGCTCAGTATGGGGGGGCCCTGTGGCCCCTCTGCATGGCCAACCACGATGCCATGGTCCCTTCTTGGCATGTAGCAGCCCTGCAGGGCACAAACACCTAGAAGGAGGATGCTCTGGTGGGGGTGGTTGGGATTTACCACCTTCTTCCCACCCAGCCCCACAGCGAAGCACCTGGTTCCTGCCCACCTGCCTCTGTGCCTGGCACCTGGCAGGTTCAAAACACCTTTTATGGAGGAGCAGGATGGGGTGAGGGGTGGCTGTTGGTGGGGTACATGCCTCCTCCCCCCAAGCTCACTGTCCCCTGTCCTTGCCCTCCCATTCCAGTGCTGCAGGTGAGTTCTTCCCCGAGGCAGCGCAGGTGGCCTATCGGATGTGGGAGCTTAGCGCGGTGGCCAAAGTAGAGGTCAGCACCCTCCTGTATCCCCATTCTGCTGCCTGCCAGCTCAGGACCTCTGGCTGCTCCTCTCTGCTGCGGGGGTCCCAAGCACAGTCAGTCCTGCACTTCTGCTCTGCCTCTTGCTCTGCAGCTTCTCTCAATGCCTTTCTATGTTTGTGGGGCACGAGGTTGGCAGAATGTAACCCCAAGGCTTCCACTAACCCTCTCCTCTCTGTAAGGCCTCCCTCCCTTGGGGCATCAGACCCTGCATGTCTGTGCAGTGCATCACGTGCAGCCATGGCTCCAGTGACTACGGGAGACCTCCTGCTCCCCAGGGCAGACCACCCTGACACTGGGGCATGGCTGTGCCGTGGGGAGCCAGCACCCTGCATGCAGCTGGAGGCACCCACAAAGGGGTGCTTTAGGATTTGCAGAAAAGACACTGAGCCCTATATGTACAAGGAGAATGGAGATATTCTGGGAGGTGTAAGGATGCAGGAAGCTAGACCTTTCAGGGACTCCGCTTCTGGCTCTCAGCTGATGCAGTCAGCTCCAGCTGAGGTGTCCCAATGCATGGAGACGCAGGTGTAACACCAAGCAGGACATTGAGCCTCCAGGGACTGTCTGTTCGTGCCTTCTCTGTACTCTGTTGGCCTGGCTATGGTTTACCCCTTGATAGAAGGGGTGACAGTGGCAGGGCCATCCTCACTGAGCCCCAGGTGCTTGCACTAACACACAACCTGCTTTGGCCTCGGCTTGGGGTGGCACCTTCCTTCCCCCCTCCGCTCCTCCCTCCATCCCACCCAGCTTGGGGATGAACTCAAACCCCTCTGTGCATCCACAGCTGCGAGGAACCGTGCAGCCCGCGGCAAACTTCAACGATGACGGGGACGCGCAGGTGCTGAGGAAGGCAATGAAGGGCCTGGGTAAGTGGGGGCCATGTGCCCAGCTGCTTCCTGCTGCCTGGCAACAGCTTCTGGGGCAATAAACCCTCTCAGCTCTCCCTAGCATCACTGTTATCATTACAGGCACGGATGAAGGAGCCATCATTGAGGTGCTGACACAGAGGAGCAATGCCCAGAGGCAGCAGATCCTGAAGGCTTACAAGGCTCACTATGGCAGGGTATTGCTGGCTAGCTGATCCCACCCTGCTCCTTCCTTCTGCCCCCTCCCACGTGGAGATCTGACCTTTGCTGAAAGAAATACTGTCCAGGGAGTAGTGGGCAGCAAGGGTGCCCTGATGTCATAGAACCATAGAGTGGTTTGGGTTGGGACAGACAGTTAAAGGTCATCTAGTCGAACCCACCTGCAGTGAGCAGGGACATCTTCAACTAGATCAGGTTGCTCAGAGCCCCAAACAACCTGACCTTGAATGTTATCAGGGCTGGGGCTTCTACCACCTCTCTGGGCAACCTGTGCCATTGTTTCACCACCATCATGATAAAATATTTATTCTTTATGTCTAGTCTAAATTCCTCCTCTTTTAGCTTAAAACCATTTCTCCCTGTCCTATCATAACAGGCTTTGCTAAAAAGACTGTCTCCATCTTTCTTTCAAGCCCTTCCAAGTATTGAAAGGTCTCCCTGGAGACCTTCTGTTCTCCAGATCACAACCCCAACTCTCTGACTGTCCTCACAGCAGAGGTGTTCCCGCCCTCTGATCATTTTTGTGGCCAGATTTGCCCCAGCATGACTCCCCTGAGGAAGACCAAGCTGTCAAAGCAGCTTCCTACTCTGGGTGGACCACCAGCCTCAGAAAAGTGTGTCCCTTCCCCTTTGTTTGCCCCATCCTCAGTCCTGCACAGAGGACTTCAGAGCTAGGATCTCCCCAGAGCCAAAGGTGATCTTATACTGTTCCAAAGGTCTTCCTAGATGTCCTTCACTCTCTTCTGCCTTAATTTCTCCCTGATGTTGACTCAGCTGGAAGGAGCTGGAGACTGAACCCTCAAATGCTTTTGCAGGACCTGATGGCAGACCTGAAATCTGAGCTGTCAGGCAGCTTGGCGAAGCTGATCCTCGGGCTCATGCTGACGCCGGCGCAGTATGATGCCAAGCAGCTGAGGAAGGCTGTGGAGGTAACCTGCCATGCTGGTAGCTTCAGCACAGAAGGCTAAGGTGTTTTTCATTGTGGTTGTACCCATGCTGCCAGTGGCCCAGGACTGTGAGGGCACCCTAACTTCACGCACCCCCGGCTTTCATATCCTATATGGAAGGAAAGCGCCAGGACAAAGACCTGGTTTGCATGCAAGACCTGATGGGAGTCCAGTCTGGCCTCTTTGCAGCCCAGCCCACTCTGGCCAGCTCATGCAAGAAGCCCCTTGGGGAGGTCTCCCACTGCTTTACAGAACATCCTTTCTTGGCAGTGGGAGCAGTGCCCTGCCAGGCACAGCCACAGGAGAGACATGGTAGGAGAAATTCAGTGGTGTGCACACCCATCCACCAGTCACACCAGTTGGGACCCCACTAGCAGTATGCTTGGACACATGTGCTGGTTCCTACCAGCCCTTGGGGCTACTTACTGGACATGGACTTTTGGCATATGGTAGTTCTGGGCCTGGAGCAGCCTCTCCTTGGTGCTGGTGGAGTGAGGCTGCTGTGTTCCTGTCCAGTGCTAGCACCCACAGCATCCTGCCATGCTGCTCTCTTCCAGGGGGCTGGCACAGATGAGAAAGTCCTTATTGAAATCATGGCCACACGGAACAACCAGGAGATCAAGGCTATCAATGACGCATATCAGGAAGGTATGGCACAGGAGGGATGTGGGGAGCACTAAGGTCCTGAGCTTGGACCATGTTTAAGGCTGTACAAGGCCCTTTTTAGAGCTTAGGGTACATTTTTTCTTCCTGGGTTGGGTCCGTGGGTTGGTGCTGTGAAGGTCTATTTGTCTCTTCAGGCAAGAGCAGTTCTTCCCCAAGTCCAGCACCTTATTAAAGAGGAGTGGAAACCTAGGATGAGGCTGACAGGAGTCCTCAGATCCATCCTGTGCTTTCTCACACCCCTAGACCCTGCATTTTTCTTTCCCTTCCATCCATGCCCCCTTCTTCCTAGGGAATAAGAGCTGCAAGCTGTCCTCCCCTAGAGAGCCTGTGGTTTTAAACAGATGGCTCTGTGGCTGGTCAGCCCCAGCAGATTACTGGTCCTGGCCTCTCTCCATGTCACAGTGACATGCCCCAGCTCTGCTGCCAATGTCTCCTCCCCTGAGAGCTCTTTTTTGCAATGATCCCTTTCCTTCAGAAGCACCTGGAGCAAGAGTCTGTGCTTATGCCCAGGGCATTAGAGCTTCTGGGGTGATCCCCTCCTACCCAGGCCTCAAAATAGCAGACAGAGGTTTCTGGTTCAGCCATGCAAAGGTTGGAGGATGGCCACCACCATCCACAGGGCGCCTGGGGATCATGGGTACAACAAGCTGCAGGGTTTAGCTGTCCCCCTTCTCCACAGCTTACCACAAGAGCCTGGAAGATGACCTTAGCTCTGACACATCAGGGCATTTCAAGAGGATTCTTGTCTCCCTGGCTCTGGTAAGGGCAGTTCTCTTTCTGGGGATTGTCTTCCCTGCCATGGGCAGCAGTGGGGTCTGGGAGGATGATAGCTATGGAGAAGACAGAGGAGCACTGTGGCCTGTTTGGGCAGTGCTGTTGGACCCTGTCTGTCACTCCCTCACTTGGGGCTCTGCTGGGACATGTCTTCTCCCCAGCTCCATGGGTTTTTTGTGTTAAACTACAGGGAAACCGTGATGAAGGACCAGAGAACCTCACACAGGCACATGAAGATGCCAAGGTAACAACCATACAGGCAGTGCTGTTACAGGCTCTGTATCAAAAAGGGGCGGGGGGGGGAGGATATTGCATGCCCTGGTCTGGAAATGACATCTTCAGGGAGGCAAATGCCGCTGGGGCAGAGTCTCTGTAGGCTGCAGGGGAGATGCCAGGTGAAGTGACACTAGCAGAAGTAAAGCTCCCAGCCCTGATTTCCAATGCCCTGGGCTCAGCTGCTCCATGCATGGGGAAGCTACAGACCATGAAAGCAGCCCTGAGGCCCACCCTCAGGGAGCTCCCGGCTGGGGACTGCACCAGTTGTTGTACAGAGCTACTGCTTCGGGGTCCAGTAACCCAACACTGATGCTGAAATCTGGCACCTGAGTTTCAAAGGCAGCTTTAGGCTGGTCTGCAGTAGCCATCTGTCTCTTTGTGCTGTGCATGGGGCAGCCTTGAAGCCTTTTCACCCTGCCAGTGTGCCAGCCCCCAAATCATTGCCTCATCTTTATAGGGCTGTGGTGAGCCAGAACTAAAAGGGCAAAGAGCAGCCAGAAACAGTGCAGGGGTTGTGCTGGAACCCCATTGCCTGGCTCAGCTCCAGGTCCCAGTCAAACTGTGACCCTCAGCCTGTACACCTTGGCCTCCTGCTCCTTTGGGCCAAGTCTTTCCTGCCAGGGGCTGGGAAGCTCGGTGCAGGGCCAAACATGAGTTCTCATTTGGTTGTCCTGTGCCAGCACCACTTGCTCCAACCCATGCTGGCAGCAGGCAGATGTGCAGCTCTCCTGCAGGACTGCTGCCAGCAGAGGGAGCGGATGCTGCGCTGCCTGCAGCCTGCCTGTGCACTGCCACTTGCTTCCACCTCCTGCAGAGAAAGAGAGAGCCAGGGGTGACCAACACAGGGACCAGCCAGACAGGTGGCAGCTGGCCTGACTGTATTTTGTCAGCAAAGCAGCTCTTCCCCTCCTCCTGCTGCAGGAGTGTGAGCCAGCCTGGGGCCAGGCAAGGATGCTCCCTGAGGAGCAACAGGTTCAAGGGTGGGGTGCTCACTTTGTTTGGCCAGAAACCACCCTCCTACTCCAAGTAGTAATGTAGAGGCCAAACTGGAGGAGGAGACAGGTCCTAAGATCAGGCCCACTCACAGGAAAGCAAGTCATTTTAGGAGATTTTGCTAGACTTCCCTTGCTTTGTCAGGGAAGGATAAAGGTTGAGCAGCACCTTCTGACCCTGTTGTCTTCCTGTCTCTCTCTTTCTCGTTACCAGGTTGTTGCTGAGACCCTGGTGAGTCTTGCCCTTTTCCTCCTCAGCCTTCTGCATGTTTGAGGGAGTGCTGTTGTTCTTAGGTGCAGTGCTGGGGCTGGGAATAGCAGCCCCACCTGCCAGGCTCCTCTGTTATATGGACTCTGCTTGCTTGCTTGAAGCTCCAGGGTCCTTGTATCAGGATGGGTGGCAAGGAGGCAGATGTGATCTGCATCCAGGTAATTCCCTAGGCAGTAGAGAGAGAAACCCACCTTCTTGGAAAGGCTGGGGGCCAATCCTGCCTGCTGCCTGTATGCAGGACTTATGTTCCTGGCAGCATGGGATTTGGGGCTGGCTTCTCTGGCTCACCAGAAGTGGGAATTGGGGAAATGGTGACTTTCTACTGCAATAGCCTAGTCTGTGTGATGAGTAGAGCCTCCCTGCTGAGCCCTGCAGCAGGAGTGGCAGCACTCCTGCAGCCTAGGGTGGAGGGTGGCTCCTGTGCCTGGCAGCTCTCAATTCCGTGTTCAGTACTGGTCACCCCTAAAACATCTCCCCAAAGGACAACAAAAAGTCTTAACCATGAGCATTGCAAAGCTTTTTTTTTTTCCATAAAAACTGGAAAATCTTTTCTCAGAGGTGATGTGTGAGTGTGCAGCTGTACACCTTCACATCCATGCGTAGAAAATGCCTTTGCTTGGAAAAGGATGGCGGGGGGGAAGCTATTTTCCTGCTCATAAGAGACCACTCTCTTTGCAAGAAGGTATTCAGGAGTGGCTTTCCCAGGAAGAGCTGCCTGACATCTTTGTCACTCTCTGCTATGCCTATTCCCCTGCCTCTTCACTCTTGGTTTCTCTCCCAGAAACTTGCTGATGTCTCCAGCAATGATTCCAGTGACTCCCTGGAGACTCGTTTCCTCAGCATCCTCTGCACCCGCAGCTACTCTCATCTCCGCAGAGGTAGGACCATGTCTCCATGGCTGCTGGGTCCTCAGCTGCAACACAAGTGCTTTGATTTGGCCTGGATGGGACTGGTAGGAAGCAGGAGATTAGAGTCTCCCCAAAGCTGAGGTAGAGCCCTCCAGGGGTGGTGGGGAGGAGATGGCATGGCCTTGCATTTGGGGTGGCTAGTTGGGGTGGCCCAAGCCTGCTCTGTTCAAGAAGTCTGGATGGTATCAAGTCTGCTGGGTGCCTGGGGATGAGGTGGAATGGCTCTTTGGTGACCCCTTCCTCTCCTCCCTCCCCAGTGTTCCAGGAATTCATCAAAATGACCAACCATGATGTGGAGCACGCCATCAGGAAGCGGATGTCAGGAGACGTGAGGGATGCCTTCCTGGCCATTGGTCAGTGCCTTGGTGCTTCTCTGGGGCAGGGCTCCCCAGAGGTCAGGCAGCTCCTTCGCCTGTTTCTGCCAAGGCAACATGATGGCAGATTTCTGCTGCTTTGGGGCCAGGGAAACTCTTCAGTGTGGCGTGGGGTCAGGACATTCGTAGGGCACCCTATGGGGCCAAGCCTGTACCCTTGTACACTCAGGAGGGTTTGCAGCTGACCCAATGGGTGGCACAGCTCCTTGCTGCAGTGTCCCCCCTGGGTGTCACCAGCCAAGAACCCATTTTCTCCCCCCTCTGTGTGTTGCAGTTCGGAGTGTGAAGAACAAGCCAGCTTTCTTTGCTGACAAGCTCTATAAGTCCATGAAGGTACAGATGGGTTGTCTTGGAGCTGAGCTGTGGGAGGGGGTTATGCTGGGCAGACACCCTTCAAATAGATCAGGTTGCTCAGAGCCTCATCCAACCTGACCTGGGAAGTTTCCAGGGATGGGACATCCACCACCTCCCTGGGAAACCTGCACCAGTGTCTCACTACTCTCAGTATAAAAACACTTCTTCCTTATTGCTAGTCTAAATCTCCCTTTTTTAGTTTAAAACCATCACCCCTTGTCCTGTCTATCCCCATCTTTCCTATAAGCCCCTTTTAAGTACTGGAAGGCCACAATATGGCCTTTCTGGAGCCTCCTTTTTTCCAAGCTGAACAACCCCAACTCTCTCAGCCTTTCCTCATAGGAGAGGTGTTCCAGCCCTTAGGTCATTTTTGTGGCCTCTGGACTCAATCCCCAGCTTAGACTGTGCTGGAGGTGCCAGGAGGGTCCCTGAGCCCCAGTTCTCACACTTTTGCAGGGTGCTGGCACGGATGAGAGGACTCTCACCAGGATCATGATTTCCCGGAGTGAGATCGACCTGTTGAACATCAGAGGCGAATTTGTAGACCTGTTTGACAAATCACTGCACCACATGATTGAGGTGAGGGGACACAGGCATCCTTTCCCAGCTTATCACCTTGTCTGGCTGAGTCCCGGCCCTGAGCCCTGTAGGGACCTGAGTTGTGAGCAGTGCCATAAGCAAGACAAAGGCTGAGCATCATGTGGGGAAGGGGGAACCTGCCCCGATCAGCCCCAGCGTTGGCAGGTCTGGCTGTAAAGGAGATGTGCTGACGTCTGCAGTGTGGTTGGGGCATGGAGCTACAGAATCACGGAATGATAGGGTTTGGAAGGAACTTCTGGAGATCACCTAGTCCAACTCGCCTGCTAAAGCAGGTTCACCCAGAGCAGGTTGCCCAGGATTGTGTCCAGGCACATTTGTGAGGAATCCAGAGAAGGAGACTCCTCAACCTTGCTGGGCAGCCTGGTCCAGTGCTCTGTTTGTGAGGAAGCTTTTCCTCATGTTCAGATGGAATTTCTTGTATTCTAGTTTGTGGCTGTTGCCCCTTATCCTGTCACTGGGCGCCACTGAGGAGTCTGGCCTCATCCTCTTGCCCTCTGTCCTTTACCCTCTGTCCTTTAGATATTGATAAGCATTGAGAAGATACCCTCTGTCTTCTCCAGGCTAAACAGCCTGAGGGCTCTCAGCCTTTCCTCCTGAGATGCTCCAGTCCCCTCAGCATCTTTGTAGCCCTTGGTTGGACTCTTTCCAGTAGTTCCTTGTCTCTCTTGAACTGAGGAGCACAGAACTGGACACAGTACTTGGGCAGAGTAGAGGGGGAGAAGAATCTCCCTTAACCTGCTGGCCACACTCTTCTAATGCACTGCAATACCCCTTCCCTGTACCTTGAAGTGGCTTCCCTAGGGCAGGTATCAGCAGGTGGTTCTCTGACGTGGGTCTCCCTCTTGCAGAAGGACACCTCTGGCGACTACCGCAAGGCTTTGCTGGCCCTGTGTGGTGGGGAGGACTAGGCAACCACGGAAGCCCCTTCATGTCTGAGCCAGCACGCATGCATCCATCGCCTTGATGTCACTGCAGCTTCGGGGGCTTCAGGGGCCACTCGGTTCCCTGTGGAGGACAACTCACTTTGCGCTGGAAGGCAGCACCACATTGCAAGCAGGGGAGTGTCGGGAAGGGGAGTGGAAGGGTCTGGCTAGGGAGATTGTCTTGGTGCAAAACAATTCATACCCAAACATGTCACTAACCCAGGAATTTACCCAGATGGAAAAGACAATTTTGAATCTCATAAATAAAACTTTACTGTTGCTGACCCTAGAGCAAGAGCAGTTGATTTATTGGAACAGGTTTAGGTGGAACTGAGCCTGTCTCGGTGTCCTTGGAGCCCCCACGGCCCTGCTGAGCAATGCTGCAGGATCCCCTAGAAAGGGGCTGGAAATGTGTATGGGGTTGGGTTTCACTGAGAGCTTTACTTCATGCCTCTGAAAACCCCCAGCAGGGTTTGTGCTGTTGCATAGACAATGCGTTTATAAACCAGAGATACAGATCAGACTTGATGGCATCCATCCGTCCTCACAGGCGGTTTCCTGTGCTTTCAAGCTGCTGAAGAAGCAGTCAAAAGGCACATGCGATAGAGGCTACACCCCCAAAACAACACAGTTCATATTTGCACTTCCCCCAGCACCCAAGAGGAAAGAACTGGAATTTCCAAACGTGGGAAATTCCAGCACTTTCAATTGTTTCCAAGTCAGAACAAAAAGTCTTGAGTACGCAAGCGTTCCTCAGAACAGCTGGGTGAGGAAAGCTTCACCTTCAAAATATCAAAGCAGCATTAGCAACAACACCACAATATTATCATAACACTTCAAACCAGCTGGGGTCAAGAAGCAGCAACATGTAGAGACAAACCAGGGAAGCTGAAACAACTCAGCTGGGTGTTATCCCACTGAAAATTTCCTTGCTGCTTTCCTGTAAAGCATCCCCTTGTAACAAAATCACCTTCCCCAGGGGAGAACAGCCTGCTGAAGCTTTTTCATCCCCCACAATAGAGATTTGGGCTTCTGTGTGTAAGAATCCACATCCCTGTCCAGGGAGGGGGGTTGAATGCACTCCAAGCCTGCAGCAGCCTGTCACCTGCTTGCCCAGGAACCTGCTGCAAAGGCTTTTTGAGCAGATACAGAAGATGTTTTGAAGGGAGGCTATAACCCTGATTCTCATCTGCCCGTCAATTCCTGTAGGTCAGCACTGCAGCTCTCAGCATCACAGCAGAGCCATGAGGCTGCTGGAGAGGCAGGCATGGCACAACAACTGCAGAGAGCAGAGCTGGCCACGTCCTCACAGCTGGGAACTATGCTCTCAGGAACCCAGCTGTGATGTCCAAGGAAGTTTTGAGGCCTGGGAGACAGCCCAGCACAGCCAGGAGGGTCAGATTTGGGGCAGTAGAGCTCTGCTTCTTCCAAGCAGAGGGGAGGTCTGCTCGGTGTTAGCACAGGACTGCAACATGTGAGCCATCACCCTGACTCTTTCCTGTTGCCAACACACATCCTGGGGTATGTCCAGGGGGGTCTACTCCCTGGGCATAGGCATAAACACTCCAGTGAATTTTCTGTTCCACAATTGCTATAAGCCTGTGACTAGTGATTCCATCACCCACAGGCCAGCTGCCTGGGAGCAGGACAGGACCACAAGGGAGACCAGCTGGTGCCCAGCCCAGCTCAGGGTGATACCATGGGCAGGAAGCTTGGCCGACCCCACCACACTGGTCCCAAGGCCAGGAATTTCCCTGGAACCTGCTGCTCCTATGACAAAGACTGGATACTACAGCCACATACTGTTTGGGGACAGGGAGGGAGAATGAGATGGGATTTCCTCCTTGGAGCAACATTCTCTTCTGCAAAATGTCCTGCCAAAAAGCCTTTGTCTTGTCTCAGCGCTGTAGTAATCCACCTCTGTATGGGTCGGTTGTGTTTGGCAGGACTATGTAGAGGTCGGCAAGGCACCGTAGGCCTTTGTAAGGGCCTCTGCTGTTCAGCACATGCCTCGGTGGCTCAGCAGGGGCCTGTAAATGTCGGCAGCTCTGCAGGGGTTGGCAGGTTTCTGTAGAGGACTATAGGGGTTGGCGAGGCTGTTGGTGTCTCGGCACTGGCCTCTGCTGCATCTGAAGCCACGCCCCCTCCCTTCACTTCAGGGGCACCAGAGGACACGCACCCTCCCTTTCACTCCAGGGGCACCGGAGGCCGCGCCCCCTCCTATTCACTTCAGGGGAACCGGAGGTCACACCCCCTCCTGTTTACACCAAGGTGCAGCGAGGCTATGACCCCTCCCTTCACTCCAGAGGACTGGAGGCCACGCCCCGTCCATTCTTTGGGTCATTGGGAGCAGTCAGCGTGGGTTTACCAAGGGGAAGTCACGTTTGACNGACACCAGGTTGTTGGGCAGGGCTGTGCAGAGGTCGGTGGGGCTCTGTAGGTGTCGAGATCGGTCTGTAAGCCTCTGTAGATGTCAGCAGGGCTCTGTAGGTGTTGGCAGGGTTCTGTAGGCCTCTGTAGCCGTCCGGTGCTCTCTACAGGACTCTGTAGGTGTTGGCAGCTCTCTGTAGGGGTTGGCAGGGNCGTTTGACCAGCCAGCCTAAAACACCCCAAAACTACACAGAAGCACCTGGGAAAAGCCCACAAGAGCCCCAAANCACGTCCCCTTCCTTTCACTGCAATAGGACCTGAGGACACGCCCCTTCCCATTCACACCAGGGGAACCGGAGGCCGCGCCCCAANGAGGAGCAGAACACCCAAACTATCCGACAGACACTCTAAAACACCCTATTGTGAGCACGAGGCCGGGGGGGAGGGGTTGGGAGGACGAGAGGGNCCGTCCGGTGCTCTCTACAGGACTCTGTAGGTGTTGGCAGCTCTCTGTAGGGGTTGGCAGGGCTGTCGGTGGCTCGGCGCCAGCTGCTGGACGGAGGTCACGTCCCCTCCCTTTCACTGCAATAGGACCTGAGGACACGCCCCCTCCCATTCACACCAGGGGAACCGGAGGCCGCGCCCCAATCCTGTTTACCCCAAGGTGCAGCGAGGCTATGACCCCTCCCTTCACTCCAGAGGGACTGGAGGCCACGCCCCCTCCCTTCACTCCATTCTACCCATTGTAGAAACTTCTTTAATGTTGTAGCGCAGCACAAGTTCTCTCCAGCTTTCAAAATAGATTGTGTTTTTAAGAGAGAAGCAAGAATTTCTGTGAACGCTGAGAACAGGCATAATCTCTTATTGCTGAGACCTGCTGTGTGAATACTCTCACAGCTGGCACGGTTCTGGGAGCAGTCAGCTCATAGCTCTGCCATTCCTCCGGAGGTCAACTTCTGTAACACACAGATTCACATGCCTCTTAGCTGATGGGTTTGACTACGCTGCCAGATAGCAAAATACTCGAAGCCAGGTTTATTTGAACCAAGTCAAACTTGTAATGTTGTCAGATCCACAGAGATAGTTTCTAGCTACCGCTTTATCCTCGACTCTGTCTCTAGGCCTATCAAGGATAAGGGGGTCATTGGGGGCAGTCAGCATGGGTTTACCAAGGGGAGGTCATGTTTGACCAACATGATAGCCTTTGATGAGGCCATAACCAGGTGGATAGATGAGGGTAGGGCAGTGGATGTGGTTTATCTTGATTTCAGTAAAGCATTTAACACTGTCTCCCACAGCATCCTTGCAGCTAAACTGAGGAAGTGTGGTCTGGTTGATTGGGTAGTGAGGTGGACTGTGAACTGTTTGAAGGACAGAAGTCACAGAGTCGTGGTCAGTGGGATGGAGTCTAGTTGGAGGCCTGTGTCTAGTGGAGTCCCTCAGGGGTCAGTACTGGGACCAGTACTTTTCAATCTATTCATTAACGACCTGGATGAGGGAACAGAGTGTGCTGTCAGCAAGTTTGCTGATGACACTAAACTGGGTGGAGTGGCTGACACATCGGAGGGTTGTGCTGCCGTTAAGCGAGACTTAGACAGGCTGGAGAGTTGGGCAGGGAGAAATTTAATGAGATTGAACAAGGGCAAGTGTAGAATCTTGCACCTGGGAAAGACCAACCCCATGTATCAGTATAGGCTGGGGACTGACCTGTTGGAGAGCAGTGAAGGGGAGAGAGATCTGGGGGTCCTGGTGGATGGAAGGATGACCATGAGCCGACACTGTGCTCTTGTGGCCAGCAGGGCCAATGGGATTCTGGGGTGTATTAGAAGGGGTGTGGTTAGTAGGTCAAGAGAGGTTCTTCTTCCTCTTTACTCTACCCTGGTGAGGCCGCATCTGGAATATTGTGTCCAGTTCTGGGCCCCTCAGTTTAAGAAGGATAGGGAACTGCTGGAAAGAGTCCAGCGCAGAGCCACAAAGATGATGAAGGGGCTGGAACATCTTCCTTATGAGGAAAGGCTAAAGGAGCTGGGTCTCTGTAGCTTGGAGGAGACTAAGGGGTGACCTCATCTATGCTTTTAAATATGTGAAGGGTGTGTGTTGGGAGGATGGGGTCAGGCTCTTCTCAGTGAAGCCCAGTGACAGGACAAGAGGCAATGGCTGTAAGCTGAAGCATAGGAGGTTCCACGTGAATACACATAGAAATGTTTCCCCAGCTGAGGTGCCAGAGCACTGACGCAGACTGCGCAGAGAGGTTGGGGAGTCTCCTCTGGAGGTATTCAAAACCCATCTGGACGTGCTTCTGTGTGACCTGGTCTAGGGAATCCTGCTGTGCCAGGGGGGCTGGACTAGATGATCTTTCGAGGTCTCTTCCAACTCCTAACATTCTGGGATTCTGTGATTTTCATAGTTAAAAATTTTCCTCCTGCATCCAATTGGAATCTTCCCAGGAATAACTTGTATCCATTACTCCTCATCTTTTCCATGTGACTCCTTGTAAAACCCGAGTCTCCATCTTCTTTGTAGCCACCCTGGAACGTGATGATAAGGTCCCCTCTAAGCTGCCTTTTCTCAAGGCTGACCAAACTCTCTTCTCTCAGCCTTTTCTCATATGGCAGCTTCACAGTCCTTGGATCATCTTTGTGGCCTTTCTCTGGACCCTCTTCAGCCTGTCCACATCTTTTCTGTATAGTGAAGACAAAAACCAAACACCAGTATTCCAGATGTGACCTGATTTTCTCCCCATTTCTCACCCTGATGCTTTCTTGCAGAGGCTGATGAATTTGCAGCTGGCTCCTGTTTAGAGAACTGCTTCTGTTTGGTGTCATGCATCACAGTAAATGCAACTGCCACTGCCAACTGAACAAAACTCCAGCTGCCTTCCTGCTTTGGAGAGCCTCAGGACTCCCCACCAGGCCCAGAAAAATGAGACAATGCTCTATTTAAAAGCAGCCAGGAGGAAGGAGAAGGCACTGGGCAGGGATGTTGCTTTAGGGAGCCTGGGATCAGCAGCATCAAGACAGGCTGCAGACCTTGGGCCACAGAGAAACACAGAGGGGTGGAAGAAACCAGTAAAAAGCACAGAGAAGTGGCAGCCAGGAGGTTACACGTGACCTGTCATCTTGCCAAAGGATTTGGGACAGAGTGAGTGTAACTTGCAGTGAAACAAGGAATACTGAGTCTAGGAAGGGGAAAGAATATGTTTGGTGCAAGCCAAGCCTGGGGAAGGAAGAACACTTGTTTTGCTTAATGCTCAAATCACTCACTAACAATTTGTGTTAATTGACAATAAATTAAATACAAATTCCTCAGGTGAGGATTTTTTTTGCCCATGAAACCCCCTGCATGTGGGTAGGTCATAGACCCTTCAGACAAAGCAGCTTCATCCCTGTAGTATCCCTGTAGCATCCTGCATTTCATAGCACTGCTCACCAGGGATACCTCTGCTCCATCCACTGGCTCCAACCAGCATGATCAGAGAGGACAATCACTGGCAGATCTCGTGCCTTGCCTCTGTGATCAACAAGAAGGAAAGCAGCTCAAGGCTAGAAAAGGAAAGGGGAGAACAAAGCAATGGGCACAAAAAGGGGAAGAATTAACAAGGCTATGAGCAGAGTAAGGGTTGGAGGCAGGTCCCTGCTGGGCACCCATTTTCAGCCTTCAAGTAGCACACAACTGTTATGCACATTGAGCAGCAATACTGTGGGCAAGGACTTGCTTCCAGGCAAAGCCAACACCAGCTTTCACAGGTTGCAACATCCCAAAAAACCCCAAGAGCCTGCATTTGGTGTGCAGAGGGTTGGACCTCTTCCTCTGAGTCAGCTCCAGGGCCACCACAGATCCTCTTTACTATCAGACCCTGGGAGGAGCCACATCTGGTGCAGAGACTCAATCCTTGGCTGAATGCTGCAACACCAGGAATCCTCCATCCTACCCAGTGTCCTCTCCTTCCCCTGGAGAGGAGAAACTCAGCCTTGAGTCTTGGGAACCAGCAGTGGTTTCTCCTCCAGCTTTCCTCTTCCCAAGCCAAAGGAGGAAGAAGCAGCCTTGCCCCTCACATCTATGTGCCACTCACAGGCAGCCTGTTCCCTACAGTGAGCTGAACCAGGGAAATAGCTGAGCTCACTGGGGGTGGCCTCCCCACACCCTGGAATGCCTCCAGTGACCCCAGAGATCATCCCTGGAGTTGGCTTTCCAGGACATGATGACTGCTGAGAAGCCCTTTTGTCAGGCATTGCAACTGGATGAGACATGGCCTGGGGAGAGAGGAAGAGTGGAAAATCCCCTCTGTGCCTCTTGTTGATCTTGCAAATTTGGACTCTGAATAATTCAAAGCTTTAGGCACACCAGGAAATCCTTTGAGCATTCCTGGACCCAGTTTCCACAGCTCTTGGCATATCAAAAGGGAGTTTGCACCAGGTCCCACCATAACCCTGCCGACTGTGGAGGAGGGAGGGGGAGAATGTCATGGCGATGCGGTGGAGAAAGGCAGGAGGTGGTGATCTCCTCCTGCAAAGTGTGTGATACTGGGCCTTGCCTCACACACCAGAGGCAGAAGGAGGAAGGAGTTCTCCTTCAGCAAGAAGGTAAGCCCAGCAAAGCAAAAGCAGTCCAGTATTCTTGGAAAGCAACAGTACTCTGCCCCCTACAAAGGCAGGATGCTGAAGGATGTCTAGAGGAACAAGATTGCTCCCCAGTGACTCCATCCTTCTCCTGACCCCTCATCTGCCCCAATCCCTTCCATGCTCCCTCCTTCCCTCTCCCAGCAGCCCACGCTTCCAGGCTCCCTTGCGCTCTATCCCAGAGTCCTCCCATCCCGCCAGGTTGAGTTCCTGATTTGCATAGGCAGCAGATCACAATGTTCTGGAAATCCCCTCCTGCGGCCATAGCTTCCTCCCTGCTCTCACAGCGTCACTGTGGCCTCCTGCTTCCCTTCGCTGCCAGAGCACCGGGACCTCTCCGATCCGCATAGCACAAGCAGCAGCCCCTATTGAAACACGCTGCTGATGCCAAGAGGCACTCACCAGCAGCTCCCCACATCCACCTGCAGAGCTGAGCCCACAAGTGGCCCCAGGGTGCTGTATCAAACCAGGGTGCTGTGCCAAACCAGCTGCACCCACTGCCTGCTCTGCAGCTGCCCTTCTGCTCCCGCTGTGCTCCGGAGCCAGCTCCCTGGCATGGCCATCTGTCACAGCCCCATTGCCATCCCATTAGGGTCCAAACATGCTCCATTTGCACTGCAGCACTGAGGGTGGGTGGATTTTTTGGGTGCCTGGGGGTGCTAGACTACTTACACTCAGGATTTGCAACACTGGACATGCACAAGGCACACTCTGGTCAACCTGAAGTCATAGAATTAATTCATAGAATGGCCTGGGTTGGAAGGGACCTTAAAAATCATCTAGTTCCAACCCTGCTGCCACGGGCAGGGATGCCACCCACTAGACCAGATTGCCCAGGGCTGCATCCAACCTGGCCTTGAACACTACCAGGGGTGGGGCATCCACAACCGCTCTGGGCAACCTGTTCCAGTGCTTTACCACCCTCTTGAGTAAAGAATTTTTTCCTAAGATCTAATCTAAATCTTCCCTCCTTCTGTTTGAAGCCATTCCCCCTCGTCCTATTGCTTTCTACCCAGGAAAAGAGTCTCCCCCACTTTTACAGGTCCCCTTCAAGTATTGGAAGGCTGCTATAAGGTGCCCCTGAAGCCTTTCCTTCTCTAGGCTGAACAATCCCAACTCTCTCAGCCTGTCCTCATAGGAGAGGTGCTCCAGCCCTCTGATCATCTTCACGGCCCTCCTCTGGACCTGCTCTAACAGGTCCATGTCTTGCTTATGCTGAGGACCCCAGAACTGGATGCAGTATTCCATGTGGGGTCTCACAAGGGCAGAGTAGAGAAGCAGAATCACCTCCCTTGACCTGCTGGTCATTCCTCTCCTGATGCAGCCCAGGATATGGTTGGCTTTCTGGGCTGCAAGTGCACATTGCTGGCTCATATCCAGCTTTTCACCCACCATGACTCCCAAGTCCTTCTCTGCAGGGCTGCTCTCAATGAGTTTGTCTCCTAGACTGTACTAATGCCTAGGATTGCCCCAGCCCAAGTGCAGGACCTTACATTTGGACTTGTTGAACCTCATACAGTTCTCATGGGCCCACTTTTCCAGTTTGTCCAAGTCCCTCTGGAGTGCATCATGTCCTGGTGTATCAACAGCACCACTCAGCTTAGTGTCATCTGCAAACTTGCTGGGTCATGGACTGAAACATGACCCCTACCTGTGGCCTGTGCTCCTTCTTGTCCCGTTTCTTGCAGCATGGCCACAAACACAGAAGCATTCAGGGTGCCTTCATGTGAACAGGCCTCCACTGAAGGTGCTGACCCCCAACTCTTCATGAAAAAAAAAAAAACAACCACCTAGCATTTATAAGTGTCACCTATAAACACATTTTCATGGCCATGCAGGTGTGCTCACAAATCACAGTTACCATCAGGTTTTCTCTCACAGCAGCATGGAGGGACTGAAGGAGTGAGGAAGGACCAATGGAACCAAGAGCCTTTGGCTTTTGTAGTGAAATTCGTCCTGGCATTTGGGCCAGCCCATACTGGTGACCTCAGGTAGAAACACAAAGAGCAGCTTGCTAGAGAGGTGGAGAAGCAGTGGGTGAGAGTACACCATCAACCAACCACCACCATGGGTACCTAGGCTGTGCAGGCAAGCCCCAAATCCCATGGCTCCTCACCCCTCCTGCTAAGCACCCATGCACCTACCACCCAAAACAGCAGGACTAGAGCAAGGCATTTTTCAGGCCTCGCAGTTCACGCCTGGCAAGTATAGACCAAACATCCTGTGCCTGCTGGCAAGGAGCTGGGGAGCTGGAATCAGCCTCTGTAAAACTGAAACTGAAATCCTTGGTGTTTACTCCAGCACCAGCTGGCTCCAGCCTTGGTTCTGATCATCAGTTGTCTTGGCAGATGGTTCCCCAGGCCTACCTGCAACCCTGGCACATCATCACCTGTCCAATTCCACCATCAGAGGCAGCTCTTCCTTCTCCCTGAGGAAGATATATCCTGTTTTGACTCCAGAGATGGCTGAGAATGGGATGGAAACAGGCATGGGACAGTGATGACTCCTTTCATAAGATGCAGGAGGTTCCCTGGGGAGAAGCACAGTGTTGTTTGCAAACCTAGTGAAGTTGTTCAGAAACCAAGTGAGGAGAATGATGTAACCAGGCTCTCCATTTGTCCAGAAGTGAACCACAGCCTCCACAACTGCCTCTGCCCCCCTTTTGCTGACTAATACCTGACACGGCAACTCCTGGAAGGAATGGCACAGGAGAGCCCTTTAAGCAGTGCCTGGCTTCTTATCAAAACCACATAGAGGCTGTCTGGGGCCTCCATCATGGGGAATTCCCCTTCTCCATGCCTAAAAGCTCAGCTGGGCTGTCCTTCCTGCATTTTGCGATTGCAGCCGGAGAGTGCCTGGCCCAAAGGGCTCTCCCTCCCCTCAAGCCCCTCTGTGACCCAGCTGGGTGAGTAGCGCGATGCTTTATTCGGTGTGAGCATGCCCATGGGGGAGCAAGGGGAAGGCAGGCAGCTTTTCAGCTGTCAGCCCGGAGCGCTGCGAAGCAGAGCGATGCCATCTCGCTCCTCTCCTCACAGAAATAGAGCAGGGTTTGATTGTTGATGTGTTATCTAATAAAAAAAGATGCTTTCCCATTCTGTGGGGCTGCATTTAGCTTTGAAGCCAGGATTTCCGAGGTTTACAGAATAGCACTGGGCCTCTGGAGTAAAACAAACCGATTGAGGAACAAAAGGGAAGACATTGCCTAGGGTTGGGGTACCGCTGTCTTGCCCTCAGGTGAGAACTCAGACACCAGCACAGCCCAGATGCATGTTGGGATCTTGGAACCCACTGAGCTGTCTCATAAGACAGCCAGGCTGCCAGGGCAACATCCTGGCTGGAGTGAAGGGCAGGCAGGGAGAGGAGTTTGGGGTTTTCGGTAGTTTTTACAAACCAAAACATCAAATAGACAAGCAGTGGAACTACCTGAACTGTTCAGAGCTGAGTAGGAAGCCAGGACTGGGACAGCAGGAAAAAGCATGATGGCTAATGAAGGAGAGTTCCACAAGCACAGCAGCAGTCACCTAAGGAGGAAACGTCACGAGTAAAGGCAGGGAGCAAGCAGTGTGCCTGCTTATAGCAGGCTTTCTTTGCTTTTGATTTGTTCGTTTTATACAAAAAACACACATTCCTTGTTGCAAAGCCAACACAAGAAAGAAAATCAGGTAGCTATAGAGAGTCCCAAAGAGCTATGTGCAACCAGAAGGCATTTCCCTGTCATTCTTGCTCCTCTGACTGGTTTCTGTTATTCACCAATGCACAATAATCAAAACAACCGAGCAGAGGAAAAGAATCCCAGGTAACAAACGCTCCGACTGTGAGCTGTAATTTCCTTGTGTAACGTAAGGAGACACTGACGAGGAAGGATCTTAAGCGAGCTTCCGCTGGAGCACGCAAGCCCCTTCTTAGGGCGCCCAAGGCTGAGAGAAAAGCTTGGCCCTACCAGAGCTGCCGAGGAGCTAGAATCTCCTCAGCACAGCCTCCCCTCAGCCATTCCTCCACAGCCCAAACCTCCTCCAACTATCACCCCGGGTGCAAGGGGGCTCCTCTGCCCCCGGCTGCAAGGCGCCGCGGCCGGGCCCGGCCCTGCCCTACCCTCAGCCCCGCCATTTTGTCTCCTGATAAGCCTGACGAGCTGCTGCGGGGCTCGTCCCTACTGATCCCCAACGAACGGAAACCCCCTGCCAAGGTGGATGCAGGACGGCTCCTTCCGCCCCTTAGGGCTCTGCTGTGCCGGGACCCCCCACTACCCCCGGAAGCCTCAGGGGACAGCTGTACAAAGACACAGCACCCACCATAACAAATCACTTTCCTCACCACCTCCCTGCCCTCCTCTTTATAGACCCCGCCCCGCGCCGATTGGCTGTGGAGCCTGTCCGTCAGGCTGGGAATTTCCCAGGGGCGGAACCACCGCCCCTTGCCCTCAGCCTTGTTTCCTCCCGTGCTAGCGGTGGAGTGGCATCGGGACCGGTAACGGAGGCGGCATTGGGGTCTGTGCCGCTTCGGGGACTCACGGCAGGTGAGCGGTACGGGGCTCTGTCGCCCTTGGGGAGAGGGACCCTTGCTGGGGCACCGGGATCTTACCGGGCACCGAGTCGCGTCGCCCCAGTGAAGGGTCACAGTGGTGGGGAGGAGCTGGCGGGGTTCGGCGTGTTGACCGTATCTGGCTCGTTCCAGGGCTCTCGGTCTGTTCAGAGTGAAAACACGGAGCTGCTCTGCAGCTGCTCGGCCCTGCGGCCAGACCGGGTGCCGCTGGCGGGTCGCGATGATCGTAATGTGCCTCAGTTTCCCCTCTCCCGGGACAGGGCAGGGGCTGCCGGCTGTCCTCGCTGCTCCTGAAGGTGGATGCTGGTGGCTTTAGAGGCTGGGCTCACCGGCGGTAATGATGCCCCGGGGGAGGAGAGGAGCATGATGGGAAGGTCCCTTCAGCCCCCCGGGGAGTCCCTGGAGCCGGGCATCCCGCACCGCTGCCGTACCCCGGAGCGAACTCCCGGACTCTCCATCCTCCTCTTGTTCTGCCCTGGCGTTTCCCCAGACGCATGCATCAGCCTTCGCACTGTTTCGGGGCTGGCGGTTCCCCTGGGGCAGGAATGGTGTGAGGATCCCACCCCAGGGGACTGCACCCCAAGGAACCTCCAGTCGATGCTGGTTTTCCTCCCTCATCGAGTTTTCCCTCCCCATCCTGCCGCTGGTCCAGCAGGGCTGGACTACATCAGGTGCAGATCCAGAGGCTGGAATAGCTGGAGTGGAGATGGCAACATTTGTGGAGATAGTTCACAGCTTGCCTCCCCATGGCTCCTCAGTTCCAGGCTAAGGCTCCCACTGGGGGCGGATGAAAAAAAACCCGACAGCCAAAAAACCAAAAGATGCTGCCTGTCAGCTCTGCTTTTGGATGAGGTTACCTCTGGATGGGACTTCCTGGGGACCTGCAGCCTCTTGGGAGATCTGGCTGCCCTATTCCCATAGGCACAAGTTGCTCCCTGTATCAGGGAGGCAAATACAACTTTTCCCTGTTAGCTTGTTTTTTCCATCTGCTTGGGTGAGTAAGAGCTGTTGTGCTGCCTCAAGCTACTCTGGAGTGCAAATTTCATTGAGAGCCAGGGTAAAGGTAGATGAAGTATGCTGGAGCCAAGAGACTTGACTGGGCGCTGGGGCAGTTCTGGAGGCAGGAATGCTCCAGCCAGCCATGTCCTTGAGAGCTCTTTGTGGCAAGGAGAAGTAAACAAGAAGAGGAGAGGCTTTTTGTAGCCTTTGGCATCATTCCTGGCTCTGCAAGAAATCCCACCATGCCCTTTTGGCCTGACCTACGCCAAAGCGTATTTAGCACAGGGCTGTGTGTCATTGCTTGCCAGCAGCTGGTACAAAACACTCGTGGGTGGAGGAAGCTGAACCATATACTCTTGTGGCATTGTAGATTTCATTTTAAAGCAACGATTCTTATGCTTTGATTGACAGAGGTAGCTTTGCTGGTGTAGCTTTGTGGTGCCACTGTCTTCTGCTGCCAGTTGTTGCCCACCAGAAGTGCACCGGTTTGGGCAAAAGTAACCCAGATTGTGCTGGAACTGCAGGTGGCTATGCTTTGCTCTGCTTTTGAGTGCTGTGATGAGCAGCCATGATGCTACTGAGCTATGCAGGGAGAAGAAAAAGAGCTGGCAGCAGGAAGCTAGATGTGTTTGCAGCAGAAGACAGGGTCTGCCCAGGAGAGCAGCACCACCAAGTCTGGCTGCCTATCCTGCTTACACTGGAGCTTGGACCCATGAGGAGGAGCTCTGCAGCTGTGTGTGGTGGTTACCCATGTTTGTAAACCTGGCTCCAAATGGGGAAATGATTTATTTTACCTGTGAGCATCCTGGTCATAAACAGGTTGTTTTGTGAAGCCTCTGCAGGAGGTGGTTTCCTCAGGTGAGGATGGGATTTGTGGCTGGAGGGCATCTGTTACATCTGCTGCATTTCAGATGGGGCTCTTGCCTTTCCCACTTTCTCTCTGCAGCTAGCTAGGCTAGGAAGAATAATGCTTCAAGTGGAGGTTCAGACCTTTCCCTTTGAGACCTGAGGTTTGCAATGCCTGCTTTCATCTTCTTTCCTCTTTCCAATCCTAGCCCAGTGGACTGCAGTGCTCAAAAATTCTCCTTATTATTGCTTCCTCCTAAAGTCAGCTCTGCTTTTGCTTCTCTAAAAATGAGACCTGTCCAGCAGCCTAGGAATGATTGTTCCTGGTCTGGGGAGCTGCTGGAGCTCTGGAGAAGAAAAGAAACCAGGCTGGGGGCAGTGGCATTTTGGTGGTTCCAGTAAAATCATCAAACACCAAAAAAAACCCCTGCATAGTGTCTCTCTGAATGGCTTTTGCAGTTCCTCTGGGGAAGAGGGATGCCAGGGGCCTGGCAGATGCGGTCATGGGAAGATGATGCTGCCAGCCTGCTGTGATTTGCTTTTGCCTCGTGCTATCCTGGTGGGGAGGAGACTTCCTGGGAATGTTGCATGGCACTGTGAGAAAACCCTGTTCTCCAACGGGCTGGGCCAAGCCCCCTACATGGATCATGGGATGGGAATTGAATCTCCACCCTGAGGTTCTCTGCTGAAAGCAAACCTCCAGCAGTGACAGTCCCACTCCCTGCACAGGATTCACATCCTCTGCCCTCATATCTTCAGCTGTTTGGTAATTTTAAGGCAGAAATAGTTTCCAGTAGCCAGTGCAGCCATGGCTGGTGGCTGTGGTGCTGATGCACATCTTCCTGGGTGACAGTGGGGAACAGCCCAGCCATGGCTACATGGTGCCAGCTCTTTCCCCAGCTACAGTACGGCCATTTAAATACCTCCCTGCTCTCCTCTTCATCTGGGAGTCTCCCTTGGCCTCTTGCTCTCTCATTCCCCCCTTTTGCTGAGTCAACATAAAAATTTACCAGCTAAATACCTTTGTACCTCTTGTCACCAGCAATGCCCACAGGCAGCCACCATGGCTGGTGTCTACAGCAGCTGGGCACAGAGCCAGTAAGCTATAGCCATGATCCATGGCTGGTCCTCAACCCCTGGGGCTGTGAAATGCCATCAGATTAGCTGAGAAACTGTTTGACTGGCAAAAAGAGAAGTGTTTTCTGGTGCTTTGGTGTTTTCTTCTGGAGTGTATGGTAGTTATATTTTGTTTGCATTTCTAACCATCCTTAGGTGCTAGTCTGTAGTCCTCTCTCTCCTCCTTTAGTGTTTTTATTGGAACATGAGATTTTTTCACTGCAAATGTTACCTTTCAGAACTCTTTAAAGGGAAAATACCAACCAAACAAACAACAAAGTAGGACTGGGAACAGTGACCTAGTCCAGGGTCCTGCCTTCAGGGACACAGCTCAGTCCTAGTGGTGCCTTGCAGAAATGGGGCTGTTCCTCCACTCTGGGCAAACGCATCCTTAACCCCAGTGATGGGCTTGGATGTTGTGGAAACCCTTCCTTCTTGCTAGGTCTTGTTTTCTGATGAATTAGTGGCTGCTCCGTGCTTCTGTCATCTGGAGATTGTTTAGCTCCTCTCCCTGACTGCTGTTTCAAAACAGCTCCTGTGACCCCTCTGCTGCCACCTCTCTAGTAGAATTCAGACCTTGGGTAGAAAAATCCTTGATAAAACCTTGAGAACTGGAAATAGCAGAGGCTTTTGGTGACTCCATCCAGCTGGAAAAATGTGAGGTTATCATGCATGAGCTCTGCCGGTCAGTGTTGCTGGCTCTGATTAGAGTGTTTTGCATAGGGGTGTGCAGGGGCAGGGAACTTCACACGTGTGGGGCAAGACAAAAACCTCTCAGTTTGGGGTCTGGAGTGCAAGAAACTAGACTAGAATTTCATACTGCTGCAAAGCCTCACATGGAAAGAATGCCACATAAGAGGCAGCTTGTCTCCACCTTCCCTGACCCACGCTTGGGTTTCTCCCAGTGGAGGACACAGATGCCCTACAAGATGCTCACTGCAAGATGGCTTTGCTAACCAGCTCCTCCCAGAGCCCTAGATTTGGGATCTGGAGCAGCATGTGGTGACTGGACACCAGTGAGAAACAGGCTCAGGTCCCCAGCCTGCTGATGATGCTGTCTCCATCTTCTACCAGGTTGGCCAGGCAGGTAGTGTGGCCACGAGAGATGGCATTTCCTTGCAGTAGAGCTGCCATTGGTTCCTGGGCCATGCTGGACTTTGTCCTGTCCACCAGCAGGTCTGCTCCAGATGTTATCCCCGTCCCATGGCTGGGGGGATTTTATACCAACTGTGACGATGCTGCCCAGTGCTGTGTCCCATGGCACAGAAACTGCCCTGGTTCTTCTGCAGCTTCCTGACAGCTGCTATGGGCTCCAGAAATAGACACTGCTCAGCCCATCCCACACCACCGACGGTCACCTTCTGCAACTGCTTAGGACAGGGAGATCACAGGCGATGGGGGGACTTGGCAGCACATACAAAGCAAGAGGGTGATGAGACCTACAGACAAAAGCAAAGTGGTGCTGAGGCCATGAGTAATTACCTGCTGCCGAGGCAGGCGTTAATTGCTGCTCCAGTTGCGGATGCTGCCAGGTGGCAGCTGTCATCTGGAAAGTCCCTGCCGCTCCCTGGCAGGCAGGTCATCTAAACCAATGATCAGCCCAGATCACTCCTCTCATGAGCATTAGTCTGAGGTTGAGACAGTTTCAAGTATGAGCTAGCCCCCTGCCCCTTTCACAGTGCCCCTCCTCAGCCCCGTCCCACTCATGAGTGCCTAGCTGCCTTGACTGGATGGAAGAGCATTGGGTGTGCCCCTGGGTGCACCCAGGCAGCACCCCAGCTCCATCTGGCATCACCCCCCCGAGGCTATCTCAGCTGCTATGCTGCTCCACTTTACAACAAACTGGCGGGGGGGGGAATATTTCTGATAAGCTGTGCTGTAATTTCCATCAGCTGCTTTATCACCCTTAGAAGATGGGTGAGACCTGGAGCCAGGATCCATCCTTCCCGACCATCCCCACGTCAGATCCTTGCAGAAGGCTTTAGGCCACCCACAAATTCAAAGAGCTAAAACCACAAATAGCATGCTGTGTGCGGGTGTTTCCTTCCCTCATACTTTGCTCCCAGCCCAGTGAATGCCTGGTTGATCCCGGTGTCCCAATTCAGGAAGCTGTGCAGGTGGCAGCCAGTCTTTCTGGCTGAGCTAGAAGGCAGAGCAGGTCCCTGTCTGGCCACTGGGGCTTGTTCTCTCTGGTGCTGCCCCAACCGCTTGCCAGCTGCAGGCTAAGGCTTTTGGAGCTGCAGGCACCTCCTCCCCAAACTGCCCCCAAAAACCCTTTCTGCCCCCCCCTAAATATCCTGCAGTGAACCCCAGTGACAGTGCCCAGGTCCATGCAGGTGTGGGTGGATGTTCCTGTGCTGGGTCCCCATCCTGAGTGGGATGCAGCAGCAGGTGACTGTGACTTCCTCAGGGACTCCCGCACCCTGCAGGAGTTAGAGCCAGCCCCGAATGGGGCTGCTGCTGTTGTCTCCTCTCATGACACTTCTCATGGCAGTGAGTCACTCTGGCACGTTGACCCTGAGCAGGGCTGGAGGGGGAAGTGTCTTCACCTGGGACACTTCTTCACTAGCTGGTGAGCAGTGAGGCAGCACTGCCTCCACCAACACAGCACCCTGGGCTCCTGCACACCTGGGACCAGGGGACCACGGCACCATCTGGAGCCAGAGGAAGGTGACACTGTGCTCTGTTGACTTGCAGGGATGCCTGGCTGTGAGGTAGGCGACTGAAGGGCGGGCATGGAAGGGAGAGGACCCTACCACATCTATGACCCCGGTGGGGGCTCAGAGGAGAATGGATCCACAGCCTTTGAGCGGCTGGTGGAGGAGAACACCCGCCTGAAGGAGAAGATGCAGGGGATCAAGTCTATCGGTAACTGCTGTGTGGCTGGGGGCTGAGGTTCGCCTTTGGGGAAGCTCAGCCTGCGTTCACCGAGTCTAGGTGTTTCCTTCTTTGTTTGGGAAGGGTGATATAAGAAGCTGGAGGTCTTGGTGCTTGGTCAGGAGTAAAGGTTTCCCTGACCTGAAGGGCTGAGCAGGTTATCTGGGCTTTTTCACATGAGGGTGCAGAAGGAGCAAAGCTTTTGCTGGACTCCTTGGGTGCTTTACAGTGGAATAAATGGCTGCAAAAATAATCAAGTGATGGAGCAAGGTCGGTTCCTTGGAGTCATGCAGTGGTTGGTTGCAGATGCCATGATCTGTTCTGCTTTTGGTGAAAGCCCACACCTCCCACAGTCCCTGTCAGGTCAGGGGCTTTTCCCAGGTGCAGATCAAAGACCATAATGTTGGGTGCTCTCTGTGATGGCAGGGACATACCATCCCCTTTCTCCTCCTTGGCAACCTTCCCCCACCCACTTCTGGTTTTGCACTTGGTCTCGTGACCCAGCTTCTGCTTTTGAGTCCTGCTTCTGCAGCCAAATTTCCACCTGCCTCGTGATTCTCTTTGTGTCACCATGTCCCTACCTGGGACTGGGACCTGTTGGTGTGGGAGCAGCCACCCACAGTGGGGAGAGGATTGCACTGCCAGTAGTAGACCCCCAAAGCAGGTAGGCTGGACCCCTAGCTCCACCATCTAGGCTTAAATTCATCTCTTCTGGGAAGTGAAGGACACCTCTGAGAGATGCAGTGCTTCCCTTCTGCCTCTTGTAACCAGTTTCTGTGTGTCAGCATGGAGGACTCTGCAGCTAGTAAATCACTAATACAGATTTGTTGTTGGATTTGGCCAAGAAAAGTTGTTTCTGGATGAAGAATGACCATGCTGGGCACTTCTCCACCTAAGCAGGGAGCTTGATGTTGATGGATGGGGCTGCTGCAGGTCAGGCACTCAGGGAAGGAGAGTGAGCATCCTTATGTTGCCCATAACAGGAGAGCTGCTGGAGGAGTCCCAGGTGGAGGCATCCAAGCTGCGTCAGAAGGCAGAGGACCTCGTGAAAGACAACAAAATGTTGATAGCATCATCTCCCTTGGAGGACCTGGTGGAAACTGGAGGTAGGAAATATTTGGCTTCCTGGCGGAGGGATAACCTGATGGCTCAGGATCATGAGCTCTCTGGAAAGGAGAGGATGTGAAGGAGACTTGCATAAAGGTTTCTTGCAGCACTGTGATCTCTGAAGTCTATCAAACCACTGCAATCCTCCTGTTGGGAAGTTTCTGTCCTCTTCCCATAGCTGGGGTAGAAGTCATCCACTAGTGTCTGACTTTGTGGGGTGTCTGCTATCTGCATCCCTGTGCCAGGCTCTCCAAAAGGCTCATGGCTACATTCTCTCCCCTTTCTGCAGCTGTTGGCCCTGATCCCAGCTCCACACGGGCTGCCCCAGGCAGTGCCCAGCCAGAAGTGGAAGCACGGAAATCTCCTCCAAGTGTGAGTCTGATGAACGGGAGAGCTGGGGCTAGCATGGCCAGAGGGAGAGACTCTCTGTCTAGTGAAAGCAAAAGGAGGCAGCCTTTAGCCTGTAGGAATGGGGATAAATCTGAAAGGAGAGATCAGCTTCTCTGATGTGCTTCCATCCTGCCAGTTTCTCCCTTCTCATGGTGGGCGTCCTGGGTTGCCATTCCCAGGGGAGACCTCACCTGGCTGCCTCTCCTTACAGGGATCCTTCTCGGAGTTTGAGATTGTTGGTGTCGAAGCGCAGGGTTTTCCCCAGGAGAGTGGGAGAGTGGTGAGTGGCCCTGGTGCTGGTGGGATTGGATTTGGTGGGCAGCAGGTGGAGAGTTGATCTGGTTGATGTGATGGTGGTGGTGGTACCAGGGTCATGAGAGGGTGTGCAGACTCCTGGGGTACAGCCATGAGTTGATGGAGAATGGGATGGCACCTGCTTGGCAATTGGCTGCTGGCATCTTAGCCAAGTTCTAGTCCCAGCCTTGCAACCAGGCACTCTCGGGTGCTCTGGCTGGGCTTGGGTTTTTGCTGCCTGCCCTTGCCAGCAGGAACTGGCTGTGTTGTGCCCGGTACACACCCGCTCGTGGCAGTTTTGGGGCTGTAAACCCCAGGACCAGGGCACTGAGGACACACTGGTCTCCTGGCCACACTGTGGTGTTGCCTGAGGCATTCCCATAGGCTACAGCTGAGTCAGGAGGGCTGTGAGTGAAGCAGGCAAAGCTGTGCCAGCACATCCCCACCTCCTCCCTAGCAGTGCCACATATGCTGGGCCAGGGTGGGCTCTGTTCTGCCAGCAGTGTCTCATAGGCAATGGAGGAATTAACCAGCCACACCAGGGGAGGAGTAGCCTGTTGGGGACACCCCTAACTCGTGGGCAGGATACACCCTGATGCTGGTGGGTGCACCCTGACCCAGGCTTTCCCAGCCACCAGTTAAATCCCATGCATCACCCTCTTGGCTGCTGCCTCAAAAAGCCCAGGTTCCTGGTGTCTGGTGTGCTGCAGCAGCCGGGGAGCTGGGAGCCACAGAGGGAGGACAGGAGGAAGAAGGTGGGGACTGTAGTAAGACGTGGCAAATCTTAGTTCTGATCACAGCCCAGGTCGAACATGGAAAGGATAGTTTCAGGAGCTGGGATTTCTGGTCTCAGTGCTAATGGGAGAAAGGAACAGGGGGAGAGATGCCTCTGTTGTTATCAACAAGCTGGAAGTGCCATCTGCTCTCTGCCGAGGAGCACGGGGAAATCTAGAAGCTGGAAGAGCTACTGCCATAATGTCCTCCTCCACCCAGGGACCTGGTGTCCCATGTCCAGCATCTGGGAACCAAACCTTTACAAAGCTGACTCACTTTTTCATCATACCAAGGGCTGCTGCAGTGTGTCTCGGTGCTGGCGCACCTCCCCACCGCAGCCCTGGATGGGAGGCAAGGTTAACCTGCCCCAAGAGAGAGCTTTACAATGTTCCTGGAACTGATCTGACCATGCTTCATCCCATCCCCAGGACTTGGAGCAGCCATCAAATGAGGATGCTAACCTGCTGCCCCAGCTGCAGCAGCTGGAGAACACGCTGAGTGGCTGTGCCAAAGAGGCCAGCAAGGACCAGGTCTTCATGCGCATGGGTTACATGGCCTCTGAGCTCAAGCGCCTGGCCTCCAAAGTCCACAAGAATGAGCAGAGAACATCATTCCTGCAGGTGAGCAAGGGCTGCCCACTCCTTACAGGTTTTTTCCCCTTCTTTTCCCACCAAGCCCCTGGTCACAACCTCCATGCCACAGTTTGGTGGGAGTTGGGTGCCCAGGGAGGCTCCTGGGGCTGGCCACAGTCCTCATACTGTCCACATTCTCCCCTCAGACACTGTGTGAGACACTGCACAGTGAAAATAAGGAGCTGCGAACCAAGCTGGAGCGGGACCTGGAGCAAAGAAACCAGGCACTGGAGAAGCTCAGGTGAGGGTGGCCAGTGGGGTGGATCTGGGGCTGCTCTGAGTGCATCTTCCCACTGACCTGTCCCTCCCTGCCCACAGGTGTGAGAACCAGGAACTCCGGAGGATGGTGACACTTAGCAGCCAGGACAGTGGGAAGAGGGAAGCTGCCGAGCAGCAGCAGGTGAGGAGGCAGCATTGCCCTCAGAGAGGGCTGGGAAGGAGGCAACGATCCCGCTGACACATCAGCAAAGGTGGCCTCATTTTAATGAAGCCCCCAGTTTGTCCCAGTATGACCAGCAGGACTTCTCAGGGCCTCAAGGGGATGGGGGAGGCCGTGGGAGGGGAACTGGCTCAAGTTTAGCTGGCCTCAGGCACAGCCTCCACAAAAGCCCTGAGGGTCCCCCCCCGTCCCCCCCTCCCGTGCGCGTCCAGCAGAGCGGGGCCACGGTGGAGAAGGCGCCGGGCAGAGGAGAGCTGGAGGCCAAGGAGAAGAAGGTGAAGATCCTGGAGCACCAGCGCAGGGAGGTGAGGACCAGGCTGGGAGGGAGGTACTGCCAAGAAGGGAGGGAGTGGGCAGTGGGGGATTGAGGAGACTGGGACAGGGCTGCAGAGCCGCAGGGAAGCACTGCTGGAGGTGGGATCTCCATCCAGCTGGTCCCCAAGGTGCTTATGTGATGGGAGGCTACTGGGGACTGCCACAGCTGTTTCAGGAAGGGAGTTGGGCTCCCACTCAGTCATCCTTCTCTTCCTGCAGCTGCTGGAGGTGAATAAGCAATGGGATCAGCACTTCCGAGCTATGAAGCAGAAGTATGAGCAGAAGGTAGGGCTGGGTGCTTGTGGAGGACATCTCTGCTGGGTGCTGGTTGGGGGCACTCAGACGAGACCGGCTGTAGGGGAAGGTTTTGGGGCTGCCTGTGCCTCCTTCCCCCCAGCATGGGTCCTTCCAGGCAGGCCAATGTCCTCACTCCCTCCTGGCAGGTCACAGACCTGCACCAGGAGCTGGCTGAGGCCCGCAGGGCAGTGAGCGAGCTGGAGACGGAGCGGGAGCAAAAGCAACGAGATTTTGACCGCAAGCTGCTCCTAGCTAAATCCCGGATTGAAACAGAGGAGGTGAGTCACTAGGGAACAGTGGTGGGGAGCTGCTGGCCCTGTCACTCTGTTCTGACTGATCTCCCTTCTGGGTTCTGTAGGCAGAGAAGGAGAGGCTGGCCATGGAGGTGAGGGACCTGCAGCAGAGGATGCGGTTCCTGCAGGAGCAGCTGGCTCCTGTCACCAGGCAGCGGGAATACCAGGAAAAGGAGATCCAGAGGCTGAACAAGGTGAGAGCCAGGGCATAGGCCCTCCCTGCAAAATGTCTTTTTTGTTCTTAAGCTTCTTTTCCTCTTTCAAATCTAAAACTGACCCTGACCAAGCCCCTCATGCCCAGCTCCTTCCCCAGGCAGGGCCTTGTGTCAGACAAAGCTCACCACATCCCTCTAGGCTCCAGGAAAGTGGGTTCAGGGGTGGGGGTGTGTGTGTAATCCCTCTTGCTCTTGCCCAATTATACTTGCTTCCCATGCTGGGCATATACCCATGGTTGTCTGAAGACATCATGGGCACAGCAACTTGCTTTAAGCCCACTCCCTCCACCTCCTCCTCTTCCTCTCTAGGCACTAGAGGAGGCCTTGAATGTCCAAGCCTCTCCACCACCCATCTTTGCCAGCACCATGGAGCCAGTGGGGAAGGTGCCACAGCAGGAGCTGCTGACTCAGAACGAGCTACTCAAGCAGCAGGTAGGGCAGAGCATGGAGACACTGGAGGCAGGGAGAGAGCTATATAGCCTGGTCCTCCCCATCAAAGAGCCTGGTATGGCCAGGAGAAGCCTAGCAGCCTGTTGGGTTTCAGTGCTGTGGTGATGGGGAGTGGAGGACTGAGCTTGACATCCTGCAGGCCTTTGGCTAGAAGGACCACAGCCATGGACCATCGTGCCTGCAGCACGTGTCTGGAGCTGGGCACAGCTAGTGGGGCCGGGGATGGCAACACAGTGACAGGGAGTGATTGGGGGAGGTGTTTGCCCTCAGCCTGGCACACCCACATCCTTTCCTCCTGCCAGGTGAAAATTTTCGAGGAGGATTTCCAACGGGAGCGAAGTGACAGGGAGAGGATGAATGAGGAGAAGGAAGAGCTGAAGCAGCAGCTAGAAAAGCTGCAGAAGCAGTTGGTCCTTTCCAACAACCAGGTGAGCAGCTCTGAGTGCCACCAGCAAGACCTGTGTCCTCCCTGGGTGTGTCAGATGTGCTCGTCACCAGTGTCACAGACCCCATACCCATCTCAGAGAAGGGGCTGAAGGGGGCAGAAAGGCCAGAGAGGTGGTTTGCTGCTGCTTTCCTATCATAGCATCTTCTTTCACTTGTCTTTTCTTTCTGCCCCTCTCCTGGGGATCTGACTGAGGGACTGGTGCAAGTGTTCCCAGAGAGCACTGCAGCAACCCTCAACCCATGGACACAAGGGGTGGCAGCGCGGGCTCTGCACTAACTCCCCTTGCTTCTAGCTGCGAGCGTCCAAGGATGACTGCCAGAGGGAGAAGGAGGAGAAGGAGAAGCTGAAGAAGCTCCTGAAACAGCACAAGCAGGTGGGAATGGGGGCTGCAGGCCTGGCCCCAGCACTTCATCTCCTGTTGGAGGGGCAGCTGGGCAATGGGAATTGGTGGTGGTGGTGGTGTGTGGCCCTTGGGGATCTCCCAGCATCTCCTCTGGCTCCTTGCAGGCTTCTGGAGAGAGGCTGCACCCAGAGCCGCTGCCAGCACCACTGGGTCCTGCCTGCCCCGTGTACCAGTACCAGTACAGTCCCCCTGTGGCTCACCCCATGTACCACGGCTTTGATGAGTGGCAGCAGATCCGATACCCACCAGCAATGCCAGGCGAGCATGCACCAGGACAAAACTTCAACCCTTTTCCCCCGGTGAGTGTCTACCTGTGCCAGAACGAGGAGGGGCAGAAGATTCCATGTCAGCAGGTCTGGGACTTGCTGCCAAGCGAGCAGCTCCTGCAGGGCCACTGAGTCCCAGAGCAGGGAGCTGAGCATGTGTCCTGTTGTCACATGAATGCTCAACCCTTTTCCTCCCTCTCCTCCTCCTCCTTCTCACACCCTGGCAATCAACCATGGAGCACAGACTCGTGATTCACATGCCTGGTAATCTGCCATTTCTGTTCTATCTCCTCCTGCAGCCCGAGTATCCCTGGCGCCCGCCCTGCGCCATGGCTCGCAGCCAGAACACCCAGGTGGTGCCTGGGGTCAAGCCAGTCCCCAAGGACTTGGGTAAGGTTCATATCCTTGGTGAGGGGAGTGCCTCTATTCTTCCCCTAAGACCCTGGGCTTAGGGATGGGGGGGATGGCTTGCCAGGCAGTCACCATTTCTCTTCAGCCCTCACCTCTGATCAGCTGAGGAGATGATTCTGTTGGGGGGTTGGTTCCTGCTGCATCCCCTACCACCATCCCTGTAGCATCTGAAGATGGGCACAAACCTGAGCCCCAGCAGCCCATGGGGTTATGGCAGTCAGTGCTCAGACATCACAGCCATCCCATGGCTGGCATCCCTCCAGTGGGGTTTGTCTGAGCACAAAGAGCTGCGCTCACCCCATGCCACCCCTCTTGTGTCTCAGAACAGGCAGGTCCAGGCTTGCCCTAACACCAAGGACTGGCTATGCTGCGATACCAGCAGAAGAGGAGTAGGGAGTGTGTGTGTGCCCGTGTGTATATATCTAGGAGCTTCCTCCAGCTGCCTATCCCTGTGCGTGGACATGCAGTGGACATGGCCGCACACCCGTGGCCTGGAGCGGCTCAGCAGTGCATCCTCACAAGCAACGTGTGAAGGAGGGACCGAAGGTGCCATCGTGGTGGTGGCCAAGGCAGGGTCGGTCCCCTGCAGCCATCCCCTTCCCCACGAGGTGTCAAGCCTGGCATTGCTGTAAAGCCAAGCCAGGTCTTCAGGGAAGAGGAGCCAGCATTTCCCAGGAGTGTGCCAGGAGCTGCCCAAGTCTAGGGGATTCGGTTCAGCCCCTGGAGAAGCGGGTGAGGGTGGGGACTTTCCTGGTGCTGGGAGATCCCATGCTCGCAGGCAGGTGCCTGCCGCAGCCATGGCCCTGGCTGAAGGTGGTTGGTGTCTTTGTATTTATTTAAGGACTGAAGTGTAGCTGAGTCTCTCTGGTTTTATCCCAAAAACTGTTTCCCCTGGGGCAGCCTCTATGTGGGGGTTGGAAGGGATGCCAGGACTGCTGGTCCCCAGAGGTAGCATAAGGGTACCCCAGCCCTTGCATGAGCACTCCAGGTTCTATTGCCCCAAGTTCATCCCCTTTACCTCCCCTGGGTGCCTTTTCCACGGCAGGAAACCCCCTGCTCCTCCCTCTGCCCTTCTCTGCAGCAATGGCAAGAGAACAAGCCTGTAAGGAAGAGAAGGTAAAAAAAGGCAAAACAACTCTTATTTCTGTAAGCGTGGCTGTCACAGGCATGACAGCAGGAGCCATAGCACCCAGCATGCTCCTCACTAAGGGCTAGCCCCTGGTCCCTTCTCCCAGCCCCTGTTGTTCCCGGGTTCTCCCCAGATGCTGTGTTTGCAGTTGCCATGAAAAAAATTGAGTTTCCCTAGCAGGGAGCCATCCCTCCCTGCTGCTACCTCCAGGCTGGCCACTGTTCCCCCCACTCTTTCCTCCTGCCCCTTGCTAAGAAAAAGGGCTGTGTGTTTGCAGAGCCTTTATTTGCCATTCTTATGGTGGGGAGTGAGGGGTTGGCTGCCCCCAGCTGGGAGAGGAGCACGTCTCTGTGCCAGGACCACAGGCAGCTTGAATGCACTGAAGAGCTGCTCTGTGCCTAGCAGGATCAGGCCAGGCCCGCCCCGAGCCAGGGCTTTCGGGCCAAGCCTTCATGGAGATGTGATCATCTGCTCCAGGGGCAGCCAGCCTCTGCACCTTCCCACTGCCCAGCAAGGCAGGGTGGTGGAGCAGGGAGGCAAGCTGAAGGCCAGGAGATGTCACTGCCGGGGGTGGAGGTGGGACATGGGGTTATTGGGAAACATCCTCCTTCCATCACTGAAGTCTCTGCCACCAGGTTGCCTAGCCCAACATTGTGGCCTGGGGGGGTACCAGAGACGAGAGGGAGGGAGGGAGTAGAGTGTGTTGACTTAGCGTTCAGCTCCTGCTGCTGAGGGGCATCCTGGGAGGGGACAAGATGGGGAGCAGCCCCACAGCAGAGGAGGGGATGCCAGCAGAGGGGAGAAGCCATCCCTTAGGCCGGCAACCCCACGTTCTCCTCCTCCTCCTGCTGCTGCTGTTGCTGCTGCTGCTGCCTCATGTAGGCAATGATGTCGTTCTTCACGGTAGCGATATTGGCACGGTGGTACCAGCGCATGACAGGCACACCATCAGGGCCCACCAGGAACTTCTCAAAGTTCCACTTGATGTCGTGGTTCCGCAGAGGCTCCCAGAAGAGGTTCTTGGGGGTCCCAAACTCCTCCGCCACGGGGGGACAGGCGTTCTGCAACAAGGTGAGGGGTCAGGGGGTTGCTGCCTTACTCCCCCTAAAACCAAGCTAGGTGCCGCCCTCTCATCCCCCTTTGTTGTGGCACCCACCTTGAGGAAGGTGTAGACCTTCTGCTCCTTGGCCCCATTCACGTCCCCTTTCTGGAAGAGCTGGAAGTTGGGGACAAAGCCACCCCCTGGCCGGACGTACCTGCAAGAGAAGGGTGGGAAAGGCATCACACAACAGATAGGAGTGGGGGAACCCCAAGCCCTGTGCTTTTGGGGGCCACAGCCCCAAGACAGTAGAAGGGTCGCAGCCAGCAGGAGCTGTAGCCTGTGCACCCACTGCCTGGCTGGGGACCCTAGCCCAGCTGGAGCAAGAGGCAGATGCCCAACAGCCCCCACCACAGTACTCACTTCAGCGCAGGGAGGATCTCTGAGTTCTGGCCAGGTTCCTGCTTCCCAAATTGGTTGGAGGGGAAGCCCAGGACAACGAGCCCATAGGGCCCGAGCTCATTCTGTAGTGCATTCAGTTCTGCGTGCAAGTAGAGCCATGGATAGGTTACTTGAGGACTGGGCTTACCCCTACACCTCCACCAACCCCCTCCGAACATCCCCAGCCATGCCAGGTCCTGGGGAGCAGCCGTTACCCCTTCCACCAGCTCCCGAGGGCAGGATGGACAATGGGGACCTGCGAAGGGCCCATGCATAGGTGGTGCTGCCTGCTCCCTGGGGTGCCCATGCTTCCTGGGATACTTACCTACATACTGCAGGGTGAGGCCTCAGTATGTGGCCACATTAACGAAGAGTACCATCTTCCCTGCATACTTCTTAAAGGGGATATACTCGTCCCCATCGATAGTCAGGGCCCCGTAGTCGTAGATGGTGCCCTGCACCGAGTCGTAGCATTTCACCTGGGGAGCAAGGAGCATCCCGTGGGACTGGGCTCGGGGCTGCCAGCCACCCCACGACCACCCCTGCCCACTGAGGCAACGAATATAGCTAGCCCTGGCACTGGCTGAGATGGCAGCTGCCAGCACTGTGTCTCCTGCCCCGACTGCCCCGGCAGCAGCCAGGTTCCAGCATGCCAAGGTCGCGGTGGTGGGACAGGCTGGCGTGTGCGTGCACATGCGTGTGCACACATGTCCACGCCTGGCCAGCGAGGTTGGCTGCAGCTGGAGGGATGTTTACGCGGCCAGGGTCAGGCAGGAAGGGGAGAGGCTGGAAAACACAGCCTGAGCTGGTGTGACAGCACAGGAGTCCAGCCACAGCCCCTTCTGGCGCCCGCCGCCCCTGCACGTACCCCTCAGGGGCAGGGGCAGCAGGGTGCCCAGGAGCTGCCAAACCAGTCGAAGAGGAAGTGAGGGATCAGGGCTCGGTGAGACCCGAAAGGGGAAAGGGTGGGGTGGAGTAGCCTCTGCTTGTAACACTGCAGGGGTTAACAGAGGGGAGCCAATCTCCTGTTCCCATGAAAGAACCCAGGCTCACCCAAGGGTCGTCGTGGGGCTATTTTGGGAGCTGGCAGGAGATAAAGTCACAGGGGCTCTGCCCGGGGAGCTCGGCCTCCATGGGGCCAGCCGGATCCTGGCCGCAGGGCTCTGCTTCGTCCCCGACTCCGGGCTGGGGAGGCTGTCTGGGGTCTGGCAATCCTCTCTGCCTGAGGAGGTATGGGGGAGGACACAGCGGCCCCGGCACCCTCCAAATATGGGTGCACCCCCCTGGACACCGTGCATGGAACCAAAGCCCCGTTCTGCCCCTATGGGGGTCAGTGAGTTGGAGGACAAGGCTCTGTCGCCAACCCCAGGAGAGCAATTCCCTCTTTGCAAGAACCAGCTCAGCAATATTCCCCCGTGATGCAGGGACCAGGAGGTCACAGGGCCACCCTGCCCCACTCATGCCCTTGGGAGCTCTGCAGCAAGCCTTGTGGACACGAAGATCCCTAGGGTGCCATATCCCACCTCACTCCCCATAGCCCCCTTGGGGTGGTCTTCCCCCTCCTCTTACCTTCTCCCTCTCCTGGCTCTGCCCAGGCTGAACGAGCCCAGCCAGGAAAAGGGGCAAAATCCAAGCGCTGCCAGACCAGAGCCCCATGGCCGGGTCGAGTGTGGGGTGCGGGTACCCTCCTCACACCCCCGAGAGACGGCAGTGGAGGGGGGGAGGACACACACCCCTAGCCCTCTTCCCTGTCGCCTTCTGCCACCTCCGAGCCCGAGAGCCGAGAAATAGCTGCTGGGCTGAGCGGAGAGGGGGGAGCCAGTGGCTGGGGGAGGACGGGCCGAGGGCTGCCTTAACCCTGTGTGCCCTGGGGCGGGACCGGAGAGCTGGGGAGGGTATTTGAGGGGGGTAGTCATGGCAGAGCCGTGCTGGCACCTCGACCTGGCAGCGATGCGGGACACCCGCTAAGGCACGGGGCAGCCGCATGTGCCGTGGGGTTTATGCAACGTGTCATATCAAACAAAGCACTGGGGATTAAATCCAGGTGCCAGGTAATGTCCCCCGGGTGATGTGCCCTCCCACTGCGCAGGGCACCCAGCCGAGGTGACATCACCCCATCCCCTCCAAGTGGGTTGCTAGCGCCTGAGGAGCAGAGACCAAACCGCAGCAGCACCCCTGGGGTCTCTTGTCCTCCCTGGCTGTGCTGCTCAGGGTTGGGGAAGGGTTAATCGAGCTTCTCTCCTTTGCAGCCCAGATAATTAGGGTGCTCCTAGGCCCTGGAGTAGGGACTCTCCCATGGGGCAGTAGCACCGTGGTGACCCTGCTGTGACCAAGGACACAGCCCAGCTTTAGCCCTTGGTGTCCCTAAGGGCAGGAGTTTCCAGGGTGCTGTTTGCATACCCGGGAAATGCAAATATTTACCCTGGGTTGGCTCCAAGGGAAATATCCTTGGTGAGGTGTAAATTCCCTGAAATCCCGCAAAAAAACTTATGGGAGAATTAACTGGATAGAGGAGAGCTGGTGGGAGGCTGCACTTTGGGGTGCTGGCCTGGGATGGACGGCAAGACAAGGTGGCAGCAGGTGAGCCCTGGGGAGACAATAAGGTTTGGCTTTACTAGAAAGCAGGGCTAGCCCTGCCAGGGAGCATCAGTCACTGAACCACTGCTGAAGATGTTGCCAGGAAAGAGGAATGAGGCCGTGGGCTTGGGGGAGGCTGGGAGAAATCTCCCATCTCATGTCCTTCACTGTCAGGAACACCATGTCCTGGGAAAGGCTGATGATGTCAGGCTCCTAGTACAGCCTTGGCTGATGTGGGGTGATGGGGTGTCAGGTACATCCCCATGCATTTGGGAATTTATGGAGGGGAGCTGCAGGTCTCTCTGTCCCCGGCAGTGTTTCCCAAAGGTTTCAACCTGCACTGCTACTAGCTCAGTCCTGCCCCAGCATGGGTGATGCAGGGTGCTCTCCAGGTGCAGGCAAATTCCCAAGATGACAGCTGCTGCCTGGGGACTGCCTAAAGCCCAACACAACATACTAGTGGCTGGGCTGGCCACAGGGATGTTTTGGTCACCCCTCAGGAATGTGGCCACAGGCAGCATGAGGCAGCTCCTTGCCAAAACCAGAGAGCTTGTGAGAGCCAAAACCAGAGGCTTGACCCTCTTCACTCACTTCCTAGGCTCTGAGGAGATTTGGGGCCACAGGGCTACAGCTCCTGGCCAACATACTGCTTGCACCTCACTACATCCTACAGCCAACAGGACTGGTGGATGCCCGGCACAGTGCCACACTCGCCAGCACAGCTCTGTATTGCCCAACCAGCTGACGCTGCAGACTGTGGTCAGGGCTTGAGCCATCTCTGAGGCAGAGCTGCTCAGGGCTGCAGTCCCTGCCCTGCTAGTTCCCACCATGGCAACGGCCACCCACTTCTAATTATATCCCTTAATTGCCTGTGTGGGGCTTTGGTGGCTTTCCTGTGATTAACCGGGACTTGGGGCTTGGAGGAGCAATGTGGGACACACAATGGTGGCACAGCATGGTTGTGCCTCTTCCACATGTCCCTGATCCCTGCCACACACAGGGAAAGGCTGAGCCACTCCTGAATTGCATTTTCTTAAAACTAAACTAAAAATAAAGGACTTCTTATTTCTCCAAGTCCCCTCTCCTAGGGTCATGGCACGGAATCAGCCTCAGAGGCAGTGGGGAACTGGGATAGGGGAATTTAATAAGCCAGAGTTGACAGACCCCATCTCTGCCACTGAACTCCTGTGGGACTCTGGGTATATCACCCAGTGTCCCCACTGTGCACTGCCATGCCAGAGGCATCTTGGGAAAGATGAGGGTGCTGGAGGCTCCAGCAAGACCATCTGAGGACAGCACACGCTGCTCCACCCTGCCAGATCAGGGTCCCCCCAAATGGCATGCATGCTGAGAGGGCTGACCCTCTCATGAGCCTCCCTCCTCGGTTGTTTTTCTACCAGAACCAAGCTAGAGTCGGCCCTCACTTGCTGCAGATGTTTGGCAGGAGCTTGGAGTCAGAAAGCCAGGGACTTCCAGCTCCCTGTCTGTCATGCTGCTGCTGCCACCAGCCTCCTCAGCTGTCCCCAAGCCACGGGCCAGAGGCTGCAGAGACCTCATGCTGGGCTGCAGGGCCATGGTGAGCACAAGGGTTGTGAAACCAGCAGTGGAGACCATGTACTGCTTCTGTCTGAGCTTGTCCCAGAGCCAAGTAAGGAGTTTCTCCAGTGCAGAGTGCTGGGCACAGGGCCAGCAGTGTGCCAGTGAGGGGCTGAGGCAGCAGCAGGCAGCTTTGCCCCAGCTGGCAGCAGTGCTGCTTCCCCTCTGGCAGGCCTGGCACAATATCAATCCTGGGGTAACCTCTGAACTTTTGTTCTAGGTGTGCAACAGGAGGTGAAAGCAAAACAAGATCTGCCAGGCGAGAGGCCCCACCTCCTCTGGTGCCAGGCTTCCCCCACACTGTTACCTCTGCAGCTCACCTAGTCCCAGCCCATGTGCTCCCACAGGCACTGCCCTGGTTTGACAGCAGCCTCCCCCTGGGCACGGTGCCCAGCACTCTTTGAGGTGGGGACACCCTTCCCTGAGTGCCCACATGCCCCCTTGGCTGTGGCTGCAGCTGCTGCTCTCTCTACTATCCCCAGACCTTCCTCTTCCAGGCAAAGTTCTGCCCCATGCATAAATGTCCCTGGCCCATCACCCCCCAGCCAAAAGGGACAGAGGCACACTGTGACCCACTGCTGCCAAGTAGGGGATGGGACATGGGTGGCTGTTGGGTGATGGAGGAGCCCCCTGAGTGCCCCTGGCCTGTGGGGATTTGCTTTTCTCTAGTGCTGGGGAAGGATGAGTCCCCTGGCCACGACATTTGCAATGAGTCCCAGAGACCCTGGGGTGCAGAGGGTGCTTTGGAAGCCCCTTTAGGGCCATGGAGTTTGTGTTTGGGTGTTGTATCAGCAGTTGCTCCAGGTGATGCTTCCCCCACATCACCCAAGACGTTGGGGGTCAGCTCCTGCACAATTGCCATTTGGACTGCCTCACAGCCTTCCTGATGAGCCACAGGGTCCACAGTGCCTTACCCAGCAGGAATAAGGTAGCTGTGCCAGATTCCTTCACCCCCAGCATGGCTCTTTTTCCTGCCCAGAGGCAAAATAAGAGCCAGCACCCTCCATGCAGCCTGGAAGCGAGCTCCCACCATGCTCCAGCACCCACCAGCACTGGCAGGAAGGCACCCCAGCAGATGCTGAATCACCCTGGCATCCACATCACCTGTGTCATACCTGCTGTGTCATCCCCAACGAGCAGGAAAAGGCATTTTTCCTCAGCAAAGTGCCACACAAATGCTGCCTCAAAGCTCCAGCACCATTCAGGCACCAAAGTCAAGGCCATGAGGGGATTTGCTTATCTTGCCCAGATCCACCCCCCCCTCCCCACTCCATTTTCATCCTTTAAAAATATCCCGGCTCCCTGTTCTCCCCCCAGTGCCATTTTGCTCCGTGCACTTTGTTGTCATGAGCAAACCTGGCTTTCCAAGGCTTTGCAATGCCTTTCCTGGAAATGTTTGCTATGGGCTTGAAATTTCCCAGAAAACTCCTACCATGAAAGGAAACTCACACAGCTCCTGACTGCTCATAACAGGGGCACGCGGAGGTGGGAACTTAAACCACTTCAAAATGTGTGGCTTCTTGCCTATTACTCTCATAGCAAAGGTGCTCAGCTTCAGTTCCTGGTGCCAGATGCCACTGGCCATCCCCACACCCGATGGTGTCCCCAGAGAAGGGACACTGGGGTGGAGCACAAGGGGGAAAGCAGAGCTGGGGCTACTCCCACCCAGCACATCCATAATCTCCTCCAGCTGCAGCCATATCATGCCAGTGAAGGAGGGAGAGAGGAGGAACAACAGGAAAATAAGTCTGGTTCTTTGCCTCAAATGCTGCAACTTGAGAAGGAAGAGAGAGAGAGAGTGAGAGAGAACAACAGCTCAAAACAGAAATTTGTTTCTGGGCTAGGCAAGAAATACATGTCTGCTCCCTCCCCAGCACAACTGCAGCTGTGGCTCCAGCACAGGCATTTCCACTCCCCAGTGGCTGTTCCTCCACACTAGACTTCCTCTCAGGGGACAAAAAAGTTCACCCAACGTCCTGTTTCTCTGGGAATTGCTGGGTCTTCCAGACCCAAACCCAAAAGCAAACCCTATGCCAGCTGTCGTGGATAAAGCTGCACAGGGATGGTACTCAAGGTTTCCAACACCACAGAGCTGGTTGCTCTTTCCAGCAGAGAAAATGGGATTTAAACAGTTCCCACGAGCGTCACTGCAGTGTTTCCTCACATCCCAACCTGATTCATCTCATTTTTTGTGATCTTTCTGACCATGAGTCACCAGGATGTTTCAGCCCCAGGACTCTGCCACATGCCAGAGCGCAGCATGAGGCTGGTGGGGTGGAGGCGATGCTGGTCACTCAACTGGGAGAAAAGCAACCATTGCCACTGTCAAAAAGTCCCTGGAGATCCTTCCTGCTCACTATCTGATGGTTGCTGCTGCTATCACAGCCAGATTCTGGTTTGCACCCCCAGAGCACAAGGCTGGGCTAGCAGTGTGCCTCTCGTGGGGCTGTGGTCACTGGGCTCAACAGCTGGGCAAGAACACCAGAGACCTTAAGCCAAAGTGGTACAGGAGCTCAGCACAGGGAGGGCTTCTGAACAGGCTGCAAAGTATCTCAGATCCTGTGCATGGGCACCTGGACACAATCTGTAGCATGGACAGAGCTGCACAACAGGCTCACATGTAGAATAAAGTCAATTTATTTCATAGCAAGGGGCAATGTAAGAGCTTGCATGGTCCTCTGGGTACAAACCCTCAGACAAGGGCCCTTGCCATTGGCAGGAGCACCAAGCGCCGCCAGTGTGCAGGCAGGGAGGCTGGCAGGAGCTGCCCGCACTCCTCTGCTCCACGAGATCCAAACACCCCACAGAGTTTGCTTACAATTTAAGCAGATATCTGATAAAGGAGAAGCCAGTGCCAGCTGCACATTTACTGTGCAGCCAGGACAGGCTGTCACCAATGCTCTTCGCTGAATCTCCAAATGCAGAACCAGAAACCACATCTTACTTTGACCCTTTTTGCCCAATCACCCCAACAGCTGGGACTCCAAAGAAATCACTTCACTGGGCATTTCCACTCCTTGCTGTTTGCCCAGGAGTAGACAGGGTCACCAGCGAAGGCAAGACCAGCCTCACGGGAGCAAGTCATTTCTAGCTAGACACATCCACAAAGTCACACATCTCCCTGCTGGTGCCCAGGTCACCATTTCCCTGATGGTCCCTGTGAGCTCAGTGGGTAAACAGGAGGCAGTGCCTTCACCTGGAGAAAGCTGGGTGCAGGGGCAGGTGCCAAGGTGCTGGCTCATCCTGGCTCCTGCCCATCTCTTTCCAGCTCTTGGGGTGCCCCATCAGGGTCTGTAGGGTCCCTGGTACAGGGTGCCATGGCTGTGGCACCCTGCCTAGCATGCTGGCTGTCCTTGTCATCTCTGCTGCAGCCTCACACAATGCCATTACGTGCGGGGTGAGTCCGTACCCTGTAGATGATGACGGCAGTGGCTGGGCAGAGCACCAAGGCTGTCATGATGAGGATGGTGGCCAGGATGATCAAGACGATGACCCAGACGTCCAGGATGTGCTTGGGGAGGGCAGCAGGACCTGCAGGGTCAGGGAGGTCCATCCTGCAAGGAAGAGGCAAAGGGGTGACGAGGTAGCCCCCTCCCACAGCCAGAACCCCCCCAAAACTCCAAGCACCCTGCTGCTCTCTCCAGGAAGAGCCCTGCAGCCACGTCCAGCCTTGGCCTCAGGCTCCTTTGAGAGCAAAGGGCTTTGGTAAACGCTCCTTTGAGAAGCCCCAGGATTTATAGTGTGCTTTGATGCAGCTGGATAAAAGCCCAGGGGAAAACTTCCCCGTTAATCGCTACCGCTGTTAAAGGAGCTGGTAAAGCCAAGCCACAACCAGGCAGCCTGCTGATCACTCAGAAGCAGGTCATCCTGTGGGGGGAAACGGTGGGCCATAGCAGTTAGAACCCCCATCCCTTTGGGGTACTCTCGCACCTTCAACAGCCACCCACCCCCTCGCGCGGTGCTGAGTCGCGGTGTTAATGGCTCAATTAGCAGCAGAGCTTGGGGCTGAGGGGTGACTATCAGGGTCCTGGAGCCGCCCTCCTCCGGGCTAGGGGGTCCGGGCAGCCCACTGACAGAACCGAGAGTCCCGGGCTAAGTCCCTTCGTCTTGTCCGCAACCACCCCAGGCTCCAGCAGCCCGGGGAGGGGGACAAGCTCCCGCTGCGGGAGAGAAGCGGCGGCAGCAGCCTGCCCGTCTTGCCCACGCCCACGCCCCCCTACCTGCAGCCCTGTCCGGCTCCGGCGAGAGACAGCGGCAGTATCCTTGCCGGGGGAGGGAGGGAAGGAAGGGTGAGGGGTGCCTCCTCCCAGCTCCGCCAGAGCGAGCCTGACACGACCCGCGGGAGGTGGCAGGGGAAGGGGGACGAGAGGGAGGGAGAGGAGGGGATGAGAGGGCAAGGAAAAGGGAGGGAGGGAAGATGCGATAGGGAGGGGAGGGGAGGCGATACGATGCAAGGCGGGGCATGACCTTTGTTCTGCGCTGGGATAAAGTGAGAGCACACTCTAGCTCATGCCCACCCAGGACGGAGTCTCACCGAGGGAGACTACCTGGAGCCAAACCTGAAGGTCCCAGGTGCCAGGGAGGGGCCACGGGGCCACTTCACAGCATAACAAGGGCTTTTCCCCTGCTCTGTTCCCCTCCTGCCTCCCATGCACACATTTGTCTCCGACGTTTGGGGCAAGAGGGAAAAGCAAAATCACCCAGAGCTTCCATAAAACCCCAGCAGCGAGGTGCGAGGCAGTGTTCCCTAGGGCTTCAGGCAGGGTTGATTTACAGACACAGGGACAGAGAGCATCTCCAAGGAAGCAGCAGACCTCAGCCCTCTGGCTAGGAGCGATGTTTCCACTGCCGAGTGGAATATTCCACTCCGTCGGAGATGCTAAGGGCAAAGCCAGCAGCAGCAATTCCCAGCCAGCCCCTGGAAGCAAGGTGGGATGCTCTGCTTTTCCTGCTGGGACCCAAGCCTGGTGTCACCTGCACTAGGACCCATGCACTGCATGCTTCACCCCTGCCTTTCCCAGGGAAACCTACCAGATTCTCTGGCAGGAACCACTACCATGTGCTCTCAGACCCCTCTGGCCTCCAGACACTTCCCAGGCACACATCTCCCCGCTCTTGCATGAACAGCCAGTGGGCAGCCTCCTCTCTGCCTTCCCAACAGCGCATCCTCCTCCAGCTGCTGCTGGCGGATAAACAGACTGGGTTTTATCGTGAGCAGCAGCAGATCTTTGTGGGCAGGGGTTTCCTCTGGAGCTGCACATGCAAGTAGTCGGCAGAGGCCAGGGGCTGACAGCAGGTGCTGTGTGGTGACAAATATACTGGGGTGGGGACAGGGAGTGACATCTCAGGTCAGGTCCTGACCACAGTGGACGCTTGGGTGATGTGCTTAGGAGCAAAGGACGTGGTTTGCTGATGCAAGCTCTGCCCTCTGGACGCACATCGCAGCACAGCATCCACGGACTTCACTCTTTTCTGCTGATGCCACAGCACACAGATGTTTGTTTTTGTCATTATATTGTCTTAGCAACTGTGAGACTAAAGAGAAACCACCTTGGGAGTAGAAGAAAGTCTGGCACCTTGTGGGTTCAGAGGGGAACACGGACAGCAAAGCAAGAGTGAACAAAGTCTCAGGGAAAGGAAATAAGGCAAGCATGAGAAAGGGTAGAAAGGAGCTCTGTGGAGAAGGACCTGGGAGTTCTGGTAGACATAAGTTAACCATGAACCAGCAATGAGCCCTTGTAGCCAAGAAGGCCCATAATATGTTGGGGTGCCCTGGCAAGCAGGTTGAGAGGTGATCCTCCTGCTTTACTCTGCCCTAGTGAGTCTACATTTGGAGTATTGTGTCCAGTTCTGGGCTCTCCACTTCAGGAGAGACAAGGATCTACTGGTGAAAGTGCAGCTCAGGCTGCCAGATAATGAGGGGACTGGAGCATCTTTCTTACAAGAGAAGGCTAAGGGACCTCGTGCTGTTTAGGTTGGAGAAGATTGAGAAGTGATCTTATAAATACTTTTATATATATATATATAAAACAAGGGGGTCAAAAGGATGGGGCTAGACTTTTTTCAGTGGTGCCCAGCAACAGGAAAAGGGGCAACAGGCACGAAATTGGAACCCAGCAAGTCACATCTGACCATGAACAAAAATCTTTACTATGAGGATGCCAGAGCACTGGAACAGGCTGTCCAGAGAGGTTATGGAGTCTCTTTCTCTAGCGAGATTTAAAGCCTGCCTGGATGTGGTCCTGTGCAACCTGCTTTGGGTGACCCTGCTTTAGCAGGGGTATTGGGACTAGATGATCCCCAGAGGTCCCTTCCAACCCCACTATGCTAGAATTCTTTAACAGACCTAGGCTGTGTGAAAAGGCCAGACTGCTGGCCCTGACCCTGCTCCCCCCTCCCAGCCCGGAGGAGCACAGGAGTGAAAGCACAGCCTGGCCTGGCCGGGGGACACAGGAATGAGCCAGGACCCCACCACAAGCCGAACCAGAACACGACCACCTTTCACCCATGCTAAGGGTGGTCAGACGATGACACAGGTTGCCCAGAGAGGTGGTAGAAGTCCCTGGAAACATTCCAGGTCAGGTAGCCTGGGGCTCTGAGCAACCTGATCTAGTCGAAAATATCCCTGCTCACTACAGGGGTCTGGACTACATGACCTTTAAAGGTCCCTTACAGCACAAACAATTCTATGATTCTTCCCCGCCTCAAGCCACGCATGGTCCCGCAAGAGCCCGAGAGCAGCCCTGCTGAGCGGACACCGGTCCTGCGCAGGCAGGAAGCTGAGCCACAGAGCTCCCCTCGATGTGCTGCACCCCCACCCACCGGCCGCCATTACCGGACACACCCACCGACCCCTCCCCACGGGGGTCATGCGGGCGGAGCGACGCGGTGACGTTTGCCGGCGACGTCTGACAGCAGCGCGGTGGCGGCTGCCTTAGTCCCAAGATGGCGTCGCTGCTGCAGTCGGAGCGAGTGCTGTACTTGGTGCGTGGCGAGAAGGAGATTCGGGCGCCGCTGTCGCAGCTGTACTTCTGCCGGTACTGCAGCGAACTCCGCTCCCTGGAGTGCGTCTCGCACGAGGTAACGGCGAGCCAGCCGCGCCGCGTTCGCGGACCGGCCGGAATGGGGCGGGACGTTTTCCATCTGCGCGCACGGATTGTGTGTTTCTCCTGCCGCTCAGTGGATTTCTGCTTTGCTATTGGTTGGTGGCACGGCTACGGGGTGAGCACAGCAGTGCTTCATGAGCGGAGTGATTGGCCGCGAATGAGGGAAGTGGTGGTGCCTTGCCTTGGATTGGCTCTGCACGCGTGTCCGTTAGTGGAGTTCGAGCTCTGACTGGCTGAGGCGCCCGTACCAGACATAGGGGCTGCCGTCGGAGGTGGCTTCTTCTTGTAGGGGATGTGCACCCCCGCACCTTAGGGCTTGGCTGCGTGGGAGTTGTCCATTCATGGGGCCCGGCCGGGGCAGCAGGGACCTCCTTCACTCCTTTATGGGTCCCGGCGAGGGCAGTAGGGATGCCCCACGCCTATATGAGGCCTGGCTGGAGGGGAGGACAAGGAACCCCTCCCAGACACACATGCCCATCGAGGCCAGCCGGGGAGGGGCAGGGACACTCACCAACCAACAGTCCTCCGTGGAGCACGGCCTGGAGCGAAGGCCGAGCAGGTCTGGGAGCTCCCATGCCGTTCCCGGGTTCGGGCTAGTGCTGTCTCACAAAGGGAGAGCTGCTGTGGGATGGTCCCCGGGGCTCGTCGAGGTCCTGGTGGACGTGATGGCGTTCGCAGGAGTCAGAGTAACAAACCCCACACTTCCTGGCAAGGCCTAAGAGCATCGTAGTTGTTTCGAGTGGAGTCGGGGTTGAGAGCCTTTGGTGTGAGTTTATTTCCACCTGGACAAGCTTTTCCCTCACGATATACAGTAGGAGGGTTTGTTCTTTGCACAGGAACGGCTGGAGCCGTAAGCTGTAGATTATCATCAAGCTGGAGTGGTCGCCTGCTGGTGTATGGGGGAGTGCCAGGAGCGCTGCTTTGGTGCAGAGCAGAACACGGGCGAGCCTTGATCCTTGGGCTGCTCAAATGACTGCACAAGTCATTACCATAAAATTGGTAAAATTGATTTTGTGGAAGTCTGGGTGAATTAAGAAATTATAATAGATTTGAAAAGCCTTAAAAGAATGACCACGCAACCCAGATCTTGGAAGAGGTAGCTCTTTGGAAATGCCAAAGCCTGTAAAGAATAGAAACCAGATTTGCTACCAGGCTGCATCTGTCATGAATTCACCACAGCATAACGAGTGCAGTCATTTTGCATTTCCACATTTCTTGATAAGGTTTTCTACTTCTGGAAGGAGACCCTCTCTTTACTACTGTTGTTTTATTTGACAAAATTAGTTTTTGTGACAGCAGACAGATAGAAAACATTTTCTGAAATGTATGTATTTCTGAGTAGAGTATCTACAAGGACAGAAAAAATTTAGACATAAATTGAAAATAGTGTGTTAAAAACTGCTGTTTCAGCTGAAAAATTAAATTCTGTTAACTGCGAAAAGTCAACATCCAGTTGTCCTTTTCCCATTTACTATGTGGAGTAGTTTAATCTATCCTGACTTAAGAGACCTTCTGAGTTACATTATTAAAGATCAAAATCTGGCTGAGATAGGCTAAGATTTTAGATACCAAAAAAATGTCTCAAGTTCTCCATGACTTCAGCTATTTGTTGCCAGACACAAAGCTCAGTTAGATCATGTGGCAGAGTTCCAGGCTGCTGCCAGCATCCTGTCTAGACAAAGGCATGCCACGAAGTGTGATGTGACCTTCTTGTTCATCAGGTGGACTCTCACTACTGCCCCAGCTGCCTGGAAAACATGCCTTCAGCTGAAGCCAAGCTCAAAAAGAATAGGTAAGGTTGCTTTAACTTCCTTTTAGATCATGACTCTCTTTTAAACAGCTCTTTCCCTAATCAACACCTGACTGTGTGTATATGAAACTCTTCACAAGTTATGTTGCTTCTTGCTACCTTTTTGTCTGTTTTGGGAATAAGTGTCTCTCCATGATGTATCATGTTTTAGGTTTTTGGATGACTTGCTTTCATAATACACAGGTGTTTTTAGTATCACTCAGTACATTTCACTGTTGCCATTCTTATGTTGACTCTGAACTGCTCTTGTTCCCATTTGCTGTTGCTCTTTTTCCCTACTGCTGTTGCATAGGATGAAAAGGTCTGTTGGTTTAATCTTGATTTGCTTGTGGAGAGTATTTTCCTCGGCCTGGGACCCTTGTCCAAGCACTGTTTTACAGGCCTTCTTCTCTACAGGTGTGCAAACTGCTTTGACTGCCCCTGCTGCATGCACACCCTTTCCACTCGGGCCACCAGCATCCCTGCTCCGCTCCCTGATGACCCAGCCAAGACTACCATGAAGAAAGCGTATTACTTGGCCTGTGGATTTTGCCGCTGGACATCTCGGGATGTGGGCATGGCAGACAAGTCTGTGGGTAAGTGACAGGCAAAGACAGAAATCTGAGGAACAGAATTATAGAATTGTCAGAGTTGGAAGGGACTATAAAGATCCTCTAGTTCCAATCCCCCTGCCTGACAGGGACACCTTCCAGTAGACTAGGTTGCCCAGAGCCCCACCCAGCTTTGCCTTAAAAACTTCCAGGGAAGGGGCTTCCAAAACCTCTCTGGCAGCCTGTTCCATGCAACGTGTTGCAAGAGCCCAGTTAGTGTTGTGAAAGTAACAGATAATCAAAGTAGTTTCTGTCTGTACAGTATATGTAATACCTGTCTAGGTTTTGAGTCACAGTTGGAAATTCACAGGAGAATGCTTTGTTGCTGGAGTCTTCTCTGAAGAGCTGAGTTGTGTTAGTGGAACATGTGACCCACTTCTGTGCTTGTGTTACCTGACTAGTGAGACAGCTGTCAAACAAAGGGGCTTTTTTATTTGGTGCACTTTCTCCACAGTCGAGATCTTGTTTGTGTACCAGAGTCTTTGAAGCTGCTCAGTCTGACAGCATAAACATCTAATTTATTTTCCATCACTTTTGTTCACTTAGGCCTATTCCAGAGTTGCTAGTCAGTGTTTGTACTTGGTTTTTCCTTTCACAAAAGCACTGGAATGAAGCTTTAGTCTATTTCTTGGTGCATAAGACATGCAGAAAATAGCTGTTGGGCTCCAGAAATGGGGACAAGTAGACCAAGATCTTCTGACTTCCAGTGTTGGTGTAACTGAAGACTGGGAGCTGGTCAGATGACTCCTAGATGCTGTCCTAAGAATGTCTCAAACATCAGTTTTTTAGAAATACGGTATAAGAGCTGGTGAAGCACCTTTAGCCCAAACCTGCCTGTGAAAGGCTTTCAGAGGTGTGTATTTGTGCAGGCATGGACTTAAGGAGTTGCAATGGTAAGTGTACCAAAAATAGGGAATGTCATATTTAGTGAGTAAAATGGAGATAGTTTGGTGTTAGATGTGATTTCTTTGTGGATTCTGGAAATCTTCTCCTGAGGACTTTGTTTTTTTTCTTTCTCCTGCAGCTAGTGGTGGCTGGCAGGAGCCGGAGAATCCTCATACACAGAGGGTGAGTGAAGGGAAACTGTGCTTAGGCTGAGACACATCAGCTAGAAAGAGCTGTTAGAGGTGCCAGGCCCTCTCAATCACTTTTTCTGCCTCTATATAATCCTTCAGATACCAGTTCCAGTTCCTAATGTCCACCTTGACTGAATTCAATGGAAGGAAGGCCTCTTAGAGGCTCTCCCATGGATGTTGCAGTACGAAATCTCCTTTTCAGAAGACACTCATTTGCAAGCATCATATCTAATGGTGCTGTTAAAACTACACCAGTGAATATGCTGCATATGTATGTGAACAAAAGCTGTTTTCCAACCAAGAGTGTGTCTAGGATCTGGAAAACAGAACTTCACCTTTACTACCCTTCCCTGTCACCACTTAGGGCTCTGCACTAAATGTGGTCAGCCTTGGGAGGTGAGGGAAAGCTGCTGTTTGCTCCATTAATCCAAATGACTCGGTTTTGGCTGCATAATATGTTCTGTCCAGTCACAACAAATGTATGAACAAAGTCTCAGTTGTCTGACTGCAAAGTGCTGCTCTCCAATAGACATCATTCCCAAAGCAGGGTCAGTTTGTTACCCACAGGCTTCTTTAATGTATATCCTTCAAAACACAGCTAGTGCTGGGACAGCGAAACAAGTAGCAGGAACTGCTATCTTTTTCACAAACAAATACTGCAGGTGGTCTGGCATTTATTCCCCACTCACTGGGCATCTGTCCCTTTTCATCCCTCCAGATTAACAAACTGGTTGAGTACTACCAGCAGTTGGCTCAGAAAGAGAAGATCGAGCGGGACCGGAAGAAGCTGGTGCGACGCCGAAACTACATGCCTCTGGCTTTCTCGGTGAGCTGGGAGTGCTCTGCTCTCAGAGCAGGAGAAGTGATGCACAACAGCCTCAGCTTAGATAGTTGGGAGCACAAAAGGGCTGCTGAGCTGTTTCTTACTGAGAACAAGGGGAAGAAAATGTTCTAGGACAGATGAGTTTCTTTAGGGACAAAGGAGTTTTACACTCATTATTGTATATTCCATTGTCTCTCACTGTCCTCTCTGATAATGCTGGAAGGGTTTACACTTGCCATGTAAAGGAGTATGGGACCCAGCAGTGAAATGCAGTGCATACCACAGCTCAGGAACACTTAGATCAGCATTGTTTGGCACATTTTTTTTTTTCTTTTGCATGAAGTCTCAACTGAAATTAACCTTAAGACTTGGTTGTGGCCTGTATGACTTCTTTATTGTAACTGGCAGGTAAATGCTTACTTTGTTTAGCTGGATGACTCTGCATATGCTTGCTACTTCTCAATTAACTGTGCTTGCTCTGTGCCCTTGCTTGTGTCTTATGGCTGCATTTTTTGTCTCCGTTGCTACCTGCTGCTATTTTGGGGGCTCTCCACAGCAACACACTATACACGTAGTGGTAAGTCTTTTCAGTTTCTGCTGGTGTTAAAGCTCTCATGGTACTAACTGGAGGGGAATAACAGATCCTGCTCCTCACCATGCCTCAGGGCCTCTGACTTGGATGTGCCTCGAACAAACACACGTGAAAGCTTGCTAGTTAGAGGGGTAACATTTGTTGCCAAAAATGGTGGGGTTTTTGTTAGTTTACAGACAGGGTGCTGTCTTTGGGTGAAGGACTGCTTTCCAAGTACACATTACTTAACCAAGAGTGAGTGAGACATGGCCTGAGGCAAATGGCATTAATCTTCTGATCCTTGAAAAATCACCAGGGTAGTCTGGTGCTCAGACTTCTCGTTTGGTGAGAATTCAGGTTTTGAGAAGGAGGATTTCTGCCTCCAAGCACCCTCTGTATAGTTCAGCTCTTCCTGTCAGCTGGTGGTGCCTGGTGAGACAGACCTGTAGGTAGTGAGGCTTGTAAGAGCCTGAACCTTCCAGCTGCTTTGAGTAGTGCTGCAGAGCATTTCAGATGGATTCATCCCCACATCGACCCAGTTCTTTTGGCAGTTGAGTCCTCTCATTCTGCTCTACTTGCCATGCAGTTGCTCTGAAGAGAAGATCAAGGGAAAATGTGTCAGTAGTGCAGGCTGGTGATTTAAGGAAACACCAAAAGCTTTGTGAGCTGTAATCATATCCATCTGTCTCTCCCTGTCTCCAGTGCAGTGATAATTGTTTTCTTCTTACTAACAGTTTGAGCAGAAAAAATAATCTTGGGGAGCATTGAATACCTCTCCCTTCTTTGCTTTCCTTTGCTTGCCTCCCTATGCTTCTCACGCAGCTCAAAGGAGGAGTTTGCAGTAGGTCTCTTTGTCCAGGCAGAAAGCAGACCTGAAGCTGACAGTTCCTTTTTCCCTTGCAGGACAAATATGGCCTTGGAACCAGGCTTCAACGGCAGAGGCCTGGAGCACCGATCAGTGCCCTCGCTGGCCTCTCGTGAGTCTTGGGCTTGGGGTTCCCTTTGTGGGAAGGATAGGAAGTGTAGGCAAGAGAGCAGTAAAGCAACTCCAGAAAGATGATGAACATATTAGCAGACTGTAGTGAAAGGAGCTTTCTTCTTTGGAGTGTTAGAGAGATGTCAGGTCCTCTGGCATCTCTGTGCAGCAGCTCCAGATATTTTGCTTTCTCCCAAGAGAAACAAGTGACTGCTCATGTCCTTGTGCAGGTTCTGTTGTCTTGTAATCTCAGGTCTTCCATGTTATAATGCAGTTAGTGCTGTTGCTCTCTGTCAGAGCATGTGTGCTGTATTTTGTGACCAAGCTGTCCCTTACTTTGCTTCAGCCTCAAAGAAGGAGAGGACCAGAAGGAGATCAAGATTGAGCCAGCTGATGCAGTGGAGGAAGTGGAACCCCTTCCTGAGGATTATTACACAAGACCAATCAATCTGACAGAAGGTAACACCTTCATATTCTGTCACTTTTTTACCCTTACATTTCATAACATGGGCAGTGCATGAAAACTTGTCCATGGAATTCCTGATAGCCTGACATTTTAGTAATTTATGGTGGGATTAAAATGGTGGGAAAATTGTGACTTTTAAATAGTAACTTTGAATGCAGCTTCAGCTTCATGTTGTACATGGAAGGCTCAGAGCCAAATACATCAGGCATATTAATGCTTATTTCATGTTCTTGCTGGCCTTAATTCTCTGCATGTGAAGTTTGAGTTTTTGGATGGAGAAAAGAGCTGATGTCCTTTTTCAGATAATAGCAGGAAATACAGTAGCTGGGCAGCTGGGGAATTGGAACCAGTTGACCTTTTAAGTAGCATCTGTGTATTAGTTTGGCATCAACTTGGAATAGCTTGCCTATGCTTGGAAGTTAATTAGCTGGCTAATTGGCAAATATTGTACATGGGTCAGTGAAACTTGGGAGCAAATGGGATGAAACAGCAGGTACAGGAAGTGATGTGGACTTGCTGCTGAAGTGGCTCTACACAGGACAGATGTTCTTGGTAGTGCTGCAGGCCTACAAAGGCTGCCAATGTTAATTAATTCATGAAAGGTTTGTGGAAAGGGCTAGATCATCTTGTCTTCTCATGAGACTGTCAGCATTGCAAGAGTATGATGTTGGTAAAGAAGACATCTTTTGTGGTTCCCTACAGCGAAAGAAAGACTGCCAGGTGGCTCACTGCCTCTCAGACACAGAGAATAGTGAGGAAACTGGGTTTGGGGGAAAACCCATGGGAAGCTGGCTGATGGAGGTTCTTGCCTCAGGACCTCTGTAGTCACTCATTTTATGTGCAAGTCTGAGTTATGCAAACTCCTTGCTGAGAAGCTGTATATTGTAGTCATGCTGCACCCAGCTGTGAGGGTAACAAAGCTGTGAGAACTCATTTGCCCTTGGAGGGGAAAGGATTTGTTTTCTAGATGATTACAAAATTCTGCTTCCACCCCAGCTGAGCTTTCAACAGCGAACAGGGTCCTTTGTTTCTCCTGGGCTGGCACTGATGTTGCTCTTGTGTTGCCGTGCCCAATCAGGGCAGCCCTTTATACAGCTCCTGCCTTTTGTTCATTCACTGCCTGAAACAGTGATACTTGCTTCTGAATTCTTCTGTGCAGGTGAAATTAAGTTTCTCAAGAGACTGTAGCATGTCTGCATGCAGTGTGTGCCGCACACTTGCTCTTAGTCCAGTGCATAGGTACAGTCTATCTCAAGTGTCAGTGCCTGAGACATCAGTTTGTCTTGCTTTCTGTTGTGCACCCAGTGACAACTCTACGTCAGCGTCTGCTGCAGCCTGACTTCCAGCCCATCTGCGCTTCCCAGCTCTACCCACGTCATAAGCACCTCCTGATCAAACGTTCGCTGCGCTGCCGGGTGGGTCATGAAGTACAAAAAACGACTTGCTCTAGGCTCACAGAGCTCAGGATGTGGGAAATGGGCTGTGTGTTTCTTGTTAAAACAAGCTGCTCAAATGCTTCTGGTTGTTGAAAGTTCTCCTGGAGATGAGGGAGGCTGTCTCATCTCTGATCTGATGAAGGTTGTGGAAGAGGGAAAGCGTTGTCAAAGGTGCATGGAGAGACAAAGATGGGTTTGCATAAGGGTCTCTGTGCTCTGCCTGGCCAAGGACTTGGAGAAGGCTGCAAGTACAGAATTTTAAAGTCTTTTATTACTAAAGACAAAAATAAAGTCAGCAAACAGCATATTAGTGAGAGGCAGTGCATAATACTGAAGATACCCTTAGAGTGAAGGCAGAAAGAAGGTATGTCAGAGAAGAAAAGCAGACTAGAGAAGCCAAGATGGGCAAGAATTAAAGCTGCTGGCTTACTACATGTTCTTCAGAAAGCTCTTGCTTTCTCAGTGAAACAAGGGTATTTATCTAGTTCATAGGGCAGTGTTTTTCAAAGGATTTAAGATGCAGAATGCAAGATATTTTCTCAGTAATAAATTATGTCAGGCTGAACCCGTATTTGAAGGGAAGTCTATGAGAAGATAGATTTTGAGTTAGAGCTGTTTGGTTTTTTTACTGGATTCTGGAGCACAAATCAAAGGGCTTGCAGGTATTGTGCCTTCTTGCTGCAGTCAGTGAGTATCCAGGGTTTTTTTTAAGCCTGGGTCCCAATCTGGTGTTTCTTGCCCTGATATTGCTGGATATGACATTCGTGGAGTGTCAGTAGTGTGACACAACAATGGCTACAGGCACCCCAAGGTGATTTTTATCTGTGCTGTGTTAGAGGCTGGTAGTGCTGTGGCTAGTGGCACAGTGCTTGCAGCTCTGATTCTTTATTTTGTGACTGCACACTGTCTTTATATGCTAACTAACACATCTGTGTCTCTAGAAATGTGAACATAACCTGAGCAAACCAGAATTCAATCCAACATCTATCAAATTCAAGATCCAGCTGGTTGCTGTGTAAGTTTGATTTTGGGACTGTGGGGAACAACCTCCTACCTATGCTTAGTTAATGTCTTTATTTTAATTTCTTTTCTACTCTTGGTTTTGACCTTGTATATATGTGTCATGGTCATTTGCTTTGTTCTTGTTGTAGTAACTATATCCCTGAAGTGAGAATCATGTCTATTCCCAACCTGCGCTACATGAAGGTCAGTAGTTTTTCCAGACATGTCTGAGGGTGAGCCACAGCTGGGAGGTGTGGATGTGGGACCTTTTTGGAAGATGATGTGGTGTGATGATTGTTCCCTAAGGGCTTTGCTCACTCCATTTAGAGGGATTGTGGGGTTTAGAGGAATGGTGGGAATAACAGTGCATGTACTTGTCACTCAGCATGAGTAGATTACCACACAGGGTGATGTCTGGCATCACAAGCACACACCAATATCTGAAGAATAAAAGCTGTGGAGCTGAGATCTTGGGTAGGTTTCAAAAATGTATATTTCTTAGATTAAGAAAGTATTGCATGGCTTTGAGACCTTTCTTAAGGTCTGGGGGCGTTCATTATCTGTCCTCTTAGTCTATGTGATACAACATTTGAAGCTGTTGATCAATCACAGAAGATGGAGGTGCTAACAGTAATGATGAATTTTAGACTAATTGCTTCTTGAACTGTGATTCCAATCTCCCCAGGAGAGCCAAGTCCTTCTGACTCTGACCAACCCAGTGGAAAACATCACCCATGTCACACTGCTGGAGTGCGAGGAGGGAGACCCTGACAACATCAACAGCACTGCCAAGGTATTGTATCCTCCTGATGGCTGAGACCAAGAATTTTCAAGGCTTTCCACTCTGTTTATCCTTCCACAGGTCACTTTTTTCATATGTCCTTCAGTCTCTGCTGACTGTGTTGCATTTGCCTCATTGGAGTGTGAATGGCTGTCACCAGTGTAAACATCAGCTCATAAAGTGTTTTGAAATTGTGTCTGTTCATTGAGATCCAGAACCCAAGGGAGAAATACCTGATTGCATTGGTAGAATGGTAACCAGGTGGTACCAGAACAGAGGAAAACCCAAGATTAATTGCTTCTCTGTTAAAGCATAGTAAAGCAGCCCTTTGCTAGTAGAGGGCTCTCTCCTTGCAGTGTAGGTTCTGAGCAGTGCTGAAAGGCTGCTTGTCTTCGTGCTCTGTTTCAGGTGGCAGTTCCTCCCAAGGAGCTTATTCTGGCTGGCAAAGATGCTGCAGCAGAATATGATGAGCTTGCAGAGCCTCAAGATTTCCAGGATGACCCTGAGTGAGTGTTGTCTGTCCTGTGGGGAACATGTCCCTTAAAAACTTGGCACTTCAGCCAAGTAACTCGCTGTCCTCTCTGTCTTCAGTGTGTTTTGTTTGGGGTTTGGGTTTTTTTTCAGTTTTCTTGTAGAGGTGTGTGTGGTTGTTTTATTGAGGAGTGAGAGATAAACAATGCAAATCTTTTTGCTTGTGTTTTGGACTAGTCAGGAGACATTTATTCCCTTTGAGGCAAGGTGTGCCCTTGCAATTGAATTATAGGTAGTAGCACTGCTTCTGTACAGGAATGCTCTGTGTAATCCTCTCCTTTGCTAGCAGAGGGCTCACAGTAGCAGTGAGAACTACGTAGTAGAGTGTGTGTCAGAGTTGCCTCCAGCCTTCAAAGTGGAATGTGTTTTGCAGCCTCTTACAGAGCATCTGGAGCTGTAGACTATAGCCCTTTGCTCTTGCATTGAACCCATGGCCAAAGCAGGCGTTTTTTGTTTGAGGGATGTGCCAGCAGGTATCAGCATAAAGGGGGGTACTGGTAGTGATGCCAGAGGGGCTGTGGGCCCCCTGCAGAAAGAGCAGCAGGGAGTAAGCTACAAATAAGAGCAGCTCTTCTAGCAGGGTGTATTAAGCTGTAAACTGAGCATCCCTATTACATGGTGTCAGAATGAATCTTGGAGGCAAGTGTTTGAGAACTTGGCTGACCCAGCGTTCTTTTGTTTTCTGTCTTGCAGTGTTATTGCCTTCAGAAAAGCCAATAAGGTAGGAGTTTTCATCAAGGTCACTCCACAGAAAGAAGAGGGCGAAGTGACCGTGAGTTTCAAGATGAAGCATGAGTTTAAAAACCTTGCTGCTCCAATCCGGCCCACGGAGGAGGGCGATCATACCTCTGAGGTCATCTGGCTCACCCATCACCTGGAGCTCAGCCTCGGTCCAGTGCTCCCATAAATGCTCCTGACACTTGTGCCCTGACAGCTGGCTACAGGACGGACTGTCACAGTGAAGAGAGCACCTGGTGAAACGTTCTGTGAGAGGTCCTTTGTGATGTGTGGGTGTGTGCCACAGGCCGCGACAGGCGGCTGAGGGTGCCATGGTTTGGGATGGTTTCTTCTCTCTCCTCTTGTTGTAGTGCCCACTAACTACTGCTCTGCTTCCCCACCCTGACACGGGCTAGTTTGACTTGCAGCATGTGTTGCAGCACAGAGAAAGGTCTCACTTTCTCCAGATCTGCATTACACCTGGCTGAATTTAGTTTTCTGAACAGAAAAGAACTCATATTTTTTCTTTATGCCAGCGCACAAACCTGATGTTCCATACTCAATAGCGAACAACTTCTTTCTCCCACAGAGCTGTGCCCTTCCTGAACAAAGGCTTTAGGCAGTGGCTCTGTCTGCTGCGTTGTTGGCAATTTCTTGGCAGCAGCACAATGCTTTCTTTGGGTTTTCTGCTTCCTTGTAGGATACCTCAGCTGTGGGGGATTGCGATGTACAGTCTTACGGCTCTGGCAGATGTAGCTTACTTAGCTGAGGTGATAGGTCTGTTTACACAAAGGAAATGGTCAGTTTGCCTTTAAACTCCAAACATAGTGTACTGTAGTGTTCCTGGGTTTGACTGGCAGCCCAGCCTGCTGTGTTGCTGGGGGATGTGGCAGCATGATGCACTCCGAGCTGGGAATTGAAGCTGTGCTACAGCTCTTGACTCAGGCAGTGCTGCTCCAGAAAGGCTGCCTGGCAGTCTTCAGATGATTGATGTGTGTTAATAGGGGTAGTGATCAGGGTAGGAAACCTGGAGAGTTAAGATTAGGTCTGGTATACATTGAACTACGAAGATCATGCTCTTGTCTTTTTCCAGGTAGGATGGATGGGAGGGAGTTGTAAAGTCAGAAAGACAAATTACACATTAACTAGCATACACTGTACCATATGGCAATTTATCTGGGGTGTAATTTGGCCGCAGTCCAACCTAAAATTGGTAATTAAAAGCATTGTATCCAGGATACTGAATTACTGGTAACTACATAGCTTAGTGCAAGCTGGTGAGATCACTCTTCCTGCAGAGCATTCCCAGTTCAGACACTGACCTTCATTAAACAAACATCTCTGATGGGCTTTGCTGTGCTAGGAAAGGCTTGAAACCCAGCCAGCCATGGCCATGCTACTTGAGACACTTGGGCCACAGTTGTGCTGACCTGGACCTGCAGATCCTCTGCAGGGGTGGGTGGGATGGGGCTGCCTGCTCTGCTCTCCAGGGGAAGTGGTGGTGCAGCAACTGAAAACACGAGAAACCTGCTGTGGTGTGCCTGGGACCGTGCGCCTTAAGCCTAGATCCTGCAGTAGGTCCCAAAGCAGCGAGGCATCACGTTTACAATCTCGTGTAGGCTGCACACAGATGTACAGCATGAGTGTGAGACTTGTAGTTCATAGTTAATGTCTAGTGCTAGTGCCTGCTGCGGCTTTATCTGTTGAGATAACACAGTACTTAACCTTTGGCCGGGGCTTCTTTTCAGTAGCCAAAGTAGCTGCCACACTTGCCACACTGAGATGGCAAAAAGCCTTCCAGGGATATGCTGGGCCATAGTTTGCCTGGCCTGCTTGTTGTCTGTCACTGAAAACAAAAAGGCCATTGATTTATGGTGTTCTGAACGGTCTCGTTCACCGTGTGAGGTTTTTTTCCCCTCCTGTAGGTGCTTGTAGGTGATAGGAAAGGTGTCGGCGTGTCCTTGCTCTGTCCCTGCTCCCTGGGGCGCTTGCCCTGCCTGACTGTTGCCTTACTGCTTGATGTTGTGTAGTGACCTTCAATAAAGCAAACGTGGCTCTCGGAGGCTTTGCACTAGCTTTTGTGTTAAGGTTCATTGGAAAATAAATATTATTAAAAAAACCCCAACAACAAAACACCTAAGCAAAGGGCAAGTGCTGGATTCTGTACCTGGGATGGGCTAAACCTGGGTTTATGTACAGACAGAGGAATGAAGGGCTGGAGAGCAGCCCCAGAAAGGGGATCTGGGAATTCTGGTTGATGGCATTTTTAAGTATTATGTACCCTGGCAGCCACGAGGAGCAAAAGCATCCTGGGGCATATCAAACACTGCAAGTGAGGCGATAGTCCCACTCTGGTCTGTCCTGGTGTGGCCTCACCTCAAGTATTGTGTGCAGTTTTGGGTGCCACAATATAAAAAGGATATAAAGCTGCTAGAGAGCATCCAAAGGAGGTCCATGAAGATAGTGGGGTCTAAAGGGGAAGCCATATGAGGAGCAGCTGAAGTCACTTGTTTTTTTCAGCCTGGGCAGGAGGAGACTGAGGAGGGACCTCATCATGGTCTGTAACTTCCTCACAAGAAGAGGAGAGGCAGGAGCTCATCTCTTCTCTTTGGTGACCAGCGATAGTACCCGAGGAAACAGCATGAAGCTATTCCAGGGGAGGGTTAGGTTAGCGATTAGGAAAAGGTTCTCCATTCAGAGGGTGGTCGAGCACTGAACAGTTTCCCCAGGGCAGTAGTCAAGGTGCCAAGCCTGAGAGAATTCCAGAAGCATCTGGACAATGCCATCAGGCACATAATGTAAGTTTTGGGATTGTCCTGTGCAGCCACAGGAGCTGGACTCCACGATCCCTGTGGGTCCAACTCAGGAGGTTTTGGGATTCTAAGTACGTTCCCCCGGCTATTCCCGAGGTCTCGCCCACGCTCCCCTGCTCCCGATCCGGGTGGTCCAGCCCCGCCCCTTAGCCGCGCTCCATAGCTGGCTGTGCCTAGAGCGCCTCCGCCCCTGCGGCGCGCTGCTGGCGTCACCGCCACGCTCCAGGCTTGTCGCTAGCGGAAGTGGTGTCACTTCCGGCTCCCGCCGCCTGCCGGGAGCGAGGCGGAGGGTCGCGGGGGCTTCCGGCGGCTGAGAGGAGAGGAGGGGAGGGGAAGGGAACGGAGCGGAGCGGGGCGGGGCCTTCGTCGCCATGTCGACATCCCTGGGCTCCAACACCTACAACCGGCAGAACTGGGAGGACGCGGTGAGCCCGGGGCGGAGGATGCCAGGGCGGGTCGAGCCTTGGCCCGCCGTCTCCCTGCCGGGGTTCGAAGTGTATGGTAGCTGGGAAGGTCTCAGCAGCTGAGAGGGTTGAGCTGGGCCTGTGGGCGCATTCTGTAGAGCTGAGGCCTTTCCTGGATAGACCCCATGCAAACAATAAATACTGAGAAATAATGGGCAGGAGGAGTGGAGGAGGGAGGAGTATCATCTGCTGCAGTCAGGTTGCTCAGGAGTTAAGATCTTAAGAATATGCTTTGTTTGTTTGTTCTATGTTTTTTTTCAAACTGGAATAGCTGGCAGATCGTGGTTCTTCGGTAATACAGGCCTCCGGTCGTGGCTTGCAGCTCTCGGTAGTGTCAGTTGAGAGTGTGATTTGAGTGCTTTTGTGATGATGGAGTTTGTTGCAAATTCCTGATTTTCTCTCTTCTTGCTCAATTCAGGACTTCCCTATTCTGTGCCAGACATGTCTTGGAGAAAACCCATATATTCGAATGGTATGTGCTTGTTTGACTCTGCAGTCCTTTTCTTGGATTGGCCCTTGACCTGTTGAGTTTCAGGGACTAAAATAAGCCTGGCAAAGCGAGGAGATGCTGAGGTGGATGTGCACTCCTAATTATTTGGTTCAGGGTTTGGTTCCAGCCATTGCTGGTAGGTGACATCATGTCATGAGCTATGTGATTTAAGAATAAAGCAGCCAAAAAGGAGAGCAGGATGGTACAGTTCAATGTCTAGAGCTCAGGACATGCTCCAAAACAAAGTTCTGGGTTGTGATAAATCTTGTGACACAGAGAACAGTGAACTGCTGAAATATTAAATAGCTTAGCAGAGGTTTTAAAGTGCAACGAATAGTAATCTGTAAAAATAACTTAAAACTGCCTGAATTGCCTGATGGCAGTTTAAATCCTTGTTTGATTACCTTGGTTTCCTCCATGCAGCATGAGCCAGTCCATCTTATGTTGCTTTTCTCCATCCTCAGTCTGGCTGTGTGTGACCGAAATTGACATCATCTTTCTTTCACATTTCCATTCCACCAACTTTGCTGAGAGAATTTATGATATTTTTTGTGAAACATAATCCTACTGCCAGTATAAATGATACTTTAAAACCTGCTTATTTTCATGGACTTGTTTCATGTAACATCATCTTTGTTTAAAAATAACTATTCATAGTCCATTTAATTCTAAGCTTCTGTCAGTACAAGAGGTGAGACTTAACAATACTCTGTCTTTAATGAATGTTTCTAAAGCAAAAATGGATGGGGACTTTTTTTGCCCTGTTGACCTGCCAAGGTGTAAGCCCAAAACATAGAGTGAGCGAGTCTGAATCCAGCATAATTAGGAGAGAACACTGTGCTGTAACCTCAATGGTATCTTTCATGTTTTTATGCTGCATTGGTGATATTTCATATTTTCTTTTGTTGTTTTTGATTCTATTTCAGACCAAAGAAAAATATGGAAAAGAATGCAAGGTAGGTTTGTTGTCTTTTGAAGAAAGAACATCTGAATTGGTGCATATTTTGGGATAACACAATTTAATGTTAAAAAACCTGTCAGCTTCAGAAAAGTGTTTATCTGGGTTAAGGCATAAAATGTTTATGTAACTGCCTGAATTTTTAGGTCAGTCTACTGTGCACTGTGTTAGACTAAGTCAGTTGGTCTTAAAATAGTGAAATTATTGAAGATTGTTCAGACAGGCTTTGGATGTACTTATGTTTATCAGAATTAGGTTTTGTGAATATTGTTATACTATATTTGAAGGCATTTCAGCATGTAAAATAATCTCATTTTTGTCTTGGAAGCTTGTTTTCATTCATAGAAGTTTAGGGTTTTCTGTTAATATGGTTTGTGTTAGCTGAGAAATAAGTCACATTTATTCCTGAAAGAGTAAGAAATGTAGTGTTTTCTTGACTGAAAGAAATGAAAGGAGTTTTCTGCCCCTTTTATCAGTTATGGCTGTGAGGTAGGAAGAAGGTATCTTGCTTCCCTTCCTCAGACTGTACACACAGTGGAGGCAGATGCATTATTCCACCAGTAGTTGTCTTCTGGACCAAAATCTCACACCCTATTATGGGTCTTGCTGCTGGTGACTGATTTGCACATCATTGGTTAATAGCTCTACTCTGACATCACCTGGAATGAAGGAGGATTTGTGGGGTTTTTTTGAGTAGATCTGCATTCAGCATTCAGGCTATTGTAATAAACTTAAAACAGCAACAAGAACAAAACCTTCCTAAAAGTTCCTCTTGTCAAAGAAGACAGCGAACAGAAACAGGTGTTTCGCGAGGTCAGAATTGTAGCACCAAGACAAAGAAGTAGTGTAGTTATGGTTTGATAAGATCAGATGTGCTTGGACTTCAAGTTCCCTTGCAAGAACCAGAATGTTCTTCTCCATTGCTGTGTGGTGGTGCTGGAAGTGTTAACTTCCTGTCTTCCAGATCTGTGCCAGGCCCTTCACCGTGTTCCGCTGGTGCCCTGGTGTTCGGATGCGTTTCAAGAAAACAGAAGTGTGCCAGACGTGCAGCAAGCTGAAGAATGTCTGTCAGACCTGCCTGCTTGACCTGGAATATGGTGTGTACCAAAAAATGGAAACATAAGAGAAGAAGCTGGTCTGCTTCCTTCTGAAATGAAAGTTGGTGAAACGTCTTTGCATGTGTGCATGCCCTTGGCATGGTTGTCTCTGGACAGTCTTTGAGAGGAGTGAGTAGAGCTGATAGCATCTTTTCTGAGGTTCAGGGCAGCGTGGTGTACTGGAGCAGTAATGGAGTTATCTCTGGCTAATGCAGGTTGCAATAACTATTTCTCTTTGTTCAGTTTGTGTTTCCTCTGGATTTGTTGTATATTTTTCTTTTTGTTTCATTCTAGGTTTGCCTATTCAAGTCCGAGACGCAGGACTCTCCCTTAAGGATGAGATGCCTAAGTCTGATGTCAATAAAGAGTACTACACCCAGAACATGGAAAGAGAGGTGAGAAAGGGTAGTTATAATCATGCTTCTGTGTGTGGATGTGGATAGGGAGAGGAGGAATAACCTAGCTTATCTTAAAATTATTTCCTTCCTATGTTTCTGTGGATTTAGTTTTCAATGGTGATAACATCCACAATTATTTGTGTTTTAACTGCTGTTTAGATATCCAATTCTGATGGCACTAGGCCAGTGGGTGCACTAGGAAAAGCTACTTCTACCAGTGACATGCTGCTGAAGCTGGCTCGGACCACTCCTTACTATAAACGTAACCGTCCTCACATCTGTTCCTTCTGGGTGAAAGGAGAATGCAAGAGAGGAGAAGAGTGTCCCTACAGGTACAGACACAGCTGAAATAGCTAACCCATTCACCATGCTCAGAGGCAGCTCTCCTTGGGGTTCAAAGGGTGGGAAATGCTGCAGAGGACAGGAGGCACAACACTGTGACTGAGTTCAGTGTGGAGCTTGCCTTCAGTCGGCACTCAGCACCAGTGAATACATCTTTGTTGTGGGAAGGCTGTCTGGGGGGGACTTTCTGTGTGGTGTGGTAGTGTTTTGCTGAAGCAGTGTCTGCAGCTCTTCTCTTGTATAGTTCATTTTTTCCCCTTCGTGGTGTCAGTCCCTTCAGTCAGAGAGAGTGACTGTGTTTGAACAAGAGGCCTTTGAAATCCAGCTCTTGTGTTTTGTAGTGCTGGATGCTGAGCTGTCAGACATGCCATTCATTCAGAACTTGAGGCAGTCCTGGCTGCAATTTCAGTTCTTGGGGCTTTTTTATTCCACGTTGACACGTTTATGTGAGCAGGGTTAAGCACGTAATGAACAGAGGCTGTTAGAAGGGAAGGTGCCAGTTAAGAGTCGTTTAACCTGGTGCAGCTGTGACTGATGTTGTGAAATGCTTTATTTGCTGAACCTTAGACATGAGAAGCCTACAGATCCAGATGATCCTCTGGCTGATCAGAACATCAAAGATCGTTACTATGGGATTAATGATCCTGTGGCTGATAAGCTTCTGAAGCGAGCGTCCACCATGCCTCGGCTAGACCCCCCTGATGACAAGACTATTACTACACTGTACGTTGGAGGGCTTGGAGATACTATCACTGAATCAGATCTCAGGTGTGTTGCTGAATTTTCATTGCCCTTGCCTTTTATTTAGGTGCTTTGATTACTGTTCTTCTTCAAGTGAGGAAATGTCTTGCAGTGAAAAAGAAAAATCTGCTTTCCAGTTTTCTTAATGGGGAAGTGTTTGGTGGGCAAGTGCAGAGGAGTCAGATAAACAGGCACATTTCAAACACTTGGATTAAAATTTCTCTCTTTAAAGATGAGTCATCCTCCTGAGCTGGTGGGAATACTACGTGACACTTCGCACAAGAAAGTGCCATAGCCCCTCTGTAACTCACTGCTGAGAAAAGCTGCTGTGAACTTTTTGTTGCTCCATAATTGCATGAGACTTGATTTCTAATGTTTAGTCTGAACTGGTGGTGGAGTAAAGACAGGGTCTCAGTGTATCTGTTGCAGCACATGATGAGATCCTACTCCGCTATCTATGCTGTGGCTAGGAGGAGTGAAGTTTCATGAGGTTTTTTTCCCTCCTCCACAGAAATCACTTCTACCAGTTTGGGGAGATCAGGACGATAACAGTGGTGCAAAGGCAGCAGTGTGCTTTCATCCAGTTTGCCACCAGGCAAGCTGCAGAGGTGGCTGCTGAGAAATCCTTCAACAAACTCATTGTCAATGGGCGCAGGCTGAATGTCAAGTGGGGAAGGTGAGTGTGGGGGAGAAAGCCTTGAGGACCCTGCCACGTGGTTCTTCATTCAGTTCATGCAGTTTTGATAAGCAGGGTTGGATATTATGCTGGAGTAGATTCTGATTTGGTAAATAGTTGGGATCCCTTTACAGTTTGGTGTTCTTTCAGCAGGGGGATCTGGCTTGGGGATTACACAAACTCTGTAAGGAGTTTCCTGGCTGAGGGTTAGGGATGAGTTTCTGTAGTTTTACTTCTAATCTGCCCCCTGTAAGCACTATCTGCACACTCTATACCCCCTGCCTCTGCTCTGTGAATTTTTCATCTTTGACCCAAAGCAATGGATCTGGGTTAAATCATGTGAAACTGTTGTGCTCTGAATATCTGCTTGCCCTGCTTTTTCTTATCCTGGTTCTTAAACTTCTCTCTGGTTTTCAGGTCCCAGGCAGCAAGAGGAAAAGAAAAGGACAAGGAAGGGACTACAGAATCCGGGATAAAGCTGGAGCCAGTCCCAGGACTTCCTGGAGGTAAGAGTTGTTTTCATCTCTGAAACAGTTAATGCTGACCAGCTTCCATGAGACAGAGGCTGGTGTTCGGTCAGGACAGTAGAGGCACTGGTGAGCCCAGAGCAGTCACAGCAGGTTTGCAGCAGATCCAGCTGGGATAAGGGGCGAGCTTTGTGTAGGAGCAAATTGTTGATGAAAAGAGAGTTCTTTGTGTGGTAAGTGAAAAGTTTAAAGCTGAATTAAAGTTACTTAGGTCTGAGATACTGGCAACCCATGCTTTTTAGGGCTTGGTTGATGTTTCCCTCGTCCACTGAACATTTTATGGTGGAAGAAGCAAAGCTGGTTTTGGGTGAAGAAAAACGGTGACTTTTCTGGAGTTTCAGTGAGGTCCTGCTTCTTGTTCCAGTTCATATATGCAACAGTGGCAGCAGTTTGCCCTTGTGCCTTCTCTCTGAAAGCAGATACCTCTGCATATCTTGATGGAGAGATTTTCTGTAACTACTGTGTACTTTTCCTGCAGCTCTCCCCCCTCCTCCAGCTGCAGAAGAGGAGGCTTCTGCAAATTACTTCAACCTACCTCCAAGTGGCCCTCCTGCCGTGGTTAACATTGCCTTGCCACCTCCTCCTGGCATTGCTCCACCACCACCTCCAGGTACTTGTGGTTCCCCTTCAGCTGGGGGTGTCTTAAGATGATTGAGGAGTCCTTGTTCAGCCGTGCTGTAGCACTGATGCATGCCCTGAGTTGATTTTCCTCATCCCTGATCATACAGCGTAAGCTGATGAGGTAAAATGAGCTGTCAGCACAGTTTAATTAAATGGAGCTGCCTGTTGTGATATGTATTCACTTGCAAATTCTCAGGCATGTCAGAGATCCCTGTTACTGGTACTGAGACCTACTCAGTTCTTTTGCTGGCTGTGGAAATGCCTTGCTAACCTGAACTTCAAAGGGTAGTTCTGCAGCTTGTTGAATACCAGTCTGTCTTTGGCTGGGTATATATATATATATATCTCAGTCTATCTGGAGACCTTATTTTTATGGGACATCAGACTCTTGTGGATGTATGTGCTCTGCTCCTCAGTTGAGTAGAAAGCATTTAGATTGGCATTACAGACAATTGTCCAGTGTCCCCACCAGCTTTTCTCTGTGAGGAAAGATGCATATTGGAGAAGAATTGCCCCCAGTTCTACTGGGAAGAAGGGAAGGAATTTGGACATTTGAAGAATTGTGGGGGCTGTTCACCTTTCTGAAGCCCAGCTGTGAGCCAGCTGTTTTCTGTCAGTAGTTTGAAGCTGTTGTACATCTGCACCGCTTGTTGCTTTGTCTGAAGCTGTCAACTTTGTTTCTGCAGGATTTGGGCCGCACATGTTCCACGCCATGGGGCCCCCACCTCCCTTCATGAGAGCCCCAGGCCCCATTCACTACCCGTCTCAAGATCCCCAGAGGATGGGTGCCCACGCAGGGAAGCACAGCAGCCCCTAGCACGTCCTGCCACCCTCATCATTGAAGTAAATGTTATTTTCTAGTTACCATGGTAGCACCATATGTTGAGCTAGAGAAGCCTTATTTCCCTGCTTGCAGACGCTGGGCAAGCCAAGCTCTGTGTCTCCGCTAGCTAATGAGATTGTCGATACGTCCCAGATCTTTGGTTTAGCATTGGGGTTGGGGGGTGGGAGACAGACAGGAAGGCTGTTGGGGTCTGTGAATCGGGTGGACCAGGATCACAGTGCTATCCCTGTATCCTGTTTGCACACTTTTGAAATAAACTTCTGGAAAAACAAAACCCAGACCCTTTTCAAGTCCATTTGATATCCTCAGTCTGAACAGGATGGACTGCTTAAATGTAACCAGAGACCGTTCTCTGTCAGGTAGCTGATTTATTATTCTAACAAGGTATTAAATCAGAATTGAATAAGAGCTGAAAAACAAGCTTATCAGATGTGCCAAACCCATGGCTTTGCCTTACTATTGCCACAGAGTTTTCCTCCCTCTTTTTTCCTGACTTCTTGCTTTAAAAAAAAAAAAACAAACCCAAACCTATTTTGGTACTTCACTTCTAATCCTGCACATCCTGAGCAAGATAAGTGTTAGGTGATATGAGCAGCCCTTGCGTAGTGCAGGCATGGCATGGAGTAACAGGTCAGCAGTTGCCTGTTTGAGTAGATGTTTAGCCACCTCTATGGTGGCCTTCACAGTGGCTGATGCCTCTGATGGCTGCAGGTGGAGGACACAGGGCAGCTGCAGACTTGTCTGGGGTATATTTGGAGTGTGTCTGGGAGTTTTGAGGGCTGTGGATACAGAGCTGGGTCCTACTTTGTCCTGCTTTGATAAGACATGAAACCTTTCTCTCTGTGCTCCAGCTGTAGTGTTTGCCCAGGAACAGCTGTGTCCTGCCTGGAGCCTGCTGTTGGCTGAGATGTATGTACACATGGCTGGTGGGTTAAGTTTGTCTGTATGTCGGCTGCTTTCCTACAGTGGATCTTCAGACATCTTTCTGTAAAGCAAATCATGATGGGACCTGTTCTGAAACCTCATTTGCTTGTTTAAAAAACAAAACAAAACGACACATTAAAATATTTGAATTTTTCAGCACTTTGCTTAGACCTTGATTCCTGGAGCACAGTGTCTGAGGACTTTGATTTTTGTTTGGCTGCTGCCAAAGCCAGGGTGCAGAGTGGGCAATAACAGCAGGTCCACTGCTAGTTTGATGTGGTGTCCTGCCCGATGCCGCTGGGTCCTACGGGTGCTGCCAGGCTGTTGGAGGTGGCACAGCACTCATGACACCAGGGTATGGCTGGCAGGCAGGCTGGCTCTCTGTGGAGAAAGAGCAGGGCTGTGGGCACAGGTACTTAGGTTAGCTTTTGTCAGGTAAGAGCTATCCCAGAGCAGTGCTGGAGGATGGGTAGAGGCCTGCTGGTGCATGGGGAATGGCTGCAGCATTTCCTGCTGCGTTGGAGCCTGTGTGTGCTGTGCAGACCAATCTCAAATGCAAGTAAACTTTACATTACTGCAGTCTGTTTATTATTTCCAGCCAGGTCCCAGGGGTGCACAGGTTCTTCAGCTGATGGACAGAGAGGAGAGAGGTGGGTTTGGAACAGCACAGCAATTGAGCATCATAAATTTTTTAATGCTTAAGGAATGGATCTTTTTCCATTTCCTTGTCCCCTTCTGCTTCTGTAGGAAGAACAGAGCCACAGAAGTTTCCTACCTGAAAGGTGTGGTGTGGCAGCAGAATCCCTGTCTGGGATTTACTCTGCACATCTGTCTGCACACTGTTACAAACATACTCAAGTGAGGCAGTTGTTAACTGTATTTTTACCACAAAATTGGTGATGGAAAAAAGAAACTTTTATCCTTACACTCTGCTTTTGTAAGATTAAGACTTTTTACACATGCAGATAGTGATAGAACTAATTTTAAGCTAAAGAAGGGAGATTTAGATGAGATTATTAGGACTGCTTTACTCAGAGGCTGGTGGGGCACTGGAACAGGTTGTCCAGAGAGGCTGTGGATATCCCATCCCTGGCAGTGTTCAAGACCAGGTTGGATGATGCTCTGGGCAACATGGTCTAATGGATGGCATCCATGCCCATGTCAGTGGGGTTGGAACTAGGTGATTTTTAAGGTCTCTTCCAACCCTAACCATTCTGTGCTTAAATAAGGGTAACATTAAGAACCTGACAAAAGCAACTGTAGAAAGCCAGATTTTTGTTAGCAGTTAGTAGGGATTTCTAGATGTTCTGGTGATTGTCCTGTTATTAGCTGTGTCCCCCACTGTGTGTCAACACTGGCAGCGTTGGTGTAGCTGAATCCTCGCTGCTGGTTTTCGCATTCATGGAGAAGCCTCTGCTTGCTCTGAAGTCACAGCTGTGCTGCTTCTCCGTCCTACTAGTGTTGAGGTTACAACAATACCCTGGTGGTATCTTCAGACTGGTGCAGCTCCACAGTGCACTTTGTCCAGGCAGGGACGGATCCTTTTTAACTGACTAGTTGAAGCAAATCTGCCCTAAGTCAATCACAGGGCTGAGTTAAGGTGTTCAAGCAAGGCATGCAAATAGCAGTAGGAAGGGGAAAATATGGGCTGCCAAGTGCTAAGCCAGTAGCTTGTGGAAAACGGGGCACAAGTTTCACTCCCAGTGTTCCTCTCCCATATATCCTGGTTATGCTGTGTTGGTAAACAGCAGATTCCCAGTTCCTCATCTGGTTTTGTTGTCCAGCCAAGCCCAAGGCAACTGCTTTTAACATGCCAATGCTTCAGTAGCTTGTTTGGCTGTTGCTCTTCACTTATCACCTCTTCTTGCTGTCCTGACCGAAATGACAGATGCAGAGTTGTCCTGAAGCTGGAATTTCTCCACAAAGGCACCAGCTGTCAGAGCAGCTCTTGTGTGTCAGGGAAGAAGTGGTGGGACTGCTGGGTGCGTTGCAGATGGCAGTTGTGCTATTTTCCATGAGGCAGGGAAGAGGACAGGGTATATGGAAGCTTACAGGGATCTGGTCACATTAACAGCGAGAACTTGGCTGCTTAGGTTAGCACTGAATGCCCTTGGGACAATGACTGGTACGAGGGGAATTCAGAGTGGTCCCATACTTGAGCTTTGTCAAATCCTGTTGAGGAGGATGACAAGCTGAGACCATCAGCTTAGCTTTTACAAAGAATGCTTCCTCCCCTCTCCCCTACTGTGCAAAATGTGTTTGAGTCTAGCAAGAAAAAGCATCCTTGGCGATGGGGAGAGGAGCAGGCATCCTACAGCTCCTCGCTCTCCGGGAGGATCCGCACCCAGCCCTGCGCCACTCTGTTGAAGTTGGGTCTGTGAGAAATCACCTCCAGAGCACTTAGGTTATCCAGCTCCAGGGCAGGCATGGAGAACGGCTCGCTGACCAGAGCTTTGTCAAATGGGGCTGGAGTCCTGCAGCATGAGAAGACATAGACTTAGCATGTCACAGAGAGAAGCTCTGTGTTGTTAAGGTGGTGGAAAAAGCAGGTCTGGATTTACTAACAGCCCAACAGCCACCTAGCAATGCCTGTAACAATGACAACCCTCCTCTTCATTCCCAGGGTGCTGACAGAGCCTCTAGGAGTCCAGCAAGGTGCTTCTCTTATACAGAGCCAACCTCAACTCAAGCTTTGGGAGGCATGGAGACTGGGGTTTGGTGCCTGAGTGTCAGGGGCTGTGCAAAAATCATATTGTTCCCTTTACTACAGTCTGTCAACAGCAGTTGGAATGTGCTGCATGTGAAAGTGGTTAGATAAGAGAGCAGGTGACAGTGACAAACCCCCTGATCTTTAGTAAGTGACTTGTCTGCAGCTAATGTTTTCTGCAGAGGGCAAGGCTGATGGTGCTGCCTCCTGATTGCTCCAACACATGTGCAGGCAAATGTCTTTCTCTTGGCCCTGGCTCCAGCTTGCCTTTGAGACAGCTTCTCTTAAACTATGACTGACAGGAGGAGCAGTGAGGGGGCAAGAGCTGTCATCTCTTTCTGGAGAAATGTGGAAAGGCACCAGGGAAAAGAGTGCTAGCCCCCCAAAAGCCAAGAATGTTGGTTTTGGAGCAGCACATGGAGGCTGAGCTATCAGTGAGGCGAAGCTGGGAATGTTTGCGTTGGGAAGTGCTGCTCGAACATGAGTAACGTGGCACAGTTTTGCAACAGTGAGAAATAAGGGGGGAAAGATAAATGAGAGGTTTTTCCCAGAAACTGTCTCCCTTCTGAGGAAAGACAGTCCTTGTTCCCAAAGCTTGGCTTTCACTGTCTCTTAAGGCAGCACACCATAGCAAGGTGGCTGAAGGTCTTTGCATCGCAGCCTGAACATTTAAAGTTGGGAGTAAGTTAGTGTCCTTCAACCCAGTTCCTATTGGGATGGTGAACTTGCCCTTGCCCTGTGACCCTTGTGAGCTGTGCTGGAGCTCACTTAGCTTTAGGCAATCCTGCTGGCTTTTTGCTAGCTGATTTGTTCCAAAAAGCTTGGTTTTCTGCAGTATTTGATGGACTGAAAAGCGATTTAAAAGCCAACAGCTTGGAAGATCATGAAAAGCCCAGTTAAAAGCAGATTGGCTCTGTGAATCTTCATGCCTCAGTGAAGAATTGGAGGAGGTGGAGAGAGGCTTGGTGTTAAATTAGCATCCATCTGTATTAAATAACAGTTCAAGACTTTAAATAGAAAGGCAGCATGTGAGAAGGGAGAAATGGTACAGGGTAAAGCATTATTCAGAAACATGCCCTTGCTTCAGTCCCTGTCCATAAGCATATACTGAGGCAGGAACAAGGCTAAATGGTGAAAGAAAAGAGCCAGGTCTCTACAGCAGCTCCTTATTCACCCACTGTGAAGCCATCTCAGGTGTTATTGCTCCAAGAGAGCTCACAACGGGAAGGAGACCCTGAGGGAACAGCTAATGCAGTCCCTTTGCTTCCCCACGTGGGTTCTTGTCCCTTCTGTTAATCCTGCTGCCTCTCCCCTCCCTCCCTCAGCCCCATTCCTGTGTAGACCAGTGTGCTGTCACTCTTTCACTGATGTGGGAGGGGAAACACGGGGTGTGGGGAGGCTGAGTGTGCAGCAGCTTGTGCTGTGCCCTGTGGCAAAGCCCCATGGCTGAAGGAGAGGAGAGCAACAAAGGGATAGGGACAGTATCATCCCAGCTCCTGGGGCAGTCAGGCAGGTCTCTGCCCTTTTGGATACTGTTCCCTTGTGGAGAGGTTGTAGTCCTGTACCCCATGACTCAAATCCAACCCTGGCATGGGCTCAGGAAAGCTGCTGTATGCAGAGACCCAGCAGCATGACAGATGATCTGATGGGGTTTAGTGCTGTGTCCCAAGCTGTGGTGAGAGCTTGCCTGCTTGAAGATGACTTTGGCCAGGCCACCAAGGCTAAAGTGCCTATATCCTCATGAAAGAGGTTTTCAGTGAGAAGAGCCAGGACCTCAGTTTGTAGGTTCCCTGAGATGATACTCAGCTTAAAAGTTCAGTTCTCATTATTCTGTCTTGGGCTGCTGGTGCTTTGCTACAATCAGGTCTCCATCTCCTGGATCCCTTACAAGCACCTTTCTAGAAAGGAGATTTTTCTTAAATGTCTCTGCTCCCAGCCTTGACCCTAGTGTAATTTGGAGGTGTGAGAAGGCATGGCAGCCATGCTACCTTGGAAGCAGCAACAGAGGGTGGAGGTTGCCAGGCTGAGCCAGCAGAGACTTCCCGACCTGGAGACCTCAGTCTCAAACAGGTATTTGGAAAGAATTTGGTGAACTCTTAGCACTTTGTGGGAAGATTAACCTTACACCCCCACTGTGTCCAGCAGCTGCTTGGATACCTTAAAGAAATTAGGAGGGAGATTTGGCAGCATTTGTGCCATTCCTCCACGCAGCCCAGAGCTGAGCCCAACTTGGAACAGCAGCAATTCCTTCTTCAGGACCACAGGCATGAGTATTAGTTCTCCTAGATTTCATCCCTGAGGCTACCCAGCTTATCAAGCTGCTTAATGAAGTGCAAGCCCAGTGGTGGAGCTGAGAGGAGATCTGGGAAGCTGCTGGAGGCAGGGACCTTTGCAGAGGAGCCACAGAGGAGCTCCTGAGCCCTTGCTGCTCCACTGTGATGTGTAAAGAGGGCATGGACCATTGTGTTTCCCTGGCAGGATGGTAGGTACTTCTTGAGGCTGAAGGACTTGGCCAAGGGACGGACAGGCTGGTGGTGCCTGCTCTTTGGCCAGTGTTACCTGTTGAAGCTCCTGAAGTCCCACGGATAGGGTCTCATGAGTGCCTGGCTCTCACCATGCACAGCATTGTTCATGTCACCGAGGAGTCCCTGCCATGGAGATCGGTAGCCCTTGGGGATAGCAGTGGCATTGAACTTCTCGGGGGGGACTTCTTTGAGGGGACTTGAGTACCCTGTGGGGGGAGAGAAATGGCATGGGCTGCAGGCTGGGACAACATGCCAAGAGGGAAGAGGGGGCTGGGAACAGCCCTGTCTTCACATGGCCATGGAGGGCCTGCTGCTGGGGGCAGGTGGCATTTACCTGGGGCCAGAGCGTCAGGGTTGAGGATTTTGCTCATCTGTAAGACTTTCTCTGTCTTCTTGGGCACTGCAGGGGGACCACCCTGGGGTGATGCTGCCACATGGAGTTCAGAGTGATAACTTGCCTGGTCCCCAGCATCCTTCCCTGCCTGCAGAGGAGAGAGTCAGCAGGCACTGGGATCTCCCTTGCCCTGCTCAGGACTTGGGAAGCTGTCAGAAGCATCTCAAAGCTTCCTCCACCTACTCACCGTCCATTCGTTTCCCATTGAGTCACCCTTCCCTGTGTGGTGTGAGCCACCTGCCCCTGGTCCATGGAGCTGCAGGAGGCAACGAAAGGGGTTAGTGGGTGCAGAGGGAAACTGGTGACACTTCCTTGCTCTTCAGTGGATTCTGAACCTGATGCTTGCCCACCTCCATTCCCAGTCCTCCAAACTAGCTCTTCTCTCCCTTCATCTCAGCATGGCAGGCAGCTGAGTGTGGCTGCCTTGCTGAAAGACCCCCAACCATACCAAGAATTGCTTCCCTGCAAAGGCTACAAGAGCTGGGGAAGGGCTGTCCTCCTTAGAGCTAGAGGATAAGCCAAGGACCTACCTGCCTGTACCCACTGGGATGCTCAAAGATGAAGCGCTGCATCCGTCTCTGACGCTGCTGGAAGAGCTGGGAGCCACGGTTGTCCCGCAGGGAGAGCTCCTCAATCATCAGGTCCTGTGGTATGCTTATCTTCTTGCCCAGGTCCAACTGGGGCACTGGGGAGGCCAAGGGAGAGCACATAGCTGAGGCTGCTGCAGTGCTGGGGACCCCTGTGCCCAGCATGAGGACAGCATATCCTCTCACCAGGCTCTTTGTTGCCCAGCTCAGCCATGTGCCCAAGCCAGGACCCCCACCAAGGACCCACGTTTCCTCACTGGGGGGAATTGTCAGGGAGTTTTCTCATCTCCAGAGGCTCAGACAGCCTCTCCTGCCCACGTGCACAGACCTCTCCAGCCTTCAACATGTGATTGCTGCCCCTTGGAGCTCTAGGGCAAGAGGGGACACAGAATCCAGGCACGGAGTCCCTGGGGAGTGGAGCTAGTGGGCTCAACCAGAGCAGGGTCTGGCCCTTAGCAGGGGGGACAGCACTGCCTCGGGACCAGTGGCACCCCAGACCCCCTTACCGTTTTCAGGGTCTGGTTTCATGATGGTCATCACTTGCTGCTGCACTCCTGGAGCAGCTCTGTGCGAGGGGTATGGATCCTATCCGGCTGGAAGAGAGAGGCAGCTCGTAAGGGCAGAAAATGTCCCTGTTTCTGTCCTTGCCCACAGCAAGATGGTATCCTCATGTCCTGAGGTCACTTGGAGCAGCACCCAGCACCCAGTGCCTGCAGGCTGCTGGGGAGCAGGAGCCCTTCCTGCCACCACCTCCCCCCACCCCGCCGTCACCTCCACCTCAGCAGAGCTATTTTCAGCCCCTAGCCTCGAGGGTGTGCAGCCACAACCCTGACCCTGCTGGGGAGCTGACAAATCTGGCCAGCAGCAAGATGGGACATGGGGTCACTGTCCCCACTTATGGGGCTGAGTTGCTCCTTAGCTTCCAGTTTCATTGCAGGGAGGCATCTGGAGACCAGCCCACCCTCCTGTTTGCCTCAGCAAGTACAAGGCTTGGCCCTGCTTGGTGCACCTCATGTCTCAGCTTGGGCTGGTGCTGTGCACCTTCCCCTCAGAACCCTGGAGAGCAGCGTGTCCCTGTGGGGCTGTGGGTGCCTGGCATGCAGCTCCCTGACAGCTCTGAGTTCATCTGCATGGTGAGCCTGGGATCTGCACCCTGTTCTTCCCTTGATCCCCTTCAGAGTAGACCATATCCTGACCCCCACAGTGACAATGTCCCCACTGCCAAGGCTGAGATGTCCTCAAGCCCAGTGCACCCACCCAACCACTGACCCTAATGCAGGATCTCATCTCCCCTACCTGGCCAGGGGACACCCCAGATGCTGGGGACCAAAGATGCTCTCCTGCTGTGCTGGGGGTGAGGCTGAAGCCAAGCTGTGGCCACCAGCGCTTGGTGGCCCTGGCTAGCCCTCCGTGGCACCCCTGGGCTCCCTGCTGCTCGCCCCAACCCGTGCTGGGCTCCAGCCCAGATGCCAAGGTCCAGCTGAGGGACAGCAGTTATTTCTGGCTGAGAAAGGGGGCGGAGCAGGGCTGTCTCTTGGGGACAGAGATGTCACCACCCCGGCAGAGAACAGGGCTGAGCCTTGGGGACCAGGACACCACCCCCCCAGAACAGGGCAGGGCTGAGCCTTGGGGACTATCATGCCATCACCCCAGCATTCATCAGAGCTGAGCCTTGGGGACCAGGACACCATCACCAGAGCACAGAGCAGGGCTGACCTTTGAGGACAGAGATAATGTCACCCCGGTACAGAACAGGGCTGACCCACGGGGACCAGGACACTGTCACCCCAGCACGAAGCAGGGCTGAGCCTGGGGTATCAGGATGCCATCACCCCAGCATGGAGCAGGGCTGATGCTTGGGGACTGGGACGATGGCTGTGCAACAGCAACAGCAGCAGGTGGCCATATGCCACCTTGGGGACAGATCAGAGTCAGGCAGGCCAAGCTGGGTGGGATAATGGCATTTTATTTCTGGTATACAAGTGTGTGGCGCAGGCAGGTTGTGGTGGCTGCTGGAGAGAGGTGGGGGCTGTGTCCTGGGAAGGGCAGGCTGCAGGATGAGGGGACTCCGGGAACAGGGATGAGCTGCTTCCAGCAGTGTGTCCTTGGGAAAGGGAAGGGGTGACAGGGACTCCCTGAATGGGGAACATGCCAGAGCTCTGGCAGCCCAAATGCGTTCTTTTTTCTCAGTGCTAATCTTACTGGCACCAAGGCTGTGTCCTCTGGGGTGGGTGGCTGCAGCACCTCCCGGCACCCCAGCTGGCTCCTCCTCATTGCTGGGTATGGGGACCCAGTGCTTTGGGGACCCATTGCTCTCTCTGGGCATCTACTATTCTCTGCAGGCTCTGCCATGCAACTGTGTCCACTCTGACGCCCTTCTCCTCCCATCTCCCCTCCCAAACCTCCTTCTGACACTGCTGCCCATTATTGGCCTCTGCCCACCACCCCCCAAACCCTTGCAAGGCATGGGCACACCAGCTCGTCCCCAAGACACTCTCAGCATCATCTCCTGCACCAAAACACCTCCTTCAGACCCTCTGCAACCTGTACCACTTCCTTCATCCCTCCCATCCCCTAGACTCTCCCACTACCTCCCACCTCTGCTGGCCACTACTGCACCCACCAGTTCCCCCATGTCCCCCCATCCCGCAGCGGTGGGGACAGTGACCAGGATACAGGATGAGGCTGCCCCTCTTTCCCTGGGCAGATAGAGAGGGCATCTGTAAACACTCCCCTTGACATGACAATAAATAACTTTGTCTTTCTTTTTTTGGTCACCAGAGAATGATCTAGGGGAATTTCTTTGAGAAAGGGTCAAAAGTAAAACAAAAAACCCAACCAAACAAACCCCAAACCAACAAAGAACTAGGGGGCTGGAATAAAAAAAAATTTGCTCCCCTAAATCTGTTTTCGATTGAAATCAGCCAGATCTGGAGGAGGGGAGAGTGTGCCTGGTATGGCAACCACTTGGTGCTGCCTTCCCCCCCGCCCCCTCGGTGGGCAGTGGTGCTGGCTGCACCAGCCCAGGAAAGCAGAACTGCAGTGGCACCCAGGGATGACACTTCTGCACTGGGGACATAGGGCTCACAGGGAACTGTCAAGCCCATCCCCATCCTGGCCATGTGGCATGAGGCCAGCTGGCAGGCAGGGGCTGCAGAGGGAGGGGGCTGACTCTCCCCCACTGCCTGCTGACCACTCAGTCCTGCCCCAAAAGGGTAGGAAGGTAAAAATAGAGTGGGGGCCAGGAGATGATGAGCAAGCAAGTGACATCTGACCCCGCTGGCACGCTGAGGGGCTCTGACAACTCCATTGAGGAGCAGGGATGCTGGATTTTGGGGACCTCAGCCCCAAAGGTTGGGGTGTTCCTGGTGGGGGGTCAGCAGGTGGCACCACCTTGGCAGCAAATGGTGGCCTGGTCAGGGCTGACTCGTCTAAGAGGTGCAGGGGGCCCCCGAGGGCAGCCCCCCTGGCTTCAGGCGCAGGCTGCCGGTCCAGCCCCGGGGACAGAGGTTGAAGCTGTGGATGCTAGGGCTTTTGGTCCCCGAGTCCTCGGAGTCAAGGGAGACATCCGAGTCCGTCGGGGATCGGGAGGTGCAGCGCTTCGCTGAGGATCGCCCACCCACCACAGGGGATGGCAGGGGGCTCTTGGGGCTGGGGGACACGCTGGGTGGCAACAGGAGCCGGCGACCCTCTGCCCAGGTGGCTCGGGGCATCCCAGGGGAGGCACAAAATTGGGCACCTTCTGCCCGGGGTGATCTCAGAGGGCTTTTGTGGGTGGGCGAGGGGCTGACCAGGCTCCCTGGCACGCTTCTAGCAGACTGCAGTGCCAAGGCTCTGGAGGCTGCCCGGGGGGATTGGGGCAGGCTGAGGGAGCCAGCAGGGATGGGGGCGAAGGGCTGGGAGCCCTCTGGCCCCATGGCTTTGGGAGAGGAGCTCTTCCTCCGGGCAGCGTTGATGATGTTCCTGGCGAGCCGCGCTTGCATCTGCCGGCTGGCCCGAGGGTCAGCGTCGTGCCGCAGCGGGGACAGGGACCTCTCGCTCCATGGAGGGGACATGGGGGGTCCCTCGTCCAGCTCAGGCACCGAGGCCGGGCTGGCCCAGCCGTCCAGGCTGCCCGGGCGTCGTGCCAGCCGGGGAGTCCAGGTGGGCGAGGCAGGGAGGGATAGCCTCCTTTCCTGGAGGAGGACAGAGAGCAGGTTAGTGCTGGGGATGAAGGGGACAGAGCAGAGGGACAGGGGCAGGATTGGTGCCAGGGAAAGTTCAAGCTAGCTCAGTCCTATAGAAACTGGAGACGCACCCTCGTGCATTGTACTTGCTGCAAGGACTCCCCAAAAATGCTCTCTTCCCCCCCACCATCCAAGGAAGCTGGGGCAGGCCGAGCCTGCAATTAATCATCCTTGCCCAAAATATGACCCAGGACATCTTACTACCTGCAGCTTCCTAAAGCCTCGCTCTTGGCGATGCAGGGAGATCCCCACCCGGTGCTGCCCCAGAAGTCCATCGCCCAGCCAGCTAACAGGAAAGAGAAGAGCCAGGTCTGACAGCACAGAGAGTGTATTCAGAAAGAGAGGGGGGAAAATACCTCAGAGAAACGCAGGAGAAATAAAAGCACAGTCAAAAGGCAACTTGTTACCATGTAGCAAGAGCAACAGTTGGTTTGAGGCACAGCTGGACCATGAGCACAAGGCTGAGCATTACCCAGCAGTCCTGCCCTCACCAGCACTTCTCTGCCCAGCACACCCCTTGCTCCTGATCGTGCCAAGCAACACAACCCATACCCAGCTCCAGCAGCGAACGAGGCGAGTGACAGGGATCTCATCTCAGGTGTTCCCCGTCCTGGCACCGTGGGGCTCTGCTGTTCCCCCAGAGATGTGGCTCTTCCTCTGCAGCAGAAGCAAACGAGGACAGATCCCAAAGGAGTAGCGAAAGAGACAGGAGCAGGCACAGTGAGGCGGAAAGGCAGTGAGTCCTCTCCAGGTTTACTTTGGTAGGAGGCCGACAGGAACTGGCAGGACAGAGGGGCTGTCAGTAACAGGCAGAGCCAGCAGCTGCTGGCTACGAGAGCTGGAAAGGAAGGAGGCGAGGAAAGGAGGGAGCCAGAGGTTTAATGCTCCATATAGTTTCTAGGCGAGAGAAGAGAGAAGAGAAGACACAAAGCACCAGCGGCCCCGTGGGGTGGGCAGGCTCCTGACAGCTCTTTGGGATCCTGTAGGTTCTACGCCCTATCTCCTGCTGCTGCCCTGGGAACCACTTGGCTCCCATTACACCGAAGGCTCGCCCTCAACCCAGCACTGCAGCCTCCATGCTACTTCTTTTTTTCTATTCCCTTCCCTGTTTTCCCTTCTTTTTGTGGTTGGTTTGCCTTTTGGCACACCTGTGAGGAGTTAGGGAGGACTCAGCTGGCAGAAGGAAGCCTAAAACCCCTGTGTTTTTCTCTCCACCACCTCTACTTGTAGTAAAAAGAAGGTTTCCACACCTGTGGCTCGATGCCGGCATTCCTGGTGGAGTAGGAGGGCCGGGGTGCCTGGAAGCCTCCCTTGGCTCGGGGTGGCAGCAGGCGGCACGGGGAGGCCAGCAGTTCCTCAGCTGGGGCTCTGGGACCAGCACAGCTGCTGTGAGTCAGGGGCAGAGGCCCTGTGGCACAAGGAAAGGGGTTGGAGGTGGTCTGGCCAGCACTGGGCACAGCAGGGGGATGCCAAACTGGGGAAGGAGGCAATGGAGAGGTTGGGCAGGAAGTTTGCTGGGGGTAGGAGTAGGTGTCAGGAAGAGAGGGTCTGGGAGGAGGCACCTCCTGGGGCATGGACCTTGTCGGACCCTTAGCTGGGGAGAGGATGAACAGTGAAGACTGGAGCTGGTAGGGCTGGTGCTTAGAGATTTCCAGCTCCTTCTGGGAGACCTCGTTCTCCATCAGGTTGCCACTGTACAGAGATGCTGGGGGGGTTTTGGAGGGCCTGGAAGGGCTTTTAGAGAGATGTCTGGAGACCATGGGTGACAGGCAAGCGTTGATGTCATACTTCCAGGAGGGAGGCAGGGACATAGTAGGTGATGGGGACCGCAGCAGCTCAGGCTGGGAGGGAGCCTCAATGACGAACTTCTCCATCCTAGACTGACGGCGGGCAAAGAGCTCAGCGCCCTTCCCTCTCGCTTCACTAAGGTTGTGGCTGGGCTGTGGCTTTGGCTTGGGCTTGATGGTGGGAGACTTGAGGCAGGAGGACCAAGCTGGAGCATCATCAGCTGGCAGAAGGTGCTGCCCACCCCTGGGTGTGCTGTTGGGGACAAAGTTGGCAGCTTCAGCCCCAAGGGCAAAGGGCTCATCCTCAGCACTGGGCTCCCCCTGCTCCTTCTGTTTCTTCCGGCTGTCCACACTCTGGACCAGGTCCAGCAGATCAGGGTTGGGGCTCAGCTTTGGCTTCTCGACGAAAGTGAACATGGACTTTTTGCCAGCTCTCCGGGCAGCTGCCTCCTCCAGGATCCCTGTTTTGGGCAGGGGGTTTGGTCCACTCATCCCATAGCTCAGGGGAGGACCTGGCAGCATCTTCTGCTCCTGGGAGGGGTACAGGGCTGAGTAGGCAGGGGGTGAGCGGACACGAGTAAGTGGCGGGGGGCTGCTCAGGGTCTCTGCATAGGTGGGTGGTGGGGGCAGCTCTGTGGCAGGGGAGACCTCTGTGGGTTGGCTGCTGGCAGGAGATGCCTGGGTGCCGAAGGGTCTGGCCGTTCGGTTCTTCACAGGCTTGGGCTTGGCCAGGGTGAGATGGACCTCGTAGTACTGCCGGCCCTGCACCCCATTCTGCTGCTGGCTGGCCGGGGATGCCGTCCCTGTGGCTGTCCCTGTAGGAGCGCTGGGCACCTCACCAGGCACCTCACCATTCTTTTCCTCCTCGGGGCTCTGCGGCAGGGCAAGCGCCTCCACACCTGGCCCTGCAGGGGTTCCCACATCCCCAAACCCTCCCATCCCCCTCTCCATCCCACTGGCCACCTGCTCCTGCACACCATTGGTGGTGGGCAATGGCATGTTCTCCTTCAGGTAGATGCTAAGTGGAACCTGCTGAGCTTCAGCAGGTGGCTCCTGACACAAGGAGGCATTAGCCTGCAGCCCTTCACCAGGGGTGCCAGGCTGGCCAGGCTCTGGCTTCACCCCCTGCCCCTCGCCCTCTTCCATGGCTGCTTGCTGAGGTCGGTGTGCAGGGCTCAGCGGCAGCCCCCCGCCATGCCGGGCCCTGATGAGCTCGTCGACACGCTGCTTGCGGCGGTTGAAGAGCAGGACACCCTTTGAGCTGGGGCCAGGTGCCGTGGTGAGCTGCGCTGCAATCCTCCGGCTCCGTGCCTTCGCCTCCTTCAGCTCCTTCTCGGAGAGGCTGGCACTGCGAGAAAGACCTGAGCAGAGGGGAGAAGGGAGTTAGGTGGGGTACACAGGGGGGATATCATAGTCCAGGGGTGATGGGGACCCAGTACAGCCGCTGCTGAGATGCTGAACTGGAGCTCTGCACCCTGGGGGGACAGATGGCAAAGCCCAGAGGACACTTACGGGCACTCGGGACCTTTCCTCTCATCTTGTCCCGTATTTCATCTGGGCTGTGCACACCCACCGTGGTGACCACATGGGAAAAGAATTTCTCCAAGGGCTTCGGCAGGTCTCAGGTTGCAGCTCACATGGTTTTGGCCTTTGGCTCAAAGACCCAGTGGGTAGGAAGGGGGCAGGGTTTGTTCCTGGGCCCTCGCCCCAAATCCAAGCACTCTCAGCCCTGAGTGGTCAGGGAAACAAACCAGCATCAGAGAAGAAATAGATGCCAGCCTACCACAACCTCATGGCAAGGCTAGTGGCCAGCCCCACCTGGGGACTGATTTATGGAGCAACACGAGATGGCAGCAGTCGACAGAAGCTGTGCAGATCCTGACCTGCCAGACACAGCCCACAACGGGGAGCCAACCTCATGCCTTGGGAGCCTACGCAAGTGCTAAAAGCAAAGTGCTAAAAGCCCAGCAAAAACCCCATGGCAAGCAGCTGGAGAGCTGCTGGGCTTCTAGCGTGATAGCCAAAAGGTCAGGGCACCAGCCCTTCCCGAAGGCCAAAAGGATGTGGAGCTGCCGGGAACACATTTTCTCAGGGTGAGCAATTTCCTATGAGCTTGCCCTGAAGTGCCCTTGGGAAGGGCATTGTCCCCAGTCCTACCAAGGCCACCGGTCAGGGACAGAAACCAGTGCAGAGCATCTTCATCACCCCAGTGCCCAGCAGGGGTGCTCTGATGGGGTGTATCCTCTCTGGCCTCAGCAGGGAAGTGGGTGACCAGGGCTGCCTGCCCCAAGCCCAGATCCCTTGGAGGCTGCCAGTGCCGGCTATCCATCCCTTCCCATCCCTCCCATTCTTCCCTTCCTTCATGTGTTTCTCATTTTCTTGCCTTCTGTGCCGCTTGGGAACCTTCCAGGATATTTTCAGCAGTGGCTCAGCCTACCAGTGAGGGAAGGGATGAATGACTAAGCCAAATCCTTCCAGTGAGCCCACGGTGAAGCAGAAGAGCTGCTGCAAGCTGGGCATCTTATTTTCCCTTTCTCTTGGTCCTTCCCACGTCCCTCAGCACCTAGCAAGTCCCTACCCTGGCCCCATCATCTCCAAGGCATGCAGGATGGCTCTGCCTCCCTGGAGGGGATGAAGGAGAGGAGGAGGAGGGTGGATGAAGCCTTCAGGCTGCCCAACAGGAGGGTTTTGGCTGGGCATGGGGGAGAGATGAAGAGTGCCAGTGGAAAATCTCTCCTGGAGACAAGGAGCCCATCCACAGCGGTGATGTCGGCAGCCAACATCTCCCCCAGTTAGCACCCGGCATTGTCTAACGCCCATTCCTATTTGCTTTGGCGGCAGCACAGAGCGGGGCTGCGGTTTCCTCCAGCCGAGCTGGCTGGAGGGTGGCCAGCACCGTGGCTCCTGCTCCACGGGGTCACCCTTGCCGCCTTTATCTCTGAAACAGAGGAGAAACATGGCCAAGGAGCTGTTGAGACACAAGCCACAGGCTCCAGATGTCTGCGAATTTCGTGCTCCGAGCTGATCATCCCTGCTTCCTTGGAGGCCAAGGCCGCCTAAGAAGCCAAGCTCTCGGTGGAGCCATTTTGCAGCCTCTCACTCTTGCTACTGCCTTTTAACAGCAACTGAGGGGCCCTGGGAGATCTCTTCTGTGCTGGAGGGATGACTCAGCTCTTGGCCAGCCCATTCCTGCTCGGACTAGCCGCCTGATACACTGCTGCACAACTGGGATCAGCACTGGGACTTTTCTCCCAGGGTCTTGCCCCTAGGTATCCCCATCCCTTGCTGCCACCCTGGGCACAGGCATCCCTCTGGGCCAGGGACTGCTGCTGGGTAGGAGACTCCAGCTGAAATCCCTCACTTGGCATCTGATTCCAGCATGACCTTGCAGCCCTCTATCCACTGCATGCTTTAAGCAGTCCCTCTGCCCCTGCCCACCTGGTACCCATCATTCCTAGGCTACTCTAACCAAGCCTGCTGGAAATGAATCCCTCAGGATACTCATGGCGATGCTGGGGGTAAACTTGCTCTTACATTCAAAGTTTACTGTATGGATGCAGAGCACCAAAGCCTCTGGCAGGCCAGAGGAAACTGCAGAGAACAGCCCTGTACACCACCCTGCTTGTGCAGCTGCACCCAGCCTGGCAGACCGATGGACAGATGGATGGACCCTGCAGCCCTGCAACCCGGCTCTTCAGGTACCATTCCAAATGTGGTACATCATTGCTTGACCCCAGGGTGCGATCCCATCACCAGATGAAGGGCAGGGACAACCTCCAACCTCAGGCAGACAGCAGGGAGCTCAGCAAGCAGAAAATGTCTAGTTGCTGGGGAGGAGAAGGAGGGACGTGGGGATGAAGGCAGTCTGAGCAGCACGGGGAGAAGATGAAAGTAAAACTACACATGGCTGAAGGCACTGAGGACTCACACAGCACTGGAAACCAGTTTCCGCCCATTAACAGGAGTCCAGTCCAAAGTCTGAAGGATGACTGGCTCTTCTCTCGCTCTTCCACTCTTCCTTCCTTCCCATACTGTGCACCAGCTCACAGTCCTTTGGGAAGGAAACATCTCCCCTCTCCAAATGCCCCAGCTTCTTCCAAGAACAATAAATCCAGCCCTCTCCATTGCTGCGTCCGCATGTTGGGGGCCAGACGTGCTGGGCAGGAGATGCTTCCCTGCCTCCCAGGACCACTGGACTCCTGGCTCATGTAAGCATCCAGCCAACAGCCACTGAGTGCTACTTCAGTGCAATGCACTTCAGCTCCTGCCAGAGGAGCCTATAGATCTCTATATATTTAAATAGGCACTTGCTCTGTAAGTTTCCCATTGCTCCAGGGGTGACTTCCAACCACATTCCCCAAGTGCAAGGCTTAACAGCTTCTTACAGCGCTGTCAGTCATCCTTCCTGCAGCACACACTATGCTCTCTCCTTCAGAGTGAGGATGACAAGGGTGATGAAAGGCATTTTTGTTGCTCTCTCTTCCTGGCCAGATGGGGGAAAAAATTTCCTTCTAGCTCAGCTTTTCATGCAAAGGATGGATCTCCCTGCACAGCACTACTGCTGGGTGTCTGAAGTCCAGTCAAGGCTAAGGCTGGAGTCACCATCCAGCCCCAAATGATGGTGAAGGATGTACCAGACCCTGCTTGTGGCCTTCCCTGCCTTGCCAGGGACTCCAAGAACTGGAATGAGATGAGGATTTGGCCCCAACTTGCAGGGAAGGAAGACACCCCAGGACTCTCTCTGACAGATTCAGTGGGAGTTGCTGGTCATGACATGGCTGGGATGTCACAGGAAGAAAAACATCTACTTGGAAGCTGCCACCTTGTGGGTGTGGGTGGCTGTGAGTACTGAACATGGTAGTAAGAAGACTTTGTATGGAGAAGCCAAGAAGTATCCCAGTGGATCCCAGGGTAGGATTCAACAGGCCACATGAAATCTTGGACTCAGGACTAGCAGATGACTCCAAAATCCTCATTTTGGGCTCTCTATCCCTGGCCAGCTCCTGATTTGTATGCTTGGCCATCGCAACGCTGCAACCCACCTTGGCCAGCTTGCAGGTGGATGCTCAAGTTATCCCTCCAGGTCACCCACCAGCCCCAGGGTTGTCCAGGGCCAGGCAGAGCATGGACCAGAAAGCCCAAATCCACCTTGGCAATGTGCAGCAGCCACCATACATAATGCACAGGTGCTTTTCCTCCTTTCTGATCATTTCTTGGGCTGTGGCAAGTCAACCCAAATGGTGCCTTTTGCTGGCAAACTCCCACCAGGAAATCACAGCATTAAACCAAGATAAACCCATCTCTCCAGAGGGGCACACACCACTGCTGTGTCACCTCCCTGCCATGAACCCAACACACATCTACAGCCAGGCAGCACTTGGGAGGGGGAAATCCAGTGTTTTCACCAAAACCTTAAGGGCTTTGGACACTGAGGAAATGTAAGCAGGTTTTTCAGCAGAGAAGCCAACTGGCCTTTTGCCCCAGCTACAGCTGTGCAGGATTTTTTGCAGTGCACACTAACTTGCACACATTTAAGCCTGCACTTTCCTCCAGCTCCCAGAGTTATCCCAAATAATCTACTGCTAGGAAAACATGGAGGGCAGCACAGACAGGCAGTCGAGCTAGACAGAAACAGTTATGATTCGAACACATGGATAAAAGTAGGACTTTTTTCTGCCCAATTCCCAACTTCCAACTCTCCTATATCCCAGATGTAAAACCTCCATGAAATGTTTTATCCGTGCTGACCCTGCACACCCAAAAAGCCCTGGCTCAAGTGATAGGTGCCATGGTGGGAGCAAACCTCAGCTGCCTGGCAGGGCACACCGTGCTGGGCCTCTCCTCACTGGTGCCTTTGCCAGTGACAAAATCTGGCACAGCGAGAAAATTCGATGCGCTTGCAAGTTTTCCCTGTGCTCTGTTCACAAGGGCTTTGCTGGATTTGGAGCTGTTTGCCTCCCCACACTCCCCCGGCTCACAGCCATGCTTCTGCCTTGCCCAACACTCAGCACACAAATCCTGCCGAAAATGGCCCCACCGTCTCCAAAGACCAAGCTCTGGTGCATCCACATCCCACCTGGGAGCAGAAGGAACTGAGATGGTGTTAAATTTTTTGGGGGGTTGGCTGCTCCGGGGCATGCCAAGCCGAAGGGATGCAGGGAGCAGCCCCAGCCCTGTGCACATCAGCGCTGGGGAAGAAGAGGATGCTGCTAACGCAGAAGTGGAGGCAGCAGCTTCCCCTAGCCAGCCAAAATTAAGATTTTAGCTTTGCAAAATGAAGCTGGAGCTGGGCAGACCTTCTGCCATCCGTCTGCCCGGAGCACAGCTCAGCCAGCCCATCCTATGGCCGGGTACCGCGGAAGCCCCATCCCACCTGGCAGGTGGGTTCTAGCCCCTCTGTGCTCGCCGGTGCTCGGACTCGCTGTGACACATCTCCGGCTGTCGGTGCCCCGGTGACAGCCCTGTCAGCCTGGTGCCACGAGCCGGAGACGGTGGCCTGGCCAGAGAAGGTCACCTGGCTCGGCTTGTCCCCGTCGGACGGTCGGAACGGGGAGGGGAGCGGGATAAACCGGGGCCTTTGCCCGCCTCTTGCACAACCCGTAAGGGATCCATCCCGCTGGCTGCCAAGCCGGAGGGACAGACCTCGTGTCTGCAGAGCGAGGTGGCACGGCCAGGGGAGGAGATCACGTCCCTATCGCAGGTGGACAGGGGACGTTGCCTGGGAAGACGCTCTGCAAGGCTGGGAGCAGAGCCCCGAGAGGGACACCCACGTCCCTCTGCTGTACTCCTATGCCCCGTGCCGGACCCCCGGGTGTAGGTAAAGGGAACCAACACCCTCCCGGCTAATTTACAGAGAAAAAAAAGCTGCTCAGACCTCACCTACCCCTAGGCTGCCTGGACCACCACTCATCTACCCTTCACACACATCAGCACCCCACGAGGGGTGCTGGGCGAGCACGCCCGGGCCCCCTGTGCACCCCCAAGCTTCTCCCCCGTCTATTGTCAGCTCCCAGTACCCTCGGACATCCCCCGGTCCCAGCACTCTCTCTGCACCCCACTCAACGCTCCCGCCGACGCCCCTCTCCTGCACAGGCACCCTCCGGTCCCTACCCTGGTACCCCTCGGCCCCACCAAGCCCCGCAGTCCCGCCCGCCTCCCCAGCCCCGACCCTACCCGCGGTGCCTGTGCCGGTGCNCCCCGGCGGCCCTGCGCCGCCGCTTGTCTTCCCGGCTTGGTCTGCCCTGAGCCTGCTGCCGGGGTGAAAGCAGCCGCGGCATCTTCTTACCCAGCCTGGGGCATCCCCTTTACTCCCTCCATCCGTGGGCACCCCCTTACCCGGCCCGGGGAATCCTCCTTATCCCATGCTGGGGCATCTCCCTTCCTACCCCTGCACATCCCTTATCCCATCCTGAGGGATCTCCCCTTCCCAGCCCTGTGCATTTCCCTTGACCAGCGCTGAACACCCCTTTACTCCTAGACCTCACTCCGTTCCCTCCTCCCAGCACTGCTGGGGACCTGCAGCACCTCACATTTCAGACACTGGCAGGGAAGCAGGACTTCCTCTTGCTGCTGGTTTCTCCAGTGCCTAAGCAGTTGGGGTGCTTGGAATGGGGCAAAAATCCAGCACTGGTGTCACCGCACTGAGGACTCCCTGGGAAAAGCATCCAAAGTCCTCTGCCAGGGGTAACCTGTTCCCAGTGACAAGGGGACCACAGCGCTGGGTTAGATGGTTCCTGGGAAGCCAGCATCACCTCCCACCTCCACCACCCTGCTCCAGCTGGGACTGCCTCTCCCCAGGCACATCTACAGGTGGGACCAGCCTCGCCTCCTTTCCGTGCGTGTCCACACCGCAAGATGAGCTCTTGGCCTTATTTTTTGCCTTACTAATTTCCTTTCATCCCATCCCTCTTTGCTTTTTTGTACTTTTCTGTTTTTTGAGGGAGTCTGAAGCTGGCTTGGCAGCCCCCAGGGAGTGAAACCTTCCATCTATTTGCACACCAGACAGAGAAACCAGTCCTGCCTCCAGTATCTCCCAGCCGCTGCCTCTACCTGGGGCTCCTGTGCTCCCCAGCCTGCCCCGAGAGGTGCCAACCAGCCCGAGCCGCTGTGCCGGATATTTGGGAGCAGCCAGCTTGGCCCTGGGCTGCTGGATAGGGACCAAAAGGGCACCCATGACCTGCTTGGGTGGGTCTGCACTGCTCGGAGAGGCACCTGTTTGACTCCCAGGTTTCAGGGCTACTCCTGCACAAATTTAGGTGCAGATGGATGCATCCCTTTCTCTTGCAGGAGCTGCATGTGGTGGGGGTTCCTCTACCCCCAGCCAGCTAAGCAGAAGAGGAGAAAATCCATGACACCTTCCAGGGATGCCCCTGTGAACACTCAGATGCAGAGACAGCCCCAATGCCACCTGTGCAGGTCCTGTCCTTCCTTCCCTCCTCTGCTCTGAACCAAACCTTCAGGGTTTTTTGCAAGGTTCTGGCATTGCTCCCGGCTCTCAGGACCCTCAGTGACATCCTGCCCAGATGCTCTGGAAAGTCTGACAGGTCCTGCAGGCAGTGGCTGGTGGTGATCTCACTTGGAGGGGGAGGAAATGGGACAGACAAAGTCTTTCCAACAAACCTGTTGAGTTACTTTAAAATTCCAGGCTGGCAGCAAAAGTGTTGGATGGCTGCATAGGTTAGGAAAATGCTGAGCCTGGACAGAGTCAGGCCTGACCTTTCCCCACTGCAGATCTGCCATCCCAGAGCCAAGTGAGAAATGGGAAGACTATTTGGATCCATCTGGTTTGTGTGCTGAGCCCTGAAACACAACACCCATACTGTCAGGAGAGCTGCTGGGGCAGCAGTGAGCCAAGCCACTCTGCTGAGCTTCTCATCCCTCATCCCATCCCAGGAGCCGCTGGCTTTGTGGATGTCTGACACCCCAAAAAGGAGGGGAACAGGTTCTGGACACAAGGTTCATATCAAGCATCCCTAGCCAGTCCCATCCCCTTCCATCCTGGGGGCTGCTTTGGGAAAACCAGGCTCTGATCAGAGCGGCAGCATCCTATGACACTGTCCTGTGGGGACAGTCACACACCTGCCTTGGCACCATGTGGCAGCTGAGATAACAGCTGGATAGGAGCAAAATAGAAAGAAGGGTGGAAGCAGGGTTTAAAAATGGGTCTGATGTCTGCAGGAGGATGGATCTAATCCTGCAGAAGCGTCTCCCTTGGGTGGGAATGTTTGTGGTAACCCCAGATATGTGCCTGCATTTGTGTCACTGTGGCCAAAGGGACAGTAACAGAGGAACGGCTGTGGAACAGGACTGTGAAGTGAGTTAATGGCAGAACATTGTAGGAACCAACTGGCCTGAAATAAAGTGCTTAATTTTTAAACCAGGAACTGAAAAAGAGATGGCCCCAAGCCACATAACAAATGCTTGGTCATCCCCACTCTGACCAACCAGGGAAAGGTTCCCCTGTCCCAGGCAGCACCCCAGGAGCTGCCCCCGACCTCCCCCCTTTTAACAGGATCCTGCTGACCCCGAAGGCCAGGGTGAGGACCAGGAAGCCCACCCTGCTTATGCCCTGCTCAGGGTTTGGTTGAGCTCTTGGAGACCGTGGGAACTAGTCTGGTGCCTTCCCACCTCCCTCCCGAGAAAAGCCACAGATTCCTCCTTATTTTTGAGGCCAAAGGGATCATCTCAAGCTAAAAAAGTCCCAGCAGCTCGGCCAGGAGCCTAGGACCTCTAACCCAGTGGAGGTCCTGCCTTGGGAAGAGCTGGGTGTTCCCACTGCCACACCAGGCAGTGGCAGTCCTAGCCCCAGGAGCACAGCTGCGCTTTTTGAGGTGGGGGACAGGGACAAAGGGGGTTTCTCTTACCCACTTTCCTCAGCTCACTGGTGGGGTCGATCAGGACTCGTTGGATCTTCACCACTTTCCACTCCTGGCTGGGGTCAGCTGTGGGGCTGGCTGCTGTGAGAGGCAGCTCTGGGGTAGAGCCAGGGCATTTTGGGGGGGCTGCAGGCTCAGCTGCCAAGGCCAGGCTGCCCTTGTCCAACAAGTGACTTGATGTGTCCCCATTGAGCCCCTTGGGCATCTGCCAGCAGCTCCCACTCGTCTTCCCTCCCAGTGGCTCCATCCATCCCTCATGCTCAACCATCTCAGAGGCAGGAGCATCCTGGAGCTGACAGCACCCATGCCTCTCTCTGTTCCCCACCTCCTGCCAACAGTCAGTGTCCGCTTTGGTGTCCCCCTCAGCCATCCTGCAGACACATGGGCTTTGCACAGCCTCACTAGGAGTGGGGCAGACAGGCTGGGTTTGCAGGGAGGGCTGCCAGAGTCTTGCCTTCAGCATCTCTGCTGCTTGCCTTCGCTGGCCCTCCACAGCCTTTCAAACCCTCTCCGCATGACCAGAAGCCTGGATCCTGCCTGGCAGTGTTCCCTAAAGCACGGACAACGTCTGAGAGGGAAGATAGCCACTTGCTAGGTACGAGCCCAGCTTTAGTCCTTCTGCAGATGAGAGAACCAGGTGTGATGCCACAGCAGCAGGCAGCTGACCCAGCCACAGGGATCTGCCTGGAGGACAGATGTCACTGAGAAGGATTTTTCAGGAATTTCTCTTGTCCAGGTAGGCAGAGCAGCAGCGTCTAAAGACCTGTGCAAAGGGAGAGAGGAGCATTGAGGATGCTTGCTTATGAGGATGCTTGTGTATGCACTGATTTCTTCTGGCCGAAGCCAGCAGAGGCTCCAGTCCCAGCACTGGTCCCCATGAGGAAGGACCTCCTGAGAGGCAAAAACTCCTTAATAAGTCATCTGGAAATGCCACAGTCACCACCCCAACTTCCTTACCCATCTCTCCTCACCCCGGGGACAGCACTCAGGGCTGGAGCCTAATGCCCATCTCCCTTTGCTCTTGCAGCCCAGAACCGGCTGCTGAGACTCCCATTTGTGGCCAGCACTGGGGAACAGCACCTATTGCTCAGGAGGTGGAAAAAGCCCGTTCCTTGTAGATAGCGTTTGCTCAGGGTTCGCAGAAGCCCTAGCTCCCACCTCCATCCCGTTGGAAAGCGAAATTCCCAGCATCCAGCTAACAAAGCTGTGTTTAACCATTGGGTGACTCACACGGCGCCGGGACAAGCGCAGACAGACCCACTTCCCTTCTGCTGAGCAGAAATCCTGCTGACTGACGAACGCACGCACCGCCACAGCCGAGAGGCGAGGCATCAACTAGGAGAGAGGGATGTCAGCGCTCCCGGGGCAGGATATGGGTTACAGCATACTGGGGAAATTCCTGTGCCGTGAGTCCTCGGCAGCCGCTCAGCGCAGTGTCACTCAGCCCGTCCCACTGGGCATCCCTGCTGCTGGAAGATCCGCAGAGCACTCAGCAGCACCATAGGCCATGATGGATTCCCCAAAGTAACAGCCAGAGGAGAAGGAGAAGAGAGGTCTCTGCTGGATCTAAACCCCTCCCTGAGTTACTGTGAAGTTTTTCGGTGAAATGAGAAAATGCAGCAGGTTAATCTCAGACAGAGACAGACACTGCAGTTTCATCCAGAGCTCTCAGAGCTTCTCTGCAAAACTTACTGTCCTTAGCAGGTTATTTTGGAAAGGAAGGCAGGTTTGAAAACAGACAGTGAAAGCTTTGCTGCCCAACAGGCGCTTGGGCATTTCCCAAATGCAAGGCTGCATTTATTCAGAATGCCCAAAGGAAATTTTCTGGCCTTTCTGAAATCCTTCCTCTCCTTGCTTTGCTACAGCTATTCAACACGGATCTGCAAAGAGATCCTGGGGGTAAAATTTCAATGTTTCTCTCTGAAAAAGGAATCTCATTCTGCTTTTTACGTAATTCGGAGCCCCAGTAGTTGCAGGAAGCCACCCACATCTTTCCTCAGAAACATGGCAAGCAGTGAGAGCAGGAGGGTACTGGCTTATCTCAAACAAGGACTAAAAGAAAGTCGACAAAAATAGCTCCAGCCCAGCACAGGTCATCAGAGATCCTGTTGGAACGGCTCTGCCATCTCCCTGCTCCCACTCTCTCTCCCCATCTGTGGGGAGAAGGTTTCTTGGGCAGCACAACTCCCACCCATCCTACACAGGAGCTGTCTTGACAGTTTGCTGGGCGAGCTCATACCTCTTTGAAAACCATCTTCCAAAACTTCCTCCTTCCATTTCAGGAGCGTTTTCTGCAGATGGGCATATCCCAAGGCTGGGCGCCCACGATCCTGGCATTCCCTGGGCAAACCCCTCCTTGGTCAGACCCAAGCGGCAGCATTCCCTGAGGACACGGGACCACCCACGCTGCCGAAATACCGAGTCTGGAGCCTCGCTGGGGACCCGTCTGAGCCCGGCACCGCGGCGGCAGAGGAGCTGGTGGAGGAGCCGCCTTCCCCCCACGACATGGCTCTTGGCTCTGCGAGCGCCGCAGGAAAGGAATACTTACGGGTAACATGTATCTCTAGCAAAAGCTGCAGGGCTCATCCTGTCTGCTCAAAGATCAGCTGGGGAGGACGGGTATATGAGCTCTGGATGCTTCATTGCACCAGGTAAAAAGAGCAGCATCACCAGCCACATCCACAACACCAGGCTGAGATAATAACCACCTGTCTGCACAAGCAGACTCCTACCAGCAGAATGAGGCCAGTGGGGACCATTTCAGGGGCACTGCAGCAAACTGGGGAGTAAGGGATGCTCAGGTGGGGCACTGGTGCCCATTTCACAGCCCCAGTGAGCTGCTGCCTGGCTGAGCCCCCTCAGGGAATCACTGTGCAATTCCCAGTGGCAATGAGTCCCTATGAGAAGCTGCAAAATGGTGCAAGAGGAGAGAATAATAATAATCAATAAATCCTTCAATTCACAAAATGCTGAGATCTGGCAGCAGGGAGACCTTTTGCACAGCTATCTTTCCCTGCCCACTCACTGGCTGGTGATGCACAGTCCTCCTGCCTGCCTTTCTCTCACCCTGCCACCCCCCCATCATTGAAAAAAAGAAAACTAAAGTTAACTTTCCACCTCCCACACAAATATTTTTGGCAGGCTTTGCTGGCATTCAGGCTGCTGAGCCCAGGGGAGACAGGGCCTGCAGAAAGTCTTCATCTGCTCCCAGCACCCATCCCAAGGGACCCCAGGGACTGCTGTGGCCTAGATGGGTCCTGTCCTAGCCACAGTGCAGGGACAGGAGGTGGCAGTGCTGTTAAAATTTGGGATGCACCTCCAGGACAGCCCTGGGGACTGTGGGTGGACCAACCATAGGGATGCCATAAAGTGCAGGTTGGGTTTGTACCTAAACCTGGGCTCCGCCCCCGGTTTCCGATGTTGTCCCCAGCCACATCACCGCCCAACACTTGGTTTCCATCATCACTCGACAAGCCAGGCTGGGGGAGGGACGGGCTATGAAAGCTGTCCCCAGCCCAGCGGGAGCTCTCGGGTTTCCTGAGGGCAGGCAGTGGGTCGCTGTCACTCAGACAGGACCTTGCTGTCCAGACTTGCAGTCCCCAGCTCTAGTCACAAGATCGACTCTGTACCGTTCCAAAATAGCCCAGCCACACTACATACAACTGGGGATCTTCACACCTTCCCTGTGCCAGCAGCTGAATGTCCACTCGGGCGAGCTGGGCACCTTCTCCTTGTGGCACCTTCAGTCCCTTGGCACTGCACGCAGCAAGGAGCCTGGCTCAGCTGCATCCCCAAAGGGCAACCACATGTCCCTGGAAGGCCCCATGCTTCTTTAAGGGAGTGCTGCCTCCACAGCTGATACAGGAGATGTCTTTGAGGTGTAGCTGTCACCCTGGGGCACTTGGAGCCATGCCTGGGTCACTCTGTGCCCGGATGCTCTCCCATCTGCTGCAATCCAATATCCCATCCCAGCTTCCCAGGTACCCAGCTGGGGCGTGCTGCTGAGCCACGTGCTGGAGAGTGGCATGGCTGAGATCTCTGCGAGGTGACCCCCACCCTGCACAAAGACCCTACCACCAAACCCCAAAGCCTTGCAGGGCTGGGCCCAGCTTGGTGTCACCCTGTGTTACCCAAACATCCTTCTACTGGAGAGTGGGATCACCCCTAGCAGGGAAGGGATGGCAATAGGAGGGATGTGGCTGGGTTGTGTGGGATGGATGGAGAAAAACCTTCTCCAGAGGGACCATCAGATCTCTGCAGAGGTCCAGCACTCAAGGAAGGGGTGCAAGGGAACTGAGATGGGATGTGATTGCTTCCCTGGAAATCCCTGCCAGGATCAGAGAGGAGATGACAGGTCACCTCCTCTGGCATGACAGGTCCCCAGTCTCTCCAGACCAGGACAAACCTTGTGCCTGGAGCAAGCCCTGGGAGTGTGGGCAAGGATGGCTGCATCCTGGCTCTGGCAGGAGAGGCAGGGGTTGACAGACACAGCAGCCAGCATCATGCTGGGGAAAACAAAAGCCTTTTGCATCACTGATTTACTACCTTGTTGGAAACCAGGATGGAAAAAACAACATTCCTTAACGCCTGTCCCCATGCAATCCCCGTAGTCCCCAACACCCCATCCTGCCTGTGGGGGCACATGCTGCTGGTCCTGGCATGCAGGTGCCCACACAGAGCTGCACCCTTATCCTTTGCTGGGATCTTGATGGTCTGGTGGGAAGAAGCATCAGGAGAAACACTCAGGGATGGCACAGGGGCTGCAAGGAACCAAGGCAGTTTTCCTGATTAAGAAGTGAGCAGTGCAAGGGAAGAGGAGAACAGTGGCACCCTAGACAGCTGGACCATGTCCTCTCCCTCCTCCACCCCACGGTGGAAGTAAGGGCTGGACGTGGCTGCAGGGACTTTCCTGCATGCCTTTGCTCTGCTCCTCATCCCTTTCCACTGTCATGTGCAATGGTTGAACTTGATGATCTTAAAGGTATTTTCCAACTTAAACAATTCTGTGTTTCCTCCATGTTCAGGGAGGAGAGGACTCGCCCTGGGCTGTCCATCTCTCTGCTCTCAGGCACCAAGGAGGCTAACAGCAGGCTGGGGTGGAGGAGAGGGGCCTGGGAAGGGGGATGATGACAATCCCTTGGAGAGCAGCATGGTACAGGATGGGTCAGAATTGGGGTGAAATACATTTCATACCCTTGCCCAAAACATCTCATATCAAGCCCTGGTGGGTGTTTGCACCTGTTCCACTTCTCTGGGGGTGCTTTTTGTTGGGTTACAGCACTCAGCATACTCAGTCCCTTCCTCCGACCATTCAAACCACCTCCCAGCCCCATGCTGGAATTGGCTTCATCAAATCCTTATGCTCCACAGAAATTTACATCCATCAAACATCAGCCTCTGCACTCCAGCTGAGCGACACTGACCTTGCTCAACCCTCCTGGCTGGGTCCAGAAGTCAATCTACTCCTTCCCATCATCTCTAACAGGGCTGTCTAACCTAAGGGTCCCATCAGGACCATCCTGGGAGCTGCCCATACCCCAGTGGCACAGCACAGACCTACACTGGGCAGGTCTCAACCTGTGCTGCCCTTTACTTATCTTGGACCCTGACCTCAACTTCAGCTGCTGCATCCCTGGAGCTGAGGACAGACCCAGCCCAGCTGTCACAGCTGCCTTCAGCTCTTCTCGGGGCAGTTTTGGGGAGCAAAACACTGAGTTTGCTGAGCACTGCAGACAAGAGGTCACATTGGCTGCAGTCCAGTGGGAGCCCAAGGTGCCACCAAGGTGGGTGGCTCTTCCCAGTGACCTCCAGTCACCACTGCATGGGCACACAGGGCAGTCAATCGGAGCCTCAGCAAATCACTGCAGGAAGCCAGAGACAAAAAAAAAAAAAATGCAGCTTAACCTTTTCAAAGCTCAAATGAAATGTAAAACTGGGGAGAAGACGACCTTAAAGAACAAGCTCAGGGCTGCAAAGCAGACTCAAGCCTCAAGACAGCGAGCCAGCTTGGCAAGATGAGTACCAGTTAGCTCCCCAGCTCCACACATCCCTCCCTGCCCTGGACAGCTCACCTTTGTCATCCATCACACGGGAACGGCCCTGGCTGTGCAGCCACCGGCTCGCCGGCACAGCAAATCCCACCCCCAAATTTCCCCGCAGAGCTCCAGCAGCAGATGCCCAGAGGGAGGGCTGGCACCACAGTGCATTCACGCCTTTCCCGAATGATACCGCCCAACTTTTGCTGGTTGTGATGGTGAATGCTCGTTAATTAAACAAAATCTCACTCCTGGGGGGGAGCACTATGGAGATGGGGCCACCCGTGGTTGTTGGGGTGCCTGGTCTTGTTTGTGCCAAAAACCTGCTTAGGTGGGGAGGGCAGGGAAGCCTCCTTCAGCGGTGCTGGGGCTCATCCCACAACCACGTAAGCCCCAAGGAGCTGAGCCTCAACTGACATAAACCACAACCCATTAACTAAGCAAAAAAACCCCAAAGTGCTCAAAAATCTAGTTTAAGCAACTTCTGTGCATTTGGGGCTGCCCAAGCCGGGACAACTGACAACAGAAGCATCTCAGCCCCCTGAGGTCCAGGGGCTACTGAGCTTCCCAGGATATCCCAGGGTCCAGCACAGTGTGAGCTGCTGCTTGATTTCACAGCCAGGTTTGGTGCTGTCAGAGCCCCTCCACTATACCCCAGGCAGATAAACAAGGGGCCATGACCCAGGGCTGCTGGGATCACAACACACGACCTGCCCACGCATAGGTCGAAGGTCAATGGCAGAGCCAGTGGCTCAGCTGAAGTTTTCTGAGCCCCAGAAGCCCTGTCCCCCTGATGTGACCCCACCACCAGGCGTCTCTGAAGCCCTAAAGCCACGACCCTGGACAGTGCCTTGGTCCCCACCCCTCCCCAGAAAGGCGGGATAGGACCTGAAAGGAGAGATGGATGCATGTAGTCTGGGGACCAGCAGGATCTGGATAAAGGACATTTTAGCAGCGTTGTGAGAAGATAGGCACTGTGTGCACCTAAACACAGGGTCTGGATCTGGTCTCTCTGAGCCCCACTGGCAGCACTTGGGCTGGTCTATGGGAAACAAAGAGCATCCCGGGGAGGGGGCTGTTTTCTTTCCAGCCCAGGAAAGCAGCCAAACCTCAGCACATGCCCATTCCCAGGCCTTGGCTCCAGTGGCACAGCAGGCTGGTGGCCTTGGGACACGAGGTTTGCTCCCATCCGGTTTGCCCAAGGCTGTGAGGGTGGGGGTAGGCAAAGCAGGAGAGCAGGGTCCCCAAGGCCAGGACATGGCCACCAGCCATCCTTACTCAGAGGAGTCCTGGAAGAGTCCCTGTGCAATTTGTAATGCAGGGGAAAACGGGCAGGAATGGGCAGGAGGTGGAAGGGGAAGGGTGCAGCTGGGAAGCATTTTAAGATGGGGCTGTGCATGCATGAGCGACAGAAGCAGCATGTGTGTGTGTGCTCAGCAGTCTGGCTCTCGTTCTGGCAAAAGTGCTTGTGCAGTAGGAATAAACATGCCGAGGACACATCCAAGCCAGTGCAAACAGCCCCTGACCGAGCTGCTCTCTCCCAACCCTCTTGTTTTCTTTCTCCGTTTTTCCTCTCCTCTCTTAACCCCTTCAGGAGCTCAGGGGAGCAGTGCTGGTAGCCCCAGAGGTTGCTGGAGCCAAACCTCGCAGACCCTTCTGACCACAAGGACGGGCTGCCCCTGCAGAGAGGACACGGTGTGGTGGCTGGGTCCCCCCGGGGTATCAGTATGGCTCTGCTGCTACCAAGCCCCTTGCCAAGCACTGCTTTCCCTCTTCTTCCCCCACCCTTTAGCATAGTCCCACAGCATCTGATCCTCTCTCCAGAAGCCCTGGGGGGTCTTGGGGAAAAGGGCTCTCCCTCTTCAAAGCCCAAGCCCACCCCAGCCAAGAGCAGGCTGGATGCTTGCAGAGAGGCACGACGTCCCGGGCAGGACTGAGGAGCCAAGAGAGCCTGCGTCTGGTGGAAAACATGCCAGGGGTCTTGGGGAAGACCACCTCCACCCTCCGTTTTGCCAGGAGGACTCTCCATCCTGGAGTTTGCAGATGCCTGTGCTGGAGGATCACGTCCTGTGACATGGCTCTGTCCCTGCGGGCACTGAGAGTCATCCCTGGCCAGCATCCTGCTGGGACAGTTACAAAGCCCAGGGCAGCTCTGGTAAGTCCACAGGGATGCTCGTATTCGCAATACTCACCTCTTTCCCCTTCCCTTTTCTCCAGTGGGGAAGCAAAGCTCTCTGCTCTCCATGTGCTCCAGCCATGGCCAGCGGGGTCAGGTCCACGGTGCCCCCATCGCACCCAGACCCCAGAGTCCCAGTCAGGAGATGGGGGCCAGTAGAGCCCAGGTCTCCTCGTCTGTTCTTCTCCAGCCGCACCGCGCAGGGCAGGGTGAACGGGTGGGAGAGGGGCGGGAGAAGGGGAGTGGGGAAATGAAACTTTAATAGCACAGAGCCCCTTTTGTTTCCAAGCATATGGGATATTTCATACATACTGAAGGCATTAACCACCTATATTCTTCAAGCACTCACAGAGGCTGGAGAGTGGCCTCGCGCTCAGCGCTGGGGCACGGTGTTTGTCCCGGGGGGGCTTGAGCCGGCAGCTGGGGCCCCTCTACCCCAGCACCCCTTCCTGTGGGGAGGGGGAACTGTTAATTACAGCTTGGAAAACTGCTGCGCTTCATTCAACTGCATGATTCTGCCCCTCCAATAGAGCTGCCAACCCCCCCAAACTCAAGTCAGGAAAGGGGTGTCTGTGTTTTTGAGACATGCTGCATGTCCCTGCCATGGAGTGAGAGAATCAACTCCATTGTTCTTGGAGGTCTGAGACCCCTTCCCATCTTGGGGGCACAGCAGATCTCCAGTGGTCTCATGGAGCTGTGACTAACAGTAGCAGAGAGGGGCTTGGGAGAGCTGGAAGTGTATCCCCTCTGCCTGCACCCTGAGGACATGAGAGCATCCTGGGGAGCAGAGAGCAGGCAAGTTGGTGGCGGGGGGGGGATGGAAAATATCTGTGTTAGATATCCTCATGCTGTTCACCCCTTTCCCCTCATGGCACCTAGGGACAGACCACAGTCCCTGTAAAACAAGGTGACACCACCCAAATAGGGAAGGGACATCTCCAGGTCCCTAGCACAGAGGGGGTGGCTGTCATTGCTCCCTGCAGATCCCAGCAACCACCTCAGTGTGGGACATCTGGGATCCCTGGCATTGCATCCCTCCTTTATTCTCATAGAGGAGATGTTAGCTTCAACCTTCTGGGTAGGATTGGGCATCAGCTGGTGGCAAATCCCGAAGTGAGGTTTGAAACAGAGAGGATGGCTGATGTGTTCCGATTTCCCCAAATCGTGTGGACCCGTCAGCACTGGGAACCTTCAGTGGAGCCCACCCTTTTATCCCCAACACCCACAGGGGCTCCCAAAGCAGGTTCTCTTTCCTCAGCCCTCATGTTTTCTGCTGGCCAGGCTGGGTAAGGCACCAACCCAGCCTGGCCAGGGTGAAGAGACACGTTGTCTCTTCTACCATGCGGTTGCAGCTCAGCCCATCCCCGAGTCCCCAGCCCCGTGCTACGCAGGGTGCCCGGTAAATCGGGACTTTGTCCGGTGTTTATCCAGTCACACTCTAATTTGAAATAAAAAACACAGCCAGTAAAAGGCCTTTATAGCTCTTCAGAGCTCGTAAACCTGCAGTGCTGGCGGACAGGGGCCAGCTGATCGGGGGCCGCCAGGAAAATTTATTGCAGATTTTGGTAAGTTAAACATGAGAGCTCTGTGAGCCCCGGGAAGGGTTTGCTGAGCAGCTCCCAGTGGCAGGGACAGAACAAGGGATGCTTTATTGGGAAAGGGAAGGGGAGGGCTTGAAGGTCTCACCCAGACCCATGGTTAACATCAACCCAATTTTAGACCTTCTCATTTCTAAGGCAAGGCAGGCTTTGCACAGCCTGGATCCAGAAGCCCTGGCATGAGGATGCATCCAGGCTGCCTGTCCTGCAGACATGAGGCTGCATTGCCCAGGGATGCCGGCAGTCCTCACAAGCATCCCTGGGGTGATGGCCAGCAGAACTGTGCCCATACCTCATCACTCCATGGCCTCTGGCTTGGTGGGTGACCTCATGGCAAGCTCTGTCATGGGGCAGGAAGAGCTGGGAAGGGGCAGCCAAGCTTGTCGTGGGAGTCAGGAGAATTTGGAGAGAATGAGAGGAAGCGGCTGGGGTGGGGAGCATGCGAGGGAAGGCGAGTAGAGGGAGGGAAGGCATTTTTTCCTTGCCAGTGTCTTGGCTGCTTCAGTGTGAACTGCTATAAATTTGTTCCTTATCTCTCAGTCCATTTAATGTTTTCATGAAAAGAAAATACCCTGCAGGAAAAAAACCCCTGCTGATAAAATATCCCTTTGGCATTTGGAGCAATGTTAAATGTCTCTAATCAGTGGGGTCTGGGACTCAGGGCACTCTCAGGGCTGGCAGGGAATTGGGAAGTTGTGGAGATGAGGCAATGCCTGGAGCAGGCTGGCCCAGAGCCCTCCAAGGGTGTGGGAGGTCAGCATCTGCATCTCTGAGTGCTCCTTGCACTGTGAGAGGGGGCAGGGAGAGCTGCATGGAGGGTGATGTGGTGGCTGCTGTGGGATAGCAGTGGCTATAGTTGGGATGGCTCCAGCCCCAATGTCTTGTAGGCTCTGACACCTCACTGGGGACAGACTAAACCAAATACTGCCAGAAAGTGGGAATCCAGGAGGCAAATTCTGTGGGAATAAAGATACGATTCCAAGTCCTTTTTAGCTGCCCCCTAGGGACAAGCAGGGCAGGCAGAGCCATGTGCAGTGCCATGGACACACACATTGCTTAGCTCCTCTAGCATCCACAGCCCTCGTCTGTGCCTGGACCCATGGAGAGGCTGGGCTGGAGCCCCAAAAGCCCTGTTTGGCTGGAAGCATCCCTACCCAGGAGACCTGGCCCAGGGACAAGCTGCTCTTCTGATTTACTGCTGCAAATGCAAATCCTTCAGGAGCTTCCCACCACACAATCATGTTGTCATGCTAGGTCAGGCATGATGGCACAAATCCACCCCCTTGGAGCATCCCCCTGATCCCTATGCTAATCACCCCCTTAATCCCACTGAAGACTGGGATGCAGGGATGGGGGTACCAGCTTGCAACTGCTAGGCATGAGCATTCCTTGATGCAGGATCAGGCACTCTTGGTTAACCAGTGCTCCTGTAACATCTGGGCATTGAGCTATGTCCATGAAGTTTCTTTATCCCTTCTAACACCAGGTGCTGTGACAGTTATGGTCTCACACACTGTTGGCATGCCCCTGGCCAGGAGCATCCCAGAAAAAGGCCATCCCTGCTGGGCAAGCAGCCTGGGACCAGCGGAGCCACAGCATGTGAGCCTCTGAGGCACAGCTTTGCACCCAGACGGGAAAACAAAGAAGCAAGAAAAAAATGTGACTGCAAAGGGGATTTTTCAGGGTTGGAGGAAACAGTACCATTTTCCTCTTTTTAGTTTTTTTTCTTTTTCGTCCCCCTTTGCTAATGTTTCATTTTGTATTCCAAGAGATCAGAAAAGCCATTTCAAATGAAAAAAAATCAAACCCTTCTGTTTCAACACACTCCCTGGCCCCACATCCTCACACACTAACACACCCACATACCAAGTTTCCTCCCATACACAACCCTGGTCCAACCAAGGCTGTTTCCAGGAAGTGTTTCTCCTTCGCCAGCTCCATATCCAAGCATCCCACCTTCCCTGCCAGTCCTGCTCTAGATCCCATTCTGCCATCCCCATTCCCTCACTGCAGGCATTTTCTCTCACATCCATCATGTGGAAATAGGATGTGCATTTTGGTGCCAAAACACGCACAGCAGCAGCGCCTACACGGCTGCACAGAGCTCCCTGTGTTTTGGTGGGTAGCACAGTTGGCTTTTGTGGGCAGGTTTTGGCTGTACCTGGCTTGGTGGGGAGGAGCCAGGAGCTGGCACTTGCCATCAACTGTCAAAATTGGTGTTGTGCCAGGTGTTTCACTCTTTGCTTGAGCATCTGCCTGTGTGCACACTCTTGCCTTTCTGGGGGGAATTTTTGTGCCTTTCAGAGGAAAAAAACCAAACATATTTTGCAAAGTTTTGGGTTTCTTGGCTTGTGGGGTGGACTGGCAGCACCACTGGAACGCTGGAGACATCATGGCATGACAGTGGATGTGTATCAGCCCTGGGCACCCAGCATCCTCCTGACAATGGGTTTGGGCAACCTGGGGCTGGAGACACAAGACTCCTGGGGTCTCACCCCTGCAAAGGTCCCAGCCCTATCTCCCCAGGGTGTCCAGCACAGCCCTGCCTCCATCGCTTTTCCTGCCCTCTGGAAGAACCCCTGGTCCTGCCGCTGTCTGCCTCTGACGCAGTCGGCTTCGCTTCCAGACAGGCTGCACTACCCTAAGCCCATACCAAAAGAAAGCCCCTTTGTTTGACTCAGCAAACTGGGCCTACGCTGCCAGCTGACCCCACTGCCCCACACTGACCCCCACCACCCAAAAACACAGGCCTTGCTGTCCCATGGGACAGGGTATGCACAGGGACAGGCACGGGGCAGAGCCCAACTCTGCCTCTCGGGTCAGGATCACTGCCTGAGGATGCTGGGATGGGTTGCAGGGGGTGCATGGGTATGGAGCAGCTATATAGAAGGATGGGCAGATAGATGGAAGGATGCTCCACAACTAAATCTCTCATCTCATGGTTGTTTGAGATGAGCAAACCCATCAGTGGGAAATACCAAAGCTGCCAATCTTGCCAAGGCAGGAGAGGGGAGCAAAGACAGAGCTGAACAAGCTGCTGCTAATGAGAAGCAGGTGGAGAGCCCAGCCTCACCTTCCCCTAGTCCTCTCTCACCTCTCAGGGTCAGTTTGTATTTTCTTAAGTCCTGATTGCCAAGAAATTGGAGGCTTGTGTGCTGGTGAGGTCTGGTTAGCTAGTGGCTGGCCTGGGTAGAGAGCCCCAGTGCCAATGAGCTGGGTTATGGGCTCTGAAGCAAAGGGAGCCAGACAGGAACCGGGTTTAAGGTTTGGAACAGATTGATGGGGGTCTCTGGCACCTCACACCTAGGCTGAGCATGGCACAGTACCCACGGAATGTTGCTTGCCCTGCCCCTGCTCTGATGGGAGAATCTCACATGCATCAGATGGGGAACAGCAGCAACACATTCAGCAGTGCTCGGCTCAGCCTTGGTTTTCACACAGGAGAAGAGGAACCCCGAGCTGCTGAGCTGGGGAGGAAACGAGAGCAGAAGAATGTGATAAACAGCTGTACAGCCAGGCCCTGGCTCTGCACTGCTCCCGCCGTCGCGGGTCGGCCCCTCAGACTGTTTATGGAAAGCCCAGTTTGCCGAGAAATCCATCTCCCGTTTCCTGTTGATTGCTGGAAGCCAAGGTCCATGCTCAGCCAAGGGCTGCCGCTGCCCGCGCACGTCTCAGTAACACAGAGGACAGGCTGAGCCCAGCCCACCTCACCTACGTGTCCCTGGGGATGGGGTCTAATGGTCCCAAGGGACCGGGAGCTGTATGCTCCTGGGAGCACATTGAAGCTCTTGAGTGAGACAGGGTATCCGCAGCCACTCTAGGAGCCGCAGGCAGGAAAGGGTTGGGAGCTCTCCCTGAGGCTACTCAGCACCAAGAGGGTGCAGGCATGATGCTCACTTCCACCTGCAAGGATCCAGTGCTGGTAACATCCACTCACTTCCAGCAACCACTCCTTGAGCCCTCACTGTGTGCAAGTATCCACTAAGCATTTCTGAGCCCTTTCGTCTGAGGACAATTGACGGGTCCCTCCCTTCCCTCCCTCCCTGCTTGCTGGCCCTGCTTGCTGCCTATACCCAGCCCCACTGCGTGCAGAGGGAGCTCACATCTCTGCATAAGATCACTCAAGGCCAACACCATTGTTGCTGAAGCCATACCAGGAGGGAGCAGGGCCAGAGCCAAGGATGATGCTGCCATTGACTGAGTCATTGGCCTGAGGAGCCAAGCCCGGGTGCTGACCTGAAATCCAGCTGATTTTTTTCCTCTGAATCAGGGCAGGGAGAAAGGGAAAAAGGCTGGGGGGAGGGGGAAGCAATGAGTGGGGTCAGACTGCTCAAATCTCCTGTTTTCAGCTGCTCTGTAGGGAGATGAGGCCAATGCAATGGGCAGGGTGATGGAGAAGGGCTGCAGAGATGTGATGGGGGCAGTCACACCAGTTGCCAAGGGAGTGTGTGCCCACGCTCTGGCTGCACTCATCACAACTAATGCTTGGAGGAGGAGAAAGAAGGGAAAGAAATGGCAGGAGCTTCCCACACCTTCTGCCAGGTCCCCTCCATGGACTGGAATCCCCATCAAGGCAGGGATAGGGGTGCTCACCCAGTATGTGCCTCCCCCAGCCTCAAACACATGGCCAGATCTGAGACACTCCCCCCGGGACCATCGCATCCCAGCAGCCCTGGGGATGGGCAGAGCTGGAGCGTAGTGGCAGAGTTGGTTCCTGCTGGCCAAGGAGGAACCCCCAAAATCACCCCTGAGTGGCCAAATGGGCAAAAGGAGACCACCCCATAGCTAGCCAGGGATGTTTCTCCCCCTCCTCTCTCCTTCGCCCTCCCACAGCCTCTGCCTTGTTGCAATACTGCCTTCCCCAAATCTCTCAGCAATAAGATTACCCCCAAGAGCTCCCAAAGTGGGGCTGTGTGGGTGGGAAGCCAAGACCCCTCCCATCATGTCCTAGCCAAACCCCAGCAGCAATCACTGTTGCAGGAAATTGTGTCTCCAATCCTTCCATAGGGCTCCACAGGCCCCCCCCACCCCCAGAAACCCCAGCACTGGAGCCACTGGAGGACACCTACTCCTAGACCCACCCCAGTCCCAACCCCCAGGCTGCTCACCAACAAGCAGGGAGGGTCCATCAGCCCAGCCAGGGAGCAAGGGGAGACTGTCACCCATGTGGCCACCAGCTGCTTGGAAATCTTTCCCTAGCTCTGGGTCATAAGTACAGATTTTTATAATTATTAGACTTAGTAATTTACCGTAAAATATTTATTCTGGCTCATTCTGAGGCATTTGATTCCTGTTGCGTCTGTATTGTTTTTGGGGGGGAGGGAGGGGGCAAGGGAAGGCCCACAGCCACATGGGGCTGGATGCTCCTCTCCCATCATGTATAAATAGCCATCTGGATGTGTGTGGCCCAAGGATGAGACCCCAGCAGCAGCCTGGAGCAGGGGTCTGGCTCGCTGTGCTGCCCCACACCCCCTCCCTACTGCAACACCCCCACAAAGGCCTCCATAGACCCATGGGCTACACACACCTTCATGTCATGTGGCTCCCCCACAGTCCACCCTGCCTGATGGGACCTCATGCCAGTGCCAGAGTGGTCCCCAAGGACAGCCTGTTCATCTGCACACTTGGAACACCCCTCCAGGGATGTATGCAGCAAGTATCAGCAGGTCTTGCAGCATCAGCAAGTCTCATAGCATCGTCCACCCACTCAGCTCACTGGACCTGCCATTGAGCCCCAGGTGGGCAGGCAGAGCACCTTCCCAGTGTCCCTGGGGATGGTGTGTCACAGGGGAGCATGTGTGTGTGGCAGTGACATTGCACAGGGGTAGGACCAGCTGCAGGGTCTGGCTGTGGCACTGCCATCTGGCTGCACAGCACCCAAGAGGCCACCAGCCCTGCCGGATATGGGGTGGGGGAAGGATGGATGCGATGCCCAGCATGGAAGGGGTGATAGGGGGAAAGCATCCTGGCAAACGTGGATGAGGGTAGGTGGATGGAGGTGGCAGTGAAGGATGAGGAGCTGGAGGGAACTGAGGGACTCCCTTGGGTGGTGGGCAGGGTAGGCTGCTCATGCCTGGCTGTGCAGGAGGTCTGGGAAGATGGGGACTGAGAGAGGCTCTCAGCTGCACCGAGACTCCCAGCCAAGGGGCGAAGATACCCCCAAGCTCCTTCCACACCCACTCCAGTGCTGGCACTCATGGCATGGTTCTCCAAGCCCCAGTGGTTCTGGCAGCAGTGGCCCCCACAGTGAAACTCAACCCAGATGTGTGACAGCAGGAAACCCTTTAACATTTCCCTCCTCTGTATCTAGAGCTGGAAGCTCCAGCAGTCCTGACTACTGAGTTTCTCCCCTCTCACTCCTCAAGTGCCCTGAAAAGCAGCCACAGCTGTTCTGGGGAGGGACAAGGACAGGGACTTGCTGGGGATGCTCCAGGACCTCTGGGCAGTGTGAGGTCTCTGGGAAGGCAGCATCCCTGCCTGGGGCTAGCAGCAGGGCAGAGGCGAGCAGCTTCCCAAAAGTAAGCTTTGCACCAGTAAGCAAACAGCAGCAAGTCCTTCCAGGGCTTCAAAAGAGGAGGAAAAGTATTAAAATGCTTGAACTCTATATATTATGTGGATTGTTACACCTTCAGAGCAGTGCCAGTCCCTCAGTGGTGGGAATGTGCTGGTACCAGCATAATTTTTGTTGCTCCCTGAGCCTGGAGAAGTTCTATCTGCATTCACATGGTGAGAAGCTGGATTTGCTGAATGAGAAGCTGCCAGGACAGCTAGAGCCACCTGCATCTTGTTGCCCTTTGCACATCCTCAATGCCTGGAGCCTCATTTAACATCTGCCTTTGCCTTTCTCCAGGGCTCAGCATCACCTCACAGCCCCCCCTCATCTTCAAGCTGCCCTGAGCCTCCTGACCCAGCCTCGCTCTGTCTGCCTCCCAGCTGTCCCCTGCATAATTAAACCAGGCTTATCAGCCCCTATCTTTTTCCACTCATGCAAAACCTGCTGGGGTCTAGCTTTGCCAGCCAGCAGCACTTGCATGAGGAGTCAGAAGACATTGGGACACCCCTTCAGTGCCGATCCCACTGGTGAGAAAGCCACAACTCCTTGGGGAGTCTCATTCCTTTGGGAACTGTAGCTGCCCCCAGTCCATGCCCCGCCCCTGGCCACTCTGCGGGGGGACAACCTGCTGCTTCCCTGCCCCAAGACCCCCAGGAAGCAGCCCCAGTTCCCCCCTGCGCTTGGAGCCACTCTGACACCTGGTTTTAATAATAAACAGCACGGGATGTGGGACTGGGATGAGGGGAATGCTAAGGGAGGCTTCATGGGGCTGGGGGGAAGGGGTCCAGCTCCCAGCAGACCCCCCCATGGGGTTACAGCTCTGAGCTGCCCATCACCACATCTCCTCTTTAAAACAAATACCACTGACAGAACTGGGTTAACTATAGCCACCAAAAAGCTGGGATTAAAGGAAATTGGTTATAAAACGATTTTCCCTGGTGGAAGAAACATCTTTTTGTCATCTCTCCTTTGACATTTCAAGTCTATTTTACATCTCCAGCATTTTCTGATTTAGACTGTGACATTTAAATGGGCTGTTAGTATTTACACTCTTCAGTGTAAATATCTTCTATATAAATGTCTTCTAATGTTTAGAAGATGTTCTATACATTCCTATCTTCAAATCAAGACCTATATTTTTTTACAGGAAAATGTACAACTTCTACAAAAAGATTTCCAGTGGCTCTGTAATCCAGGGGTAGTTGAACACAATATAAACACATTGGCATGTTTCAGACACCAGGATTTAGCATTATTTTGTCACAAAGTGTAAATATGTCACTTCAAAATCACGAGAGGCGTTAGAAGAAATATTTTGCATGGCTCTTATTCAAGGACTTGGTGACTTGTGCTGTCCCCTCCCTGACTAGGCACCATCCCTTCTCTGGTCACAGGTCCCACAATGAGGATGAAGTCAGTGTCAGGGCTGGAGATCCAAGGTCACTTCCAGCAACTGCAAGGGTCATGCAGAGGGACATAGCTCTCCCGCAGGTCTGGCATGGCCACTGTCCCCTCACACCATGCAGCACTGCTGGGTGACACCACACAGGGTCTAAGGAGACTTTCAGCTACTCCAAATCTGACTTTCTCTGAGGGTCCCACCATCCCAGCAGAAGCCTGACCAATACGGCTCCAGCAGGGGCAGCCCCTGGCCACGGAGAGGGAGCAGCCCACAGGCATGGAGGGTTTGAAGTACAAGCAGGGACGCTGCCTGGGGCTCCTGCTGCACCTAGGGCTCCTTGGGCCATCCAGCCCCTGGCCCTTGCCCAGCTGGGCACAGATTTTGCCCAGCTTGCACATTTTCAGCAGATGCAGAAACTAGAAAACACCACCAGTGCCAAGGCAGGTCATGTGTGAGGGGGACAGAACCTTCCTCCCCCAGGCCTCTTCTGTCACTGTGGGAGTCTCCTCATCCTCCCGGTCTCTCTGGGGCCATTGCAAAGGGCTGAGCTGTGCTCCTAGCCCCATTAATTAACAAGCAATTAAGTCAGGGCCAAGCTGGACAACAGCTGGTCCCACCTGGGGCAGCCCAGGGCTGGGACAGGGGTGGCATGTCACCCAGGGCTGGATAGGGACAATGGAGGCCAGCCCTAGGCACAGACCCACGGCTCTCTGCTTGGGAACGCTGGGAAGGGAACCACGGAGTAAAGGCACAGGGTGCACGGCTTGGCTTTGCTCCAGCATGGCCAAAAATTAAAAGCCTCCTTGTCCAGACAGGCAGCTCCAGGGGTGCAGGCAGAGGCAGGCAGCCCCCTGTTCTCCCCTCACAGCCCCCTCTCCTCGGGCTGGCGGCTCCGGCGGCACCACACATCGTTTGTCACTCCGACAGGTTCCAACAGACCCGGCTGGGATTAATTAGGCTCCGTCTTCGTTTCCTCCAGCGCTTCGCTGGGGCTGCGGAAGGCGGTGGGGAGGCAGCAGACAGGAGGGCAGGCTCTGGCAGGCACCGACTGGCTTGTCGGATGGGGCGAGAAGGCAAGCAGGGAGCCCCTTGTCCCCCCCAAATCCCTGCCCCAGCGCTAAGGCAGTCGGTGCTGGATGGCGTCCCGGCTGGCTGTGGGAACACGAGGCTGCCGCGCAGCATGGCTGGATCCAGGACTAGACGGCTGCTGCCACCTCGTGCATGGAGGGCTGCTCCCACACACCTCCCCCTCCTCCCCAAATCCCTCCAAAAGATGAGCCCAAAAGTCCCCAGAGGCTGATGGGACGGACGCCCTCGGGAGGACTGGATCGTTCCAGCAAGGAGAGAAACAGACAAGAACCAGCAAGTAAAACCAGAGCCCCCAATTTATTAGCAGTTGGTTCATCAGGACTTTACAGCAGTGCCCAGGAGCCTCCCAATGAACCCTACAGAGGGGCTGAGGGGAGCTGCAGCCCCCCCCCAGCCCCATGCACGGCTACAGGGGCTCCTTAAAATAACTGGGTGTGAAACAGGGGGGGGTTCCCCTCTGTCACCCACGGTGAAACACCACATTCCTCTGCCCCATTCTGAAGGCAAGGGCAGGATACCAGGTACCATGTCCATCTCCAGCAGCAACTGCTGCCATCCCATGCCCTGTGAAGCAGCTCCATCAGAGGGGAAATTCGGGCCCTTACCCCAGTAAACCTGTGATGGCTCAGTCTCGTTTGCCAGCCCTGGCAGCAAAATCCAGGGGATATGGTGGGAAAGGCAGAGCCAGGGCTGAGGCTAGGTACGGCACCACTGGTATAAAGACACATCTCCGTCTGGGAAACCAACCCATTTCCCCACTGACCTTCCTCCACGTCACGTGTAACAACCAAAGAGACCACGTAAAACTCTCAGGGTTTAGGTACAAATTCTGGCACTGAAGAAAAAAACAACCCCCTGCAAAAGAGGAACGAAACGAACCTCTCCCACCCACCCCCCCAACATTATTAAAATACTTTCACTTTTAATATTCAAGAGGTTTGAAGTTCTCAGCATCCTTCCAATTGCCATTATCCCGACGTTTGCCCTATCCCCAGGGGCTGGCTCTCCTCCATGCCAGGGGATGCTGGGCACCGCTCAGCTTTACCACAGGAAACACCACGTGTGTACAAGATTGCAGGGTGGGCTTGGGGGGACAGGGCCAGCACACCGGGGCCAGCACATGGGCCCCTTTTCTCCTGCTCTGCTGCAGTCCCACTGCACTGCCCATGGAGGGGAAGAAAGAGGTTGAGGAGCTTGAAAACAAACGGAGATGACAAAAGAAATTGTGCCCGAGGCTTTGAAAGAAAAGGTGCCTCGTTCACAGCTTTTTCAAGCAGGTGTCAGGGGAATCCAGCAAACTCTGGTTTCTTGCCACGGGGATGATGGCAGGAGTGGGTCAGGGTCCCTCCATGCTTTGGGTCTCCACCAGCTCCCTTCCTCTGCTCCAGCTCAGCAAAGTCACCTCTAGCATTCCCAAAGTGGCTCCTCCACCCTTGGACCAGGAGGTAAGGAACAGCTGACACTGCCCTCAGGAACCAAAGGAGTTTGAGCCCATTTTAGACAGAGAAAGAGGGAATTTGTGCCACTTCCCCATGTTAGAGCAGGGCAGGAAGGGACCTTGTCTTTTGAATTCCTCACCCCAGAAATTAAAAAGGAAAAAAATAAAACGAAAGAGAAAGGGGTGTGGGGTAGGCAGGAAGTGGCAGCGCAGGGACCACAGTCAGGCTGCTGCTCGTGCAGCCTCCAGCACAGGCTTCTGCTCTTGGGGTCCCCTCCAAGGCCACAGCCAGGTATTGCTGAGGAAGGTCTCACTGGGTGCAGGGCTCGGCCCCACTCAGGTATTGCTGGGTGGGTAGTGGGCAGCAGCTACCTGGTGCTCTGCAGTTCCTCCCTCAGCCAGGTGGGCAGCGTCTGCCCCATTTTATAGAGGAGCTTGGAGAGCTCGATGTTGTGGTCCCTGTAATAGTCCCTCAGGAAGGCTCGTGACTGCAACAAGAGAACAGAAGAGACAGTCAGGGGGACCAGCCCTGTGCCCACTGTCCTGCTCAGGACTGTCCAAGGAGGCTTTCTGCATACTCACATCTGAATCCATCTCAGGGTACTTCCTCCCTTTGCTCTTTCCCAAGCATTTTGTTTTCCCTCCATCCAGAAGCTGGCACCAGAATCCTTTCTTTGGGTCAAACCTGCAAATAGAGCTCATCTTGTTATTGGCCACCTGGTACAACAGGTTCCCTGTGCAGTGGCACAGTAAGCAGCCTGCCAAGGTTCATTCATCACTGCATTACCCTGCTGAGGGAGATTTATGTGGGTTTAATTATTATTTTCTGTGGCACCTTCAGCCCTGGACGCCCTCCAGAGCCCCATGGCACCCAACTGCAGACTCAGAGTGGCCATGTATATAGGCAAGCTGTGTGCAGAGGTAATTACTGTTGTCCTAGGAGCTTTGGAGGCTCCTGCTTCCCACAGTGGAACTTAATGTCTGGAAAGCTGAGAGCAAGGTGACACTTAACAGAGGTGCCGCATGGCCAACAGCAAGAGCTGCTCTCCAGAGTGTGTGCATGAGGAGCCACGGTGCCAGGGCTCAACACCACCACGTGTAGCATGAATGCACCTCTGAACTCTGCTCCAGGAGCCCAGGAGCTCCTGGGCTGCCTAGAGTGACACCACTGTCCCTGCCATGGTGTCTGGATAAGCACAGCAAAGCAGGGCACTTGTTGAACGTTATTGCTGATTGCAGCTACCCCAAGTGCAGGTCACAGCAACAAGGGGCTGCTGTTCTGGCTTCATGGTAAAAATCTCATCAAAACCAGCTCTGAAGTGAGACCCAGGACTGGGGACTGCCCCAGGACAGCGCTGGGTAACCCCAGGAACACGCCACTGCACTGGGAGCAGGCTGGAGGAAGGAGAAGCCTGGGGAAGGACTCACGCCAGGGTCTTGTGATAATCGATGAAGTTGGTCACACCAAGGAATTTCTGGACCGTCTCCATCACTTTGGCAGGTTCTGTTCGGAGCAGCTTGCCATCAAGGACCAGGATCTGCAAGGAGCAAGGCAGGGCAGTGAGATGCTGATAGCTCCTAGCCCTGCTCTCCTGGGGAACAACGTTGCCTTCATAGCACTTGTTTCTGTTTTAGAGCCAAATCTGCCATTAGCCTGCACAAGGTCCCCTCTGGAATGCTAATGTGCCCCAGTGTTCACTTACACTGGGTGCTGGGAGATGATATGCAAATAAAAGCCAGGGCCATGATCTTTTCAGGACAACATCAGAGCTTCTGCTGAGGGCCATCCAATCCATGGCCAGCCAGGACTGCATCACAGCAATTTACACCAACAGCAGAAAACTACCAGACTTCATATAAAGTTAAACAATAAACAATAGTGGAAAAATCATTCAGGTACCTAGTCCATACACTGCCAGCAGTGCTGTGCTGTGGGGTCCATTTCCCTGACAGGCAGCTTGAACCATGGGCAGCTTTTCTCACTTACTTTTGACTCTGCCAAGGTCATGTGAGAGGCGTGTGCCCCTGCAAAGCCACCCAAAGCCCTCCACCCCACATCTCCCTTTCAACCCTGCTTTGCCAGAGAACCAGCACAAGGACATCTTTCTGCATCATCCATCATCAAACTCACAGTACAAGGACTTACTTCTTGCACAATATCTCCCCTCTGCCTCTTCTCCAAGTACTTTTCCTCTTCCTGACATGGTTTTTAGGGTATAAGAAAAACAGCTCTCATGGGAGCACCCTTGCTGCTGACTTTGGACCCAAGCTTTCTTCCTCTTACATTCTTGCTTGGGTGAGGGAGGTTCCCCAGGGTGCTGCTACTGTAGGACTGGGGTGCTTCCATCCCTACCTGGTTAGCGTGGTAGCTGTTCAGCCAGCGCTCGATGTGGGTGGCATACCAGCCTGGCACCAAGCAGCGGTTCTGCAGGGTCCGGAGCTTGGGAGCAGCCTCGGGTCCTGCTGTGATCACCTCGTGGAAGGTGTATTTCAGGGCAACTGGGTCGTCATGAGCTCGCTGGTGCTGTCAGGCATGAGTGAGGCAGGTTTGTTCCTGAGGCAACCCCAATCCTAGGCTGCCCAAAAGGCACCGTGGCTCCCAGGTCATCACACCATGTCCTCGTTCATCTTGTTCAGCCAAAAAGCACAGTGTCCACAGCCACCCCACTTCCCAAACCAAGCTGACGGAGGGAAACTCCTTGCCCAGCACCCCACAGGGCTGCCCAAGCCAGGGGACAGGCAGAGACAGCCAGCTCACCTGATACCAGGAGTAGGCTCGATCTGCAGGGTTTATGAGGATGGTGATGACTTTGGCCTTGGAGAGCAGGGCTGCAGCTCGTCGAGGAGCCACTTCTGAGTCAAAGTAGTTGGCACTTTTCTCAAAGTAGAAGTCAGAGGTGGTGTTGGAGGGGATGGGGAAGAACTCCATGTACCTAGGGGAGGCACAGTGTAAGGCAGGCAGACAAGCACTATGAGATGTCAGCCAGCACCTCTCCTTGCAGGTGACATCTCAGACACTCTGTACCAAGCCCTAAGCCAGGTCTGACATGCTGCTCCACAATACCCTCCAGTCATTCTGGAGGGCCAGGCCTCACCAGATTGCCCAGGCAGACCCCAAAATTAGAGGGCAGCAAATAAATACAAGCCCAGCTTCTGCCAAGGGCATTTCTGAGTCTTGCCAAGTGGCCTTTGCCTTACAGACAACATCTCAGGGACACAACATGGTGGTGTGACAACCTGAAAGAACAGGGCAGAGCCTGGGTGGGATCTGTTCCACCTTGCAGCATGCAGGTGCCCTCTGCCATGGCTTGTGAGGCTGATGGAAAACCCCATGGCACTGCTGCTCCCAGCTCAGCCCCTGCAATGGGGAGACCTACCAGTCAATGCCCTTGTGATAGTTGTGTCCATTGAAGAACTGTATCTCCTCGAAGGTCTCTGAGCTGGGGTAGTTGCTGCTCAGGTCTGGGTGCATCCCCAAGAAGAGATAAAGGGCAGTCGTTCCTTCAGGCAGACAGACAGAAAACAAGAGCTAAGATGGGCCAAACCTTCCTCTGAGCTCTGCTTCAGGACAGTAGGGCTGAGAGAGGCTCTTTGGGGGAGGAAAAATGGGATGGACACCTGGCAAGCCTCCCTGCATGCTCACAGCACCAAGGGTGAAGGCAATCACCTGTTTTTTGAGGCCCAATGATGAGAAGTTTTGGGAACCGGTCACAGGTCTTTTCTTTGGACCAAATGTCTTTGTGCCGTTTGTCTTCACAGGGATCCTGAAACACAGACAGGGTAGCCTGGATGGAACTGCTCACCACTGCTCAGTCTCCTCCAGCTGAAGCAGACACACAGGGAGGCCATGCTGCTCTGCTGGCAGGGCAAACACTAGGCTTATCTCCAGGTTTATCGGGAAAACTCCTTCCTGGCACCACCCACAGAAAGACAAAGAGGTGAAACATCCCCTATTCCCCCCACTCCATGCACAAGGGCTACCTGCCATAGAGGGTCCTTCTCCTCAGAGAAGATCTGGAAGTATTTCTGTGCCAGCTGCACGGGTGGCAACGTCTGGAGCTTCAAGTTGGTCCAGGAGTTGAGGAAGCGGACCAGGTGCTTGAAGGTGTACAAGCCCAGGCGGTCATTGCCATAATTGGACAGATGGGTCATGAAGATGCTAATCTGAAGCAGAGAGGACAAAGCAGGGGCTAGCAGAGCCTCTCCCAGCACCTGTCCCATCCAAACTGTTCCCATGCTGGCTGAGGACAACAGGAACATCTCCCACAGAGGTGCTAGAGGTCAGCTCTACAAGAGACACCTGTCCATCTGTCCCCAGGCAGCCAGAAAGAAGTACTCACAGGGTTGAGGAGCACAGTCAGGAACAGTTCCCCCCCATTGATGATTTTGTCCAGCTCACTGGAGCCACCAGGGTATTCATTGTAGAAGATAGTGTGCGTGAAGAGGCCACAGGTTTGCCGGGGGAGTACCTGGAGCAGGAGAAAGACATGGATGGAGCAGGCAGAAGAGCCAAGGCAACTTAACAGCCACATGGCATCCTCAAGGCATCCAGGGCTGGGTCCCCTTCTCCTAAATGAAAAAGGGGTCCTCAACCCCTCAGAGGCAAGAATGGGCTCCACTGTCCCTCATCACCCTTGACTTGAACCCTGCTACCCATAAGGCATGGAGTTGGACAAAGAAGACAAAGATTGTCCTCACACAAGCTTCTGCCAAGCAAGAGAAGCAGTGGGCACAGCCCCTTCAAACAGAACCACCTGAGCTGTCCAGTAACCAGCCACTAAGGCTCTGGGATTTGGTGGAAGAAGCAAGAGGAGAGAAGCACCAGAGATAAAAGCTGGCCACCTACCATGATACCATTGTGGATGAAGCCACGGCGATAGCGAGCAGGTTTCAGATGGGGATACTCCTCTGTGCTTGTCACTTTGATGGACCAAACCTGCTTCCAAGCTTCATACAACTGTACGTGGACAGGGTACACACCCGAGTGGTGGGGGGCCACAGCATACCCCATGTCAGTGGGGATGCCATGCTCCTACAAAGAGATTGGGCAGGGGATAACCATGGAGACCCTAAAACCATGTTCCAGTTCAATCCAATCTCTCCCCAGGGCACTGCTCACTCCCAGCTACAAATTTTCTATTTGTTTCTCTGGAGAGCAATCAGGGCAGGGCTATGCCCACACATCCTCCCCTAACCAGGGCTGACTCCATGAAAGGGAGCCCAGGAGCAGACATGCTGGGTGGACACTCACTCCTCTGCTTCACATGGACCATCCTCATCCCTGCCATTTCTGCTGTCACCAACAAAACAACAGCAGCAAAGCTTTTCTGTGGAGAACGAGGAGATACAGCTATACAGGACTGTAAATTGGTTTATATCAGTAGATATGAAACAGCCTGGAAATTCCGAGTTGGACAACAGCCCATCCCAAGTAGGGATGGTCTGGTCTTTCTCTAATTAAGCACCTCTAATTATCAGATAATGAATTCAAGTTAGACTGAAAATCCCTCTCTTAGGCCACCGAACTCAATTATTACTGCCAGCTCTGGCTTTACTCATTTGCATTCCAGACAGCTGTGAGCAAATCAGTTGGTCACAGCATGACCTGGTCTCAACGATGGCTTTATCAGGACCACATAAAGGACTGTCCAAGAGGATGGACAACCCCTTACCAAGCTGAAAGTCAGAGCCTGCCTTTAGAAACTAACCATGCCTCTGACAGCTCGGCCTGCAGAGGGAGTTTCCATCAGCCAGAACCTCCCGGCACACAGCCACCGCTCCAGCATCCCAGCACAGCACCGAATCACACAGGGCCGAGCACCCAACCTCAGGCTCAGTTAAAACCCAGCAGACATCAATTCAAATAGCTGCTTCCTCCTGCAGAGCCATGGATTGGGCCCCCAAATACCCCAGGTCAGGCCTCCACATACCCCTTGACCAGGCAATGTACAGACAATGTCTCCCCTCGAACTGGCACTGGCTGCCACAGCAGCATGTTGGCTGGTACAGGTAAATCCTTTTGCTTCAGGTACTGGCACATAAATGGATTTACCTGCCCAGTTCCAACGTGGAGGACATGACTAAACATCACCAGGTTCCTTTGCTCTGGAAAGCAGAGATTGTCAACTGGGGTCCCTGGGAAGCTTCTTTGCCCCTCTTCTCCCATCCTCCCTCCACCATAAGCACCCCACCAGCAGCATCTTACTCACGACAGCGAATTTCTTGTTTAAGGTCATCTGCTCTGCAAGAACCGACTGGTTGTGGAAGAGGTGAGGCTGCATGTGGCTCCACATGTGGGGGAACCACCAGAACTCCTTCACATAGGAGAGCAGCAAGTCGTCGCCTTCATCCTCAGCATCGGTACCTGCGGGCACGATGCTCACCATCACCACTGGGCATGGAGAGCCAGGGCAAAGGGAGAGGGAGTCCCTCTTGGTGACTGGGTGACAGGGGCAGCTGCGTGGGATGGCCAAGGACCCTCTTGCAGGCCCAACTTTAGCCTCTTTGAGGACCTGTTTGTGCCCCAACTTCAGCTGTATGGCAACAACATGCAAAGTGATGGCCTTGCCCTCCTCACCTGTGTGGAAGAATTTCCCTGAGTATCCCAGGTTGAAGGTGAAGTTTGGGATGTGGGTGCGCAGCTCGTTTTGCGTGTCAAACAGTGCCTGGGAGCCAGAGAGAGAAAGCAAGATCTCCTCAGTATACAGACATGGGGACAGCTGCCACACCAGGGTGAGGACTTGTGTCCCCAAGAGCTTCACACAGGGGCTCCCAGGGCAGGCTCTGGGGCAGGAAGGGTCAACCCTGGAGCATCCCAGAGCAGGCACAAGCACCCATCCCCATGCATCCTCTGTCCACCCAGCCAGGACATCAGAGCCACACCTTGACATCTTCCACTTTCATGCGTGTGCCCTCCTTGCCCACAAAGATATCATCAATGTCCACCAGGATGTAGCGGTCCAGGGGTAGGGAGAGCCTCTTGCCCGTCAGGAAAGAGACAGAGTCCACAAAGACGAGCTTGTGCAGCCAGAAGTTGAGGTTGTTGCCAAAAAGCACCCTCTGGATGCCATCATGGAGACCCAGGTCCTGCATCACAGTGGTGTGCAACGCCGCATCCACACTCATGTGCGGGATGGATTCAGCTGACTTGGTCTTGGCCAGAAGGACCGGCTCGTAGGTGGAGTGGTTGGACTGGAAGACAGTCCAGTCCTCACCGGGGAGCACACCCTTCTCCACCTCGCTGGGGCGTGTGATGTACAGAAGAGGTGATTTGGGGTTGATGCTGCAGTCCTTCAGCGCCAGGTTGGAGTGGAGGAAGAGGGGGAAGCCCTTCAGCTGAGCACTCAGTAGGCTGTTCTCGTTGGCCTGCATGGGGGAGATGGAGGCTAGACGAAATGGGACACTTGGGATGAGTGCCCAGATTGGAGTGTAGGCAGGGACTCACTGCAGGCACTGACAGCCACAGCAAGGTGGGAAGTGGCTCAGCTCCCCCAGAGATCCTGGTGCTATGTCCCTCTCCTTTCTCCCCTGAGTGCAGGATGGCCTTGTCCCTCTCACACACTCAATTCTGCTCACATCCAACATGCAAAACCCCAGCAAGGCTGTCAGCCCTGTACAGGAGAACAGCACAGGGCTGCTGATCAAAATACCTGCTCATGCTTTTGGTGAATGCCAAGCAGGGCAACTGCTGGGAAATGGGATGCTAAAAATGACTGAACTGACCCCAGAGGTGTGCTTCTAGCCCCAAAACACACAGGGGTCGCACAGCATGGGGAGAGGGCCATGGTGGTGCACTCTGCTAGAAACCTGTGCCCCATGCCAGGCTGCAGGCCAGCTCCACACCAACTCAGCCTTCTTGCAGAAAGCAAAGGGAGGTCAAAGTCCCTGCAGGGCAGCAGGACCCAAGAGCCCCCTACTAATGCCCAGCCTGATGCAGGGTTTTGGTTTGCTTCATGCACCTCCTTACCTTGAAGAAGCCAATGATGCCCACTCCATACTCCACACAGTACTTGTCCAGCAGCTCCCGGTTCCAGGCATCCAGGTTGACATACTTGAGAATGTTCTCATAGATGATGAGTGCAAAGCGTCCTCGGTCCTTGTCAGTCAGCGTGGGCATGTCCCCTTTCCCTGGGGCAATCTCTGTCCTGTATTTGAAGCGGCTCGACTCCAAAATGGCCACAATCTCCTGGCCCAGCTGGGAGTAGAGGCTCTCCACAAAGACCAGCACCAAGGGGTCCGTGCGGGAGGAGTCGGCCACCTTAAGAGTCTTCAGCGGCAGCAAACGGGAAGGGGCAACCTTGGGCTCGTCACAGTCTGGCCCTGCCATGTCCCCGGAGGGTTCCAAGCCCCTTTTCCACCCATATAAATAATACGCAGAGACAAAAACACTGAGCAGGCAGAAGGCAAAGAGCAGGAGCAACACCACCTGTGGAGAGAGCTGCCGGATACCCCGCCGGGCCCTGGCCAGCACAGTCATCCTTGCATCTGCGGGGTGAGGTGGGGCGCCCCTCTCCCCTGCCCACCCCCTCCCCTCACGAGCCCCGGGGAGGGGAAGAAGCAACCAACCAACCAAGAAAAATAGGTAAAATAAAACTGACTACTACTAATAAATTAAAACACTAGCAGGCTGCCTGTGCAGGCTCTCTCCTCGCCAGCAGTCCAGCGTCCCTCGCCGTCCGCTTCATGTCACCATGGCAGATGCACCGAGAGTCCCCTTGCTGAGCCGAAATCCCCGTGGTGGTGGCAGCGGTGGCAGCAGCAGCCCCATGGCCTCAGCAGGGCAAGGGGGCGGCAGGCGGCCTTGGGGTGGCTCGCGGTGGGCACAGGGACATGGCAGCTCCTTGGGGTGCCCCAGTTCCCTGGCTCCACACGGTGCCCTGCAAGAGAGAGGTGGGATGAGCAGGGAGGGACAGTGAGCCTGGCAGATCCCTCGGCGAGCTCACAGGGGTCTCACAGCTTGCCATGAGAGCTCTGCAAGCTCCAGATGGCACCAGGGATGGGGCAAGAGCACAGTGCACACACGTGCCATGAGACCCTGGCTGCGGTGTGTGTCCAGGGAATGGCAGCAGCACTGGGGTGCTATGAGGAAAAGGCACCAGCTCCCCTGAGTCCCTGTTGCACCAATCAGCTGGAGAAGCAGCCCCTCTCCTCCTGGTTGCCCAGTGGAAGCCAGGCTGCGATAAGAAGAATAGGGGCATGGGGAGTTTGAGCCCTGCGTTGCCCAGCCCGGCTGGCAGGGAGGGACACAGGCAGGCAGCCAGCATGACACCAAACTGGGAGCCACCAGCCAAGGTCACCAAAACAGGCATGCAGGAGCACCCACGTGCAGCTGGAGAGACCTTGGGAATATTTTTCCCTTCCCAGTGAAAGGCCCAGTTAAAAAAAGAAAAGAAAGAATAAACAAAGGATGGGCATTGTTTGCCTTTTTACTGAAAGAATAAAAGTGTTGGCACGGTGACTTGCAGCACTGTCCCCAAACTCACCACCAGCGCTGGGGACAAGGGTAAGAGTCCACACTCACCACTGGGGAGAGCTCCCTGTGCCCCACTGGCACTGCAACTGAGTGCCTGCCCTGCAGACACCAGCAGGGTCCGTAACAGGATTAAATGTGGCCGGCTGAACAGTACCATGGATTACAGGCTGGGGCTTGGCAGGGTAATCCTGTCATCCCTGTCCTTCCCAGCAGCAAGCCCTGCTCCAGGCCCTGCTTCCCCACCCTGCCCGCATGACTGTGTCAGGCACAGTGGAGTGCCTGGGTTTATTGATTTGTAATTTATCTTCCTGCACATGGATAATCTCCAGGCAGGGCCAAGAGAGGATGTTCCATCACTCCTTGGCCACCTTAAGTGTGCCCTGCTCTAGCTGCCTCCTTCCTCCCCTCCAGCAGAGATGGACCTTCAGCATCCCCAGGAGAAGACCTCCACCTCCGGGTCTGAAAGAAGAAGCACACAGGGACGTTGATTTTAGGGATGTGCCCATGCAGAGGGAGGCTTCCCTGTCCGAGTACCATTCCTAGGGATGCAGAGAGTTGGGACCACGTTATCAAGCATCCTGGCCATGCCATCCCACTCCCCCTCTATTCCTTTCATCTTTCAGGAGTGGTGGCTGCTGGCAGCCACATTCCTATGGTGATGGGTGGGCAAATGACAGCCAGTGTGTTTGATGCCAAGCGCCAGAGATGGTGGCTGATGGGCAGGACCATGTGAAGATCCTCACAGAGCAGATGGGAACAGGGCCCTGCACCTACCTCACCTGTGATTCCCAAGAGGCCTTTGTTAGTCCATCCTCTTCTAAGAGCTTTTAATTACTGTGCTTAATGACCAGGCTTTGAAGACAGCATCTCCAGAAAACACCATCTGACTCTCCCCGAGGAGGAAGGCTGCCATGTCAAATCACAAAGGCAATGCCTGCCCAGGCAGAACAGCACCAGACCCCTGGAGCAGCCAGGTGTGAGCCAGGACCCTGGGGGAGGCAGCATCCCACTCCATGAACCCACCACTAAGGCAGAAAGCAGGCAGGAATCCTGCTCTGCCGGTTCACTGTCAGAGCAAACCCTCTGCAGGGAAGACGCTATGGGGTTCAGGGCAATGCTGTAGGGTGGAGATGTTCCTTCACACGGTTTCCCCAACACAAGAGGGTGCTGGCTGCAAACCCCCGTGCATCCTCAGTGGCAGCAGGAGAGGCAACAGCTCCCGGCCAGAGAAGGAAGCAGGTTTGGGTCCCAGAGCACAAAACAAGCTCTGGAGACCAGCAGCTTTCCTAAAACAAAAGGGAAACATGATGGTAAAAGAGAAAAAAATCCACAAGAGCTGGCAAGGTGACAGCTGGAGTCAAACTTCCTTTTAACCTAATTTTTAGAGGTTGCTCAGGTGCCTTTTAAAACCACAATGCTTATTTAAAAGGCACCAGCTGGAAATGTCAGCCTGAGTCTCACACGCAGACCTTGGGCCCCCAGAAACACCGTACAGTGCTGGCAGGCTCCTATCAAACAGTTGGGTGCTCAGCCACAGTCACATGTCAAGGACCATAGGAGAAAGAGCCCCCCAAAATGCTCTTTTCTGGTGGGTTTCTTTCTGAGCAAAGCCCTGGCCTAGGCTCCACTGGAGACAAGGCTTGGTGAGGAGGCTTAGCCAGAGCACTCTTAATCCAGCTGCCCTGACAAACACAATCAGCATCTGAGCGGCTTCCCTAGCGTGGCTGGGAGCCTGGAGCACCATGTGGAGCTGGAGCCCAGAGCACCCTGCAGGGCTGGATCTGACCTGGGGCAGTCAAAGAGTGCAATTGGTGGCCATTTACTATCAGAGCTTCAAATCTAAGAAAGCTGCAGGAGGAAGGAGAAAGTTGTTGATAAGCTTTTCTAAATCTCCACCCCCTGTGTGGTTTGGGGCCTGCAGTTTCTCCCTGCTTAGAGTTATTGGCCACAAACACTCATCAGGGTACCACCATACCCTAGAAAGACAGAGGGGCACTGCAGGGGATGACAGGGGAACAAACCATCTTCGTCAGCAGCTTTCAGTGCTCTTCCTTTAACCTCTAGAGGGATTTTGCAGGGATGCAATGGGAGGATTAAATGTAAGCAAGGAAGTGCAAGCAGATCCGGAGAAGAGAGGAGGGTTGGAGGTCCCAGTGGAAAACCACAGCAGGGTTTAATTTATCAAGGGGTGCAATAGGTCTAGCCACATGTGCAAGCAGTGAATATCAGGCAGTTCACATGTCCTGGCTCTCAGATAAATCAACTATCCCAACCCCACAGCCCAGGGATGTGAGGTGAGCTCAAAACCACAGGTGTGACAGGGAAAGAAATTGCTCATGCATCTCCCTCACACCACTTTGGAAAGGGCTGTAGGACAGAGCAAGCACCCACCTTCATGGAGAAGAGAACCCAAGATCTTGCATGCTCAAGGACCCTGACTCTAGTAGCTCACAGACCCCAAAAATTCAACCCACAGCAACGGGGCCAAATCCTAAACACTGCAGCCAGATGGGTCATCCTGCTCCTCTCATGCCAGCACCCTTCAGGTCAGCAACTCTGCTCCTCACTCCTCATCATCACAGGGACAGTCCCACCGTTCTGGCATCACTGAGTAATCACCTCACCACTGCCATGCCACCTCCACTTCTCCACTTAAGCCAGCCCTGGGGGTTAAGCCTGGATGGAGAAGGATTTAGAAGCAGGATGCTAAATTGCATTGCTCAGCTCAGCTATTTGGAAACACTTCTGCTCACTCCAACACTTTTCTTCCCCTATCTGACCACTGCTTGGCCCTGCTGACACAACCACTTTGTCTCCCACTTGGGCATCTGAAGGCAAAAGGCTACTGGAAGGTCTATATTTGGCCAGGCTAGGACCCCAGCGGGGTGACAGTGCTCAGCCCACCATGCCTGCTCTCTCCCACACCTCATGCATCCTCAGCAATCACTAACTGGTGCTCTGCAGCCCCAGGAATCATGACTACCTGTAAAAGATGCACAAAAGGCAGCTGAAATATTACTAATAGGCTTAAGTTCCCTCTAGAGGGAATCCCTTTCACCCTGCTGGTAATATTTAGAGGGCTGCAGATCTAAAACCACTGAGCTAAGCATGTCATAGAATCATAGAAGGGCTCAGGTTGGCCTTAGAGAGGAGATTAATGCCACCATATTATGGAAGAGACAACCACAAGCTTAAGGCAGGGGAACTTGCTTTGAAAATGGAAATGTAACTGGTGTGAAAAATCTGCCTTTCATCACCTATCTCTGCACCACTGCCTTTATCAGCTATGAACAGCAGCAATCTCAACTGTGACTGCAAATATCTTCAAAGAGTTAGAAAGTAACGGCACAGAAGAGCCATCACAAGGTAAAAGGACAACTGCCTATCCCCATCATCCTCCTCCCCAGCCAGGGATGGATCCACTGGTCAAGAGGAGGCCCAATTAGCAGGAGAGGAACAACTTTGCTTCGGTGTTCAGAGGTGTGATGATGTGCATTGATGTCCAAGCACTGGAGGGAGTGGCTCACAGTTCCCTGTACACACCACCAAGGTGCTCCTCCAGCACAGATCAAAGCCCTGCATCGAGGGGATGAAGCCACAACACAGCACAAAAGCTTCAACTGCTGCAAAATTGGGGCTTTTCCTGGTAATTCAAACTCACTGACAGCCCAGGAGAGCATTTAGAATGGACACAAAGAGACATGGACAGAGGGATGAGCTTTATGGACACCCAGCTCCCTCTTGCCAGGCTGCAAACCCAGGATCGATGTCCAGGCAGGAGAGAAGGATTCAGAGCAGACAGAGAAGGGAAAACCCACAGAAGGACAGAAACAAGGAGAAACAAGCTTGTCCTGGCCACCCACTCTCACTGAGGATGCCTGTGCACCACTGGCACAGTTTTATAATGACAGATAAGGAGAGTCTTAGTGGTAGATTATACAGGCTGCTTAAGCTTTGCAAACTGTAGTTACAATATGCCAAGGAGAAAAACACCCTGCTGCTGGTGAGGGAACAGCCCCAGCACCCCTTCCTCAGGGCACTGGCACTTCCATGGTGCCCAAAAGGAGCAAAATCAAAGAAGGACAATGAAAGCCTCAGCACTGCCCTTGGGACAGGCAGCCACCAGCACTGTTCTCACCCAAACCCACCCAGCTCAGCTTCTGCCCTCCATGCACAGGCTGGATAGGGACAAACTCAAGGGAAGATTGGGAAAAATTATCCCTGATTTATTCCAGGTCTGGAGTTTCCACCCCAAGGGAACTTCAGCAGTAAAATCATCCCTTTTTCTCAATACTTTTTTTAACATCTCATTTACAAATCCTGGCCAGAAATGAGTATCCACCTGGATTGCTGCTGCTGGACCAAGTTTCCCCTTGACACTTCCTTCTCCTCTGAAATAAACCTCTGGCTCCAGCCACCCACCACCTGCCTGCTCCAATGGGAATGAAACCAAGACAAGGGATTTGCTCAGGGAAAGCAGTCAAGAGATTTTCACTGTAAAAAAAGTTATTTTTGGCCAAAGTGCCTAGCACTGGAAGAGATGTTTTTCACCCAGAAAGCCCTGTTAGTACTTTGGTTTTAGTGGAAAAGATAAAAGTAATGTTTTTCTCGGGTTTTCTTCAAAAAAACAATAATGAAAATGGTTCTTTCCCTGCAGAGGGATGGAAAGGCAAAGTCTGGTGTACAGTGAATTGATGGAAATACTTCATGAATTTTTAGGGGAGAAAAAACTCCAAACAAATGAAAAAATCACCTAAAAGTCCAAAGAAATTGGTGAGGTGTCTGGAAGACTGTGAGTGAAATTTCTTCCATGACAGAGAAGCTGGCAAGCCTTACTGGAGGGGCTATTAAGACCAGCTCTAGCACACCCCAACTCTTAACCCCTCTCTTGAGGTCCTGCCCCTGCTAACTCCCATCTTCCAGCCCCCCAACAGTGAGGCTGTACAAAGGAATCCCCTGGGAGGTCATCCCATTTCTGATTCTTAGGCACCAGTGGCTGCCACCCACCTTGTCCTCAGCACCCTGATCTGGAAAAGCACCTCTCTGCACTCCCCCTCATCTCCCAACACCCACACGAAATCAGCCTCTTCCATAAACTAGGCCAGCAATTAGCAGCACTCATTAGCTTTCCTGCACTCCAGGGATGCTGGGCTGGGCAGCCAAGTCCCAGGCACTAATGCTCCCCAGCGCTGTCCAGACCAAACACCCCATCACCCTGTGGCCAGCTTACAGTTCAGGTTGTGCTGATGCCTGCCCTCAAAAAGGCTGGAGCCCTTCCCATGTTGCTCCTCCTGATGGGTATTTTTTGCCCTTCAATCCTCAGGAACAGCCTCGAAAGCAGCATTCTCCCAAACCTTAATTGAAAGAGGAGCTTAACGAGAAGAGTTTCTTTTGTCTGCTAATTGAAACAGGTTCTCACTGACAAAACTGCCCATGAATTTTAAGTGGGTTTGCAGGAGGGGAAAAATATCCACTCAATGAATTGGGTTCTCCTGCTTTGAAATGTGCTGTGTCCATTCCTGTGGCCCTTGGAGCACCCAGCAGAGAGCCTTTCTGGATAAGCAGGGCTTGAATTCCAAGTATTTTAAAAAGAAAAGAGATGAGAGGAAAACAATCCTGTATGAATGTAGATATTTCACTGCAGCTGCAGCCTGCATTCGCACTGGCAGGTCGCAGGAGGACTCCTGTGAAATAAAACCGTGATTGAAACACCCTCAACACAACCTCCTGCTGCCTCTGATTCTTCTCTTGGACAGATTTTCCCCACAGAGGTGCTGGTCCTGCTGTGAGCAGGAGGGTGATGCTGGATCACAGAGAGCTGTTGGGCAGCAGCGATTCCTCCCCAGGAGATTCAGCCCCAGCAGCGCTAGGAGCCCCATGGGACAAGGCCAGCTGCTTTGTTTTCTTAAGAGCTTCCCATTATGGGGAATTTGAAGTTGGTAGGAGAGCAGCTCCATCCCACCACAGAAAGAACCACCAGCTGTTCTGGGGAGTGCAGGCTGCCCCGCCAAGTGCTAACTCAGCCCCAAAATGGCACTTTTGCACAGCAGCATCCATAAAACCACAGCATGAAGCAGCTCAGAGAGCAATCAAAACCCCTGGCACCCGCATTCAGGAGAAATCCCTGTGAGGATGGAGCACTGCACAAGCTGTTCTCTCCTCCCAGGAGCTCCCAAGGATGCTCCCCCTGGATTGCATCCATCCTGCCTGATGCCTCAATGCTTTGCTGAGCCACAGCCAACTTGTGCTTCCCTACAGTCTGCCAGGACAGACCCACTGGGAGTCCAAAGCACCCATGGGGCTGGGTGCTCACAGACAGTATCGATTAGAAGTCAGGGAAGTGCCTGCCGTGAGTTCAGGCATGCTCCAGCAACAGCTCCCCGGCTGGCAGGTCCTTTGGGGAAGGGCTGGGCAGCACACACTGACGCAGGGGCAGGATGCTCCTGGGGCCAGCACGCTCCAGGGTCATGGTCAGGCCAGGTGGAGGTCAGATCTTTTAATAGACCAGCAGACACAGCTGGAAAAACCGACACGTTTTGGCTGTGCAGGCATTCCTCGAGCCCAAGAGTATGTCTCTTTTTTCCTAAAGGTCTTAGTTAGGCTAATAAAAGACATTACCTCTGCACACAAACTTTGCCACCCTTAAAAAGTACCAGAGGCTGCAATGCTCACCAGCCCAGGGGACATGCAGAGAGCAGGAACAGGTGCAAAGGACAGGAGACACTTCCAAGATCTGTTTTGTTTTCACCCTCCAAGACACTGCTGGTAAAGAAGTCCAGCTTGCCTCCTGTAAGCACAGCACTGGGGCTGCTGGCATCAGAACTGTCGTTTGTCTCCATGTCTGAGGTTAACCTAACCCTAACCTAGATCCATGTCTGTGGTTGCATGAACACAGTGGCATGTCCAGGGGAAGCCTGTGGCCTTAGTTCACCTGCTCTCAGGCTACAGTATCAGCCCCGTCCTTTCCTCCTCTCCCAAGGGCTCCGAGCAAAGAAAATGCTCCAGGAACCAATTTCTGATGCCCCATTGGCAGCTCCATTCCAGCACTGCACTGCCTGCTTCACACACACTAGCTCATGTTTTCAGCTGGCAAGAGAGCTAATAGATCACCAGTAACATGCTGCTTCACATCCCACTACTCCTGGCCTCTCTACCTGCAGACATTCCCCACTCAGGTGAGTTCCCATGTCCCCATCCCGCCACTAACCAAAGTGTCCCCATCCCAGGTACCACACACAGCCTCCCCTCCTTTCCTCCCTTCCTCAATCCCACTCTCCAATGTAAACCCATGAGGCCAGTGCACCAGCACAGTCAAGGGATGAATGAAGGCTGCTGGAGGAGATGTAAAATGGCCTGAGCTGCATGGTTAGGTTTCAGGAGTGTCTTGCAGCTGTATTTAGGACTGTGCCTTTAACACTTTTTAACACATCCTTTTTTTTAAAAACTGGTAAAACTGCTCCAGCCTCCAAGCCCTGAGGCTGCAGGGCTGTACAAGGCTGTGAAGAAGCAGATGGTGGTCAGTGATCGGGTGGTCAGGAAGAAAGGGGGATACTCAGTGAGATGGTGACAAGTAGCTGGAAGGCATTTGAGTTTTGCCAAGGCATGGGAGGTAGAGCAGAAGGCTACCCTAAGGAGCAGGAACACACTGAGGGCTGTCACCCCTCCAGGCCATATGCAGAGCTGTCAGGGAGACACACACCTCCCTGTGAGGCAGAGGGAGCTGAGAGGGACACCCCTCACTGTACATCCAACCCCCAATGCCCAAGCCCAGAAAGATAGATCTGCTTCTTCTCTGCTTCACATCTGTGATGAGATTTCCATGATATCTGGGGCTCCTTGACAGAAAGGGCACAACAGGGCAGAGGCCCTGGAAGAAAGTCTTGGCCTCTCCAAGACAATCTCCATGGCTTTGGACCAGATCAGCAGCAGGGCTAGATGTTGGGCATGCCCCTCACACAAATACCAGGGCAGCTCTTCACAGGATACCTCACATTTAGGAATTTCTTAACCTTCCTAAACCCCTCTAGGAGGACTTATGCCACATGAAGGTAGTGCCAAGGATCTTGGCCCCTTCCCTGGCAGCAAGGGCTGCAGCAAGGTCCTGCTGCTTTTGAGGAGGACACAGCAACCAAGGTACTCCCAACCCCAGCCCCCTTGTCACCCGGCTGGCAGTCACGTGTGGGATTTGCAGCTTGATATTGATTCATCTTCTGCAAGCTCTGCCATTACACTCAGTGGCTTTTGCAGGAAAATAACATGAATCATAAGCTACAGGCCACCCTCACCCCATGTCCACACTGTGTGAGTCAGAGTCCTTCCAGGGGTCCCAGCACAAGGGCTGACCTGGTCCTCTACACCTAGGGACAGGCACAGAGGGGGTGCAGGGGAACCATCTCCCATAGGCACTTGGGGACTGAGTCAGCACAGCCCTCAAGGTTTGTGAGGTGGTCTTTCCCTCCACCTGGGTCCTCCTTCCCCCATCTCAGGTTCCAGAGCCACTGGCAGAAACACACAAAGCAATGCCACCACCTCGGCCAGAAACATGCGAGGAAGCCCAGGGCAATCCTGAGGTCCTGAAGGGCCTTCAGGAGCAGGTCTGGAAACATTTGCAAGATGGATTGGGAACCCCAGCCTCCTGTGGCTGTGAAGCAGTCACAAGATATAGGAGCTTAAGATCCTGCTTCTCCCTCTGCCTTTAGTCCTAACCTCATTCTAGCAGGCCCTATCTCAACAGCCAAAAAAACCCCAAAACAATAAGGTATATCTAGAAGGTAAAATTTCACAAAACTCCTTTCAAGCAAAGCCCCAGAGCACAAACAGACATGAGAGCAGCTCCATCTCTACCTCCTGGCCAGAAGCTCCCAATATGGGATGTTCAGTGGGACTAGGGTCATCTGTTCCCAGCCCAGGCACCCAGAAAATGCCTCCAAAATCAAACCTGGTTATAAAGCCTGCAGGCAGAGAGGAGCAGGCAGTGCTGGTGACACTCTGCAGCAGGGACATGCTTGGCTGTGCCATACTTCACCATGACATGCTGCTGAAGAAGAAATTAATCATTCCCTCTTTGTTCCAGCTTAGTTTTTGACTTGTGAGGCATCTTTTTTCTTCTGTTTAAATTACCACCAAGAGTGCATTAAATATGTCCTCTTCTAGTACTGACAGCACCATACAGAAAGAAAAGGGGAGGTGAAGGGGGGCAGGGAAACCAACCTGTTTTTATATAAAAAGTCTGTTTGGCCAGGGAGGGTTTTCCATTCCCACCCAAACACGACTAGACCAGACCAATTGGCTTCCAAAAGGTGCAGGAAGCAGGAAAGGCTTCATGTGCATGAGTTTTGCTGTCAGCATCTCTGCCCTGTGCCAGTGGCTCCAGGTTGGCAGGAAGGAATTCAGGGACTGCAGCTGATGGAGTGGCACGACACACGAGGTGACCCTGTGGGGTGGCTTGGGGACCAGCAGGATGGCAAAGCACAAGGTCCTGGCTTCCCCACACCCATGCATGGATACCTCAGGCACAGAAGGGTGTTGGGAAACATAAGCATCACCATCACCTTTGCCATCCTTGCCAAAAAGGAGCACTGACACAGGCAAAGGGAAGATGCTCAGCCACCCCATCAGAGGCTAGGAAGGTTGGGATTTTTTTTCCTGCTGTATAAAAACCCTGCACGTTTTTTCTATTGTTTAATTTCCTTCTTCTCCACCCACGGCAAGTTCACTCAGAAGCAAGGAACTTATTTCCTATTGAATTTGTCCTGGTTGTTTTATTTGGAAAAGGATGACTTCCTCGGCCACAGTCCCCATGCCCAGCTGAGCACAGCAGGCATAGAGCTGCTCACCTTCTCATCTATGTCAGCCCAGCCCCAGTAAAAAACACTCTTGAGATTAAAGTAATAAAGATGCTGCTTTGCTGCAGGAAGAGCTGCTGTTTCGAGGCTGCCGGTGACAAAGGGGCATTGCAAGGCACTGGCTTCCCAACCCTGCAAGCAGTGATAGCGGGAAGAAGATAAGCCCCCCAGTTTGCTGCACCAGCAGCCAGCTAGGACTGCGGGAAGGGAGAGCCCTGGCGATAGGAGATGGCAGTGCGGGGAGAGAGCACCAGCCTCGATGGGAAGCAAAACCTTCCAGGTGATGCCGAAAGGTGGCCAAGCTGGTGAAGCTTCTGCACCGCCAGACATCACAGGCTGCCCCATCAGGGGACAGCGGTGGAGGCCAAAAACAAAAGACTTGGGGGAAATCATAAACACGGCCATGCCAGAGAGGCTCAGGAGTTCACCGGTGGCTGGATAAATGCCAGGATCTCTTCCAGAGGAGCTGATAAGGTGCTTTACAGGAACTCCGGCCAGGCTAGTCAAGCCGTGCTGAGCGAAAGGCATGCATCACCAAACCGGCTCTCGGCCATGCTGCCCTGAGCTCCCTCGATCCTTTATTATTGTTGACTAAGGCCACTCATGCGCCTCCGGAGTGGAGTTGCTTTAGGCCTTGTACCCCACGCCCTGGGGCCCATGCCGTGGTTTGGTCTCGACTCTTCCAGCAGCAGCTGGTGTCCTGGCCTGCCGAACGGACACTGCGGCGGGATGCCAGAGCACTCCTGGCGTTAGGGTACCCCCGGGGCGACGACACCCCCGAACGCCCTGCACGGCTTCTCCAGATTCCCTCATGCAGCACGCCGAAGAAGGAACGGGTGAGAAGATACCGAGGGGTGGGAACGTGAGGCCCAATGTAGCCCAGGGCTCGGGAAGCTGCTCGGGGCTCAGTGCACTCTATACCGGACCCCTCGGCTGCCCCAGGCAGGCCTGGCCGGACTGCCGGTCAGACCCGTCCGGCTACTCCCAAGGGGCACCGAGCGCAGCACGGAGGGTGGGGGGGCTGCGAGAAGGCTCCCCGGCCCAACCCGGCCCGGCGGCGGGGCAAGGCCCGGCAGGTCCATGCCCGCGCTACTGGCCGCCCTTTGTCTGCGCTGCCGCCGCCGCCTCCGCCCGCCCNTGCTCGGCCGGGCCCGCTCCGCGCCGCTCCGCCAAGCCGCCGCCGCCCGCTCCGCTCGACTCGGCTATGCTCCGCTCGGCTCCGCTGCGCCCAGCCCCGCTCGCCGCGTCCCGCCCGCCGGGGCGGCCAGGCACCGCCCCCAGCCCGGACTGGGCCCTGCTGGGCTCCCTGCCCGAGCGGCGGGATACCTCGAGCACCGGGACTGGAGGGCGGGAGGGCAGCCCCGGCTGCAGACAGACGGGCACCGAGCGGGGCTGCCCGTCTCCGGAGGCCGCCCGTCCTCCGCTCCGTTGATCTCCTACCTAGCACAGGTCTTCAGCCCCAGAGAGCCGTGTCTTGTCCCAGTGTGTAAGGGCACTGGGCATGACCGTGAGCTGAACGATCATTTCCCGATGGGAGGGCTCCTTTCGTTGCCCTGATGTGTGATCATCTACCCGGCCGTGCTCCCACCAGGTCCCTGCTCTCATGGCTCCTCCCGGGGGCAGGCACGATGAGGTGTCCCACAGGGTAAGGCCCAGGCAGCGAGTTTGGTGTAACTAGGATGTCAGGCTGATGTCTCCTACAACGAGCTCTTTTATCTCTCTCGCAGTGTGTGCACTCTTCGTGTCAGATTGTGAAACCAGTTAAGGCTGAGGTTGTCCCTATCCTCCTCCCCAGCTGCAGAACCCAGGTGTGATTTTGGAGCATCAGGACCAACACATTGTTTCAGCTTTTCCACCCCAACTCCAAAACAAGCTCAAGGTATGGATCTGAGTCACGGGCTGGCTGCCCTCCCGACCTACATGCACACACACAAATTCCCTTCATTCCTCAGAGAGGGGATAAACGAGCTTAACACAGCTCAGCCGCCCCTCTCCTGCCCCTGCCAGCCCTGTGGAGGCTGCCGAGGGCTCTGCCGGCATGTGGAGACACGCTTTGGTCCAGAGATAGGGAGCCCACGTTAATCCCAGCAAGAGCCACTTCGTCCCCACTGCCTGGAGACAGGACGCAGTGCACGAAGAAGACCCTGCCAGGTTTCTTGTCCAGTCCGTGGGGAGAAGTTTCATGCCCAGCTCATAGGGATGAGATGTGGCAGGAGGTCTGTTGGTTTTGGTTTGGCAGCATGCTCTGGGAGGGCTTCTGACTTAATGGGAGGCAAGGAAGCAATTTCAGTCAAATGAAACAGGCAGATAAACAAACAGAAAGAAAAGGAGAAAGGAAATTGTAAGGAAGGAGATACAAAGACTCGCAGACAATTATGACTGCAAATTTTCTAATGCACTCTGAAGCATTTATTGAAGTCAAAGACTTCTTATCCTTAAACATTTCATTTCCCTCACAAGCCTTTGCTCTGAAGATCTTTGAATATCTTGCCTACACCAAAGTTACTTGAAAGCTCAGAAAACAAAAAGGGACAAACAGCAAGTTTTTCAACTGCAAACTGCTGTAAAGGGTATTAAAGGGATTTTTTTTTCAGCCTTAAATGATTTGCAAACTCAGCCTAAATATGTGTCTCCACCAGCAACAGCTTTCTGAGGCCATGCTAACCTCTGTCAGAGTTTTAGCAGAGAAGACTCACACACAAATCATTGAGCTAAAAGCCAGCAGTGAGTAATCAGAGGCATGCACCAAACTCTGAGGACAATCTGCAGAATCCGCAATCTCCAGCAGTAGTTTTCCACTGAATAATTACTTCTGAGAAAAAGGAATTTGTTGAATGCTTGGCCTGACATTTGCTAATACATTTTTTTTTTTTCAGAGCAATGACCTACTCACTGTAAACAGAAGGCTGCTCCAAAAGACACTGGTATTTATTAATACCAGCTCTGCCATTTTACATGAGTATCTGGTAGCTATTTTGTTTTTTGCTTTGCCTATCTTCTGTTTGCAAACACAAAGAGAAGCAGTTCCTTTCCTGCATGCTTTGACTTACGGGCTCTTCTTCAGCACATCTGTCGGGAAGAAGTTCAGCGGCTTTCCTCCTCATTCTCTCCAATTTATTAATCAACACTTCCAGCTCCCTACTGAGTTACAGCCAAATTATAGTCCCCTTGAAGTCCATGGCAAGACTTCCACCGACTTCATTAGGACCAGAAACCAGCTCTTGAAGTCTCTGCCAATTCCTTAAGTGCTTTAACTTCAGCGTTGGAGATTTCTTTTTTAATCTTCTTGCGCTTGTTTCTGACACATCATTTTACATGTGTGCATGCACAGGCTGCCTTTCTGGAATGAGAAACGACCTTACAACCAAATGGAGGGGTTATTTTTCTTTTAACCTGTGAAAGACTGCACTGGGGCCCTGGATCTCTCTTTGCCAGGGCCATTTTGAGGGGCCTGGAGCTGTTTCAGAGTACTGACTGCAGACCCTGCTCCGTATCAGGCAGGCAACAGGGCTTCGGCCTCCAGGGAGAGCTTTGGCCTCTTCCAGCTCTATTCTCTGTTTCAAGGTCACCAGCAGTAAGGCCACTGGTCTGGTGGCTCATGGGATCAAGATGCAGCCATGGAAACAGTGACATTTGAGTACCAAAAAATTCCTGCTTGCAGGAAGCCCGGAACCGGGGCTTTGCAGGTCAGGCCAGTTGCTTCCCCTTAGCTCCCCTCAGTCAGGACCAGTTCACATCAGGGCCAAAGTCTGGGCAGGAGAAGAGGTTGAGAGCAGTGCTTCCATTTGCCTTGGCTCTTGGGCTCCCTTTTGATTAGTCACTGGCTGAGTTATGAAATCTGCCTGCAGCGACACTGTGTCTGTGGGTTTCCCATGGGCTGGAGAGGCTATTACCAAGGAGCAGCAGGAATGTTAATTACCCATTAAGGAACTAAATCTGGGGGATTTCTCAAAGCAAATATACATCATCTCTGGCACTGACCCCACTGTGGCCTGAGCATCCTTCCTGGACAGGCTGGAGGATGCAGTCCCTACAGCTCCAGCCAGGTTCTTTCCTCCTCCCTCATCCCAGCCTGGAAAGCTCCTCAGTGCTGTCCTCAGCAGCTAGGACAGCCTGGCTGGAGCTGGCATTTGAGCTCCAGGAACATTTTGCAGGGCAGGCAGCTCCCTTGCAGATATGCCAGGACTGGTGCAAGGCAAAGCAAAATAATTAATCCCAAAGAGTGGAGAAAGTTCCATCCCACACAGAGGCTGGAGGGACTGGCAGCAGCCTGCCTCCCAAATGCTTAGGGACTGAGGGCAGCCTTGGATTTTGAATTGCTGGGTATGGGCTTTTTTTAGAAGATTATTTCAGCCTGTTACCCCAAAACTGGAGGCTTGGTTGTTTCCTTGACTCTGGCTCACATCTGTTCCAAGGGAACATCCATGGGCCCATGCAGCATGCACACATAGCTCCTTGGGGAGAAACCCACCCTGCCTAGCTCAGGCTGCCCACGTCCCCATGGCTCCTCCTCAGATAAGTCACCTGCAGCCACTGCAGTGCCTGTGGCCTGATGCAAGCTGACCCCTGCAGTGCTCAACTGATGCTAGCCCCTTCCTTCTCCCTTCCTTCAAATCAGGCCATGGCTGGTGTCACTGGAGCCCCTGGCTGGAATTACAGCAGTCCTGCCAATGTATATTTTAAAAGCCTCTCAATATTTAAACAGGAAATCCCTGATGCAGTGGCAAACTGCAAACGAAGAGAGGAGTGGGCAAGGGTGGCCACAAGGTCAAGATAGGATTTACAGTGGCACCCCTGAGTGCAGAGAGCTTTCCTGGGGAAGAAGCCCAGCACAGGAGGAAGCAGGGAGCCTTGTGGAACAAACAACTTCTCCCTGGTGGCAGCTGAGAGGTTTGCATCCTGGAGGGACCTGGGACACCTGGCAGAAAAAGGAAAAAGCATCTTGAAAGATGTCAGCCTTGCTGGGCACATAGATGCTCCCTTAAAAACAAACAGCACCCCAGAGCTGTGGAGCTGATGGGTGCAAGAAGGGGGCCAGAAGTTTCCCACAGGTCACTCACAACCAGTCCCATGAGGCTCAGAGCTCTCTGCTTCCCTGAAGAACCAAGCATTGGAGGCAGCCCTGCACCAGGGGGAAAGATCTGGAAGCGGGGTAGGATCTGGCCCAGGAAGCATATCAGAAGCATTGCCTTTTTTCTAAAGGTCTTTGATATTTCCCATCCTTTCTCTCCTGAGCACTTTTCAAATCACATGGAACCAGGAATAACCACTTGCTGGACCACCTGAATGTAAAACTTCACAAATTTACCTTCTGTTTGCTGTAGAGGTGGAACCAATCCTCCTCAATTTGGGAGGTAGTCCCTGCACTGTTGCTCACCTTTTCTAAGTCTACGCCACTCACATCAGCCACCTGTTCCCAACAGAATGTCACCTGTATTGAAATCTCTCCCATTAGCTCCTTAGGAGAATCATAGAATAACAGAATTGTGTAGATTAGAAAAGACCTTTAAGATCATTGAGTCCAATCATTAATGCAGCACTGTCAAGTCACTGCTAAACTATGCCACTAAGCACCACGTCTACAATTCCTCCAGGGATGGCAACTCTACCACTTCCCTGGGGAGGCAGTTCCAGTGCTTCACAATCCTCTTGGTGAAGAACTTTCTCCTAATGTCCAATCTAAACCTCCCCTTATGCAACTTGAGGGTGTTTTCTCGTTACCTTATCACTTGTTTCCTGGGAGAACAGACCAACTCCCACCTCACCACAACCCATCATTCAGGTACCTGCAGAGAGTGAGAAGGTCTTCTCTGAGCCTCCTTTCTCCAGGATAAACAGCCCCAGTCCCCTGATCCAGTCCTGGAGAAAATACTTCAGACTTCCACATATTCTAGACTATTATGTACATCTCCTTATCGGGCAATTCCCAAATGCCTCCTCACTGTCAGGGCTCCTGCCTGAGCTCAGGGCAGGGACAAGCAGTTGCCCAGACCACCATGACACTAGCTGAGCTTGGGCAGCACTGGCTGTGGCTATGTGGCCTGGAAGAAGAGAGCTGCATGCTGCCATTACACTGGTTTTCCTCCAGTCGTTTTTTAAACCACTTGAAATCGACGTTTCTAAAACTCCCCTACCGCTGCTCTGTCGGGAACATAAATAACCAATCCCCATCCCACCGCCATCTTGAGGAGGGACGCCACCATCTTGGGGAGGGGCCCGAGGACGCCACCATGTTGGGAAGGGATCCCGGGAGCGGCTGTGTTGTCTTGGGCAGGTCGGCCCGGCTTGCCCTTAGCAGTAACCTTCACCATTCCACAGTGGAGGCTGGCGCGGGGGGATCGGGATCAGGTCAGAGTCTTACGTGTGCGGGCAGGGAAACACCGATTCTCCCGCCATCACTTCCGGGTGAGCGGCGGTGACCTTCGACCCGTGACGCTGCCACTTCCTTTCCAGCGGCGACTGCGGGAGCAGACGTGCAGGTGAGTGTAGAGCTATGGTGGATCTGTCGCCATCCGCTTGCCTGTGCCTCGCTCCAACCTCCCCCTTTGCCGACCGCTTTCTCAGGTCCGGGGCTTCGCGCGGCTCCTCGCCCGGAGCGGAAGAGACACGCTGGGCAGAGTGGGGCGCTAGGCCTCGGGCGAGCCGGGGGCTGGCGTAGCTGAGCGCCCAGGGGAGGGCCGGCGGCCCCGGCTGGGAGTGAAGGGCGGCAGGGCCTGATGGGGTGGAGGAGCGGGGAGGCCGAGCCGTGGGGTAGAGCCGCAGCGCCATGCTCAGTCGAGGCGGCTGCGGGTCGGTCCAACTCCAGGCCCGGCAGCGGTGTGAGTTCTCTCCCGCCCGCCGACCCCCGAGCGGCCAGGGCTGTATGCGGTGTCATGTGAGCGCCGAGGAGCAGCCGGATCGTTTCTTGGAGATCACTGTCGGTCTTACAGCACCCGGAGCTTGGTGTTTGCTCTGTCGTGTCTGTATTGCTGGGCTTTATGGGCCCTGGTTGGGGAGCATTTGAATATGTCAGGATGGAAATGTGGCACTGTCGGAGCACAGTTGGTGCTCGGTGCTGTTCTCTGTGGAGAAGGGACCATGGGGCTGAAACTGTCATTGAAAGCAGGTTGTACTTGGGCTGATCTCAATTAAGTCATTAGACTTTTCTCTGGTTGTAGCTGGTATTTGGCAGTAGAGGCAAACAGGGAACTGTCCCCAGGAGTAGATGCGCAGGATACTCAGCTACAGAGCCAAGCACTGCCGTGTCTGTCTGCTCCCATGGCTGGGTGTAGGCTTTGGAGGCGGAAGACCTGGACTAGTCCCAGGGATGTGGTTAGGAGACCAGTAACGTGGAAGAACTCAAGCTGGTACTTTAAATATGCAGGGCAGCAGCTTCGTGGCCAGTACCTGAGTCTTTAATAATTGTTTGGTTAGAGTTTTACTGTCCATAAAGTCATGTAAACAAGCAGAGGGAAGGTCTTGGCATTGCTGGTTGTCAAGAGAAGAGGCTCCCTCATGCTCTGCTGTGGTGATGTCTGGGGACATTTGCTGCCATGAAGCACAGTTGAGGCAGCTCCTTTCTGGAGTGCAACAGGAGAGACCTCACTAAACATTTGTGGGTGGTGACCTGTCTGCCAACACACAGCAATACTGGGAATCCTGGAGTTTATAATGAGTCCACTTGTACCCCAGAATTACTACCTGCATTTTGCCAGCAGTAAGTTGTTTGTCTTGCTTGGAAGAAGTAGCAAGGAATTTTGTAAAATCCTGTGAGAGAGTGCTGGGAAATCCACTGTCAGTCTTACTTCCCTTCTTTTGTTGCTCAGAAATGGCACCTCGCAAGGGTAAGGAGAAGAAGGAAGAACAGGTCATCAGCTTGGGACCTCAGGTTGCTGAAGGAGAAAACGTGTTTGGTGTCTGCCATATCTTCGCTTCCTTCAATGATACTTTTGTCCACGTGACTGATCTCTCTGGCAAGTGAGTATTGAATGCCAGTCACCTCCCTGCAGTGCCTGGTTCTTTTGGGTTTGAAAATGGGAATTGAAGGTCCCACCACAGTCCTTGAGCTTCTTCATGTGCTTTAAGATAAGTTGGTGTATGTGAACATAACCCAGCTGGCTTGATGTGGTTCTCTGTGGTTAGTGCCAGACTAAAGGTACTGGATGACAGCTTGTTCATCCCATAACATTCAAAATAACCTGGTTCTGTCTGTCCCCAGAAGCTAGTTTGTAGGGAGGAAGGGGAGGGGCTTGTCTCTGAAAGTCTTCTTTTGTAGGGAGACCATCTGCCGTGTGACTGGTGGCATGAAGGTGAAGGCAGACAGAGATGAGTCTTCTCCCTATGCGGCTATGCTGGCAGCCCAGGATGTTGCCCAGAGGTGCAAGGAGCTGGGCATCACTGCCCTGCATATCAAGCTGCGTGCCACTGGTGGAAATAGGTATGTTGGAGGGGTGGGCCTGGTGTTCCCAAAGGATGTGTCTGGTCCTGGAACCATGCCAGATTGCAACCCCTCCCTTCTTGGCACTGCCTTGGTTGGGAAGGTGGATCTGCCCTGTGAACTTGACTCTAAATTGGACTTGAAGGGTGTCTGTTCACTTTGTGTGGTGACCTGTTGATGTCATGTCTTGCTGAGCATCTGGAGCTGAGTCTGGGCATCTTCTGTTGACCAGAGCTGGGATGTGCTCTCCTTTATCCAGTGGTGATTGGGGAGGTGCTGTCAAACTTGGAGCTAGGTCACCTTGGAAAGGCAGTACAGTGCCTGTCTGATAGTTGATTGGGGGTGGTTTGGGCCTGGGGCAGGAGGCGAGTGAGGTTGGGGGCAGGAGGAGGGTGAGTTCTGGGAGCTGGATGTTTTGGGATGGGGGGAGTGTGATTTTAACTTTGTCAGTTGTTTGTGAACTGTGTTCAACTTGGGGATCAGTTAATGGATTGTTGGTTCTGACTCCTCCAGGACCAAGACTCCTGGACCTGGTGCCCAGTCAGCCCTGAGAGCTCTGGCCCGATCTGGAATGAAGATCGGCCGCATTGGTGAGTAAGGGGGAAAGCAACAGCTGGGCATGGATGTCCTGGGGTACAAGTGCAGAGCCTTGCTGCTTTACCTAAAAAAAACCCCAACCAACCCAAACCAAAGGGTTTTGAGGGATTATTTAGTAAAAGGAGCTCTGTAGTTATGTGTGCTAGGTGGTGAGATGACTTACCTTTGGAGTGTTCTCTTTGGCCTCTGTCAGATGGCACTGAAGGTGTGATTTAATTTAAACAGTTTCTTAAATTGATGTTTCACCAGGAGGTGGTGTGAGCAGGCTTGAGACACCCAGTGTCATCTGCAGGTCAAAACCCCACTGCACAGCAGGATGCTGATGCTCCTCTGACATAACAGAGTTTGTGCAGTGCTGTTTGGTCACCTAGAAAGTGTTGGTCTCGTGTGACTCAGTGATGATGGAGTTCCTCTGGCTGTTTGAGGGAGAGTCCCAAACTCGAGGGGAGTCACAAGAAGCAGCAGTGGTGGCTGCTCTGGTAGTTACATCGAGTACCCTCTGTTTCTTCAGAAGTACTGTGGCTACTTGGTTTTAGTAGGATGGGAGGTGGTGATTTTGGATTCCTAACCATTAAATCCCTGGGCACCCTGTATTTGTTGAGTTCACAACTATCTTCACTCCCCTGGAGCATCCATTCTGCCTGTGCAGTGGCTGGGTGCTGTGGTGCAGCTGTGGGAACTTCGGGGTGACTGCTGGGGTTGTTGGCTGTGCCCAGTTGGTTTCTTGGAGTACCTCTGGAAGTAATGGTGTGTTTTGGGTTTTCTTCTCCCAACAGAGGATGTGACTCCCATTCCCTCTGACAGCACTCGCAGGAAGGGTGGTCGCCGTGGACGTCGTCTGTGAACAACACTGCACCTTTCCTTATTAAAGCTCTCTTGTAAACCTCTTGTCAGCTGCATGTTTTCTTGCAGAGGTTGCAGCCTCAGTTTAATTACGTCCCCAAATGGCTTCTGCTCAGAAGCTGGGCTCCTGGCTTGGGTGGTTGTTAGCAGTGCTGCAGTAGAGGGGCTTCTTAATATACACGGGAGAAGCTCCTAAACCACGGGAACAAGCTCCCTCAGGCCACTGTTCCATGTATTTATACTTCCAGAGGTATTTAAGAAAAATGATTCCTCACTTCTTAGTCACACCCTGCTTCCTGTGCTGATGTTTACCCTCTGCAGGATGTGCTGCCATCCCCTGTAATAAATGCTCACTTCCACTTTTGCCAGTGTTCCCTCCCTAGCTCTCAGCGTGTTGAGATTACTCCTGTTCCTGTTATTTTTTCTCAGCTGCAGTAGGGTTTTAAATAACACAACAGTTTTGGTGTGAAGGGACCCTTAAAGGTCATCTAGTCCAAACCACCTGCAGTGAGCAGGGAGATCTTCAGCTAAATCAGAGTCCTGTCCAACCTGACCTGGAATGTTTCCAAGGATGGGACATCTGCCACCTCTCTGGGCAGCCTGTGCCAGTGTCTCAACACCCTCACCTTAAAAAGTTCTTCCTTTAGATCAAGAGGAGGTCTGTGGGCTTGCAATAGTCAAGTATGGTTTAAGATAGGTGGGTTCTGTATGCTCATGGCATTGGGGTTCTTCATGCTGCTGGTTAAAGCAGCTGTGGCATCTACAGCTGGAGAGAGGCGACTGTCACAATTCATGCTGTGCAGTGGTGATGTCAGCTCTCCTACAGTGTAGTGCCATAGTTCTGACATGGGTCTGTCCCAGAATCTCTCCAGCACTGTGATGGGCAGTAGCTCATGGTAGAGGCACCTACAGGTCATGCATTGCCTCCTCTACTGCAGCAGTGTACTGTTCAGGGGGACTTGGCTGTGAGTGAGGTAGCACAGCTGGAGCTGGGAAAGTGTTCTTCCAGGAATACTTGTGGTCAAGTTTAAGTGATGGTTATTCATTAGGATTGGTTGAAAAACCTTAGGGTTCTTAGCAACAGTTACCTGGCAAATATGGATAGTCTTGTACAGGATGATGCATGACCTGTTAAATGAAGCTGGAAGGCAGTGTTCTGATTGTCCTAGGCTCTTGAATGAGACCTGCTTCCAGATCCTGAGGTTTGAGAACCTCACAGGTTCCATATGGGCTCTCTCTCATACCTTCACATCTGAAAACACAAGGGATTCCTTCACCTGCCCAAGCCTCCCTCCCCTCGTGGTGCTTTGGCTGGTGGTGGTGGAGGCACCCTGCTCTCAAAGCAGCCTGTGTTCTGGTAATGTTCCTCAGCCTGGTTAAATCCAGGGTGTGCTGCTCCTGTCAAGCTCAGTCTTCACTTACCAAGCACAGTAAAAAGGGAGACCGGGCTGTGATGTGGAGCCATGGTGTGTCTCAGTCTTCACAGTGAAAGCTACTTGGATGCTTGTGGTTTCAAAGTGAGTCATGATCTCTTGGAGGTGTCCTTGCTGTGGAAAAGAAAGCTGGGCTGTGAGCAAGCTGCTGCTGGGTTTTCTGCAAACTGTTGCTTAATACATGACTTCCCCTTTCTGTGGAAAAAATCTGCCTGGACAGATGTTCCTAAGCCAGCATTTCCCTTGGCTCAGCCATGCTGTGTTATTTGTAACTTTATATGTGGCCATGGAAAACTTGAGAATAAACTTCCCTTACTGTCTTAAAAGGGCACTATTTGCAGTTCAAATCACTGCCTTCCTGTACTTAAAAGTGTTCTTTGAACTCTGTGTGGAGAAGGTGTTGAAGACATGAAGCTAGCAGTGGCTTAGCCAACATGGAGCAGAACTGAGAGGGAATGGGGCAGCAGGAGGCAGAGATGTGGTGTGTCACTAACAGCTCTAGTCAGTCTTTTTCATTTATGCTCTTCTACACAGTGAAACCTCTTGTTGTGGTGTGTGTTACTCTGTCCTGGGTGATACTACTGTGTCTGCTTCACAGGGTGTGTCTGGGGAAAGCTCTACAGAAATACAAATGCCAAGGCAGTATATTTGCAGCAGTATGGATTTCAGAGACTGCTCATCTCTTTGGGTGCAGTTTGAGATGTTTTCTGCTCCATTCCATCTCCCTGCTGAGATGGAGCACAGGCACCTTGGCACAGGGAGGTTCAGCCCTGCTGTTTTTAAGGGCAGATGTGGAAATAGGAAATCCACACCTGAGGGATGGGATGCTATCTGGAGGGACCTGGACAAGCTAGAGAAGTAGGCCTGTGTGATACAAGGCCCAGGGCAAGGTCCTGCATCTGGGTCAGGACAATCACTGGTATCAGTACGGTCTGGGGGATGAAGGGATGGAGAGCAGTCCTGCAGAGAAGGCCTTGGGGGTACTGATGAATGCAAAGCTGGACATAAGCCAGTACAGGAAGGTGGATTTGCTTTGTTAGCCCTTGATCTTTGGCAGCAGGAGCTCTGCCAAGTGCTCGGGGATGTCCAAGCTGAGCTGCTTTCCAGCCCATGCCACTCACTCTCCTTGCCATGCTGTGTCATTGGCATAGTGTCCTTGGGCTTGCTGCACAAGTAGTGGCAAAAAGTGGCTTTTATTTCTTATCCAACCTGACGTCAGTGTGAAACCCCATGGGAGAAATGGTGATTGAGGAAGAGAAACTGGAGATCCAGGTCGGTCCTTGCACAAAGCAGGCTGCCCACACGCATGCTGGGGCTGGCTGGAGGGAAAGGTTCTCCTGGCTGAGCAGTGTGGATGGGTTCTGTGGCTCTTGCCAGTTCCTGCCTGTAGCCACCTGGCTTGTCTTAACTCATTCAGCAAGGAACTGCATCACCTGCAAGCCCCCTGCAGCTGAGTGATGGCTCCCTGGCTGCGTGGGTGGGTGGGAGACACGTGTGGCTGCTCACCCTGTGTCTGCTCAGCAGAGAGGTTTGTTCTGCTGAGGGCATGGGGCTGCCGAGTATCCCTGGTCATGAGTCTATGTCTGCTGGTGAGCACTTTGGCTTAGCTATTCCCCTCGTGTTTGCTCAAGGCTGATTCTGTGCTGCCGAGGATGTCATCTCATGGGCAATGAGAAATGTGGGTTTGTTCACCAAATGTCAGTGTGTGTAGGGGCTGTGGGCTGAGGGCTGTGAGAAGGAAGCTGGGCTGGTGATGAATAGCTTCACGTGGATGCCTGCGGGGTTATTTCCACCTCGCTGCCTGAAATAATTGCTCTGCTGGCTTGGGTTGAGGTCCCCAGGGAACAGGCAGGTCTGAGCTGAGTTCTGAAACTGCTCCTTGCTCCAGATGGCTTCTTTCCCCCCAAAAAACCATCTGGTTCCCTAGCTTCTGGTAATGGTGCTTGTCAAGATTTTCATGGGCAGCACAAAATATGAAGCCTCAGGGGGTGATGATGTGGTGGTGAGCCTGTGCTGGGCCCGGGTGCCAGCCTCAGGCTGTGGAAGAAAGAGGGAGGGATAAGGCAGGCTGAAAGCTGCCCTGTAAAAATCTCTGCATCTTCCCAGGAAAATCAATTTGCAGACTTCTTAGAACACTTCAGATGCCATGGCCCCAGTGTGTGGGGAAGTACTGAAGAAGCTGGACTTGATGATCTTACGGGTCTTTTCCAACCTAAAATATTCTGTTGATTCCAAATTAGTGGAGTGACTGTGTGCAGAGCAAAGGCTGATTTGGTGCTGCCAGCCCCCAGCTGAGTCTGGGGCTGGGGGCTCAGGGGTCTCAGCTTACCCGAGGTGGGTGAGCAAGACTTTCCTCCACCCCTGCTTCATTGCCTGCGTTTTGCAGAGTAGGGTGCAGCTCCATGAAATCGGTGGGGGTTTCGCTCGATGAGTTCCTGTTCAGACTTCCCTTAGTTCCCCTCAGAGCTGAGGCTGATTACAGAATATGCCCAGAGCCTGGCCCCAGGGTGGGGGGCTTGTAGCCCCCACATTCCCCCAGACGCAGTGCTTGCTGTGGGCTGCTAGTGGGGGAAAAGCCAAAAAATGTATGAAAGGGTTTAAGTGCTTTTTCCCCCCTTTGTTTTGAGCATTCCAGATGGTTGCTAAATGCAGCATCTCCTAAAAAGCAGCCAATCAGTTTTGTCTTCAAAATAGCCTCTTGGGAGGAATGCAGATCGGGGCGGGAGCTGGGGATACAGGTGGCTGGGGGCAAGGCTGACAGACACATTTGGGCAGAAGGTCTGTGCACCCCTGGGTGTCCCAGAACTTTTTTGGCTGGGTCACACCAGCCTGGGGACAGGACCAGGCTCTGAGCACTGAAGCCCTTCCCCCTGCCTGGGGGCTGTGATTTCGCACCTGGGAAACCAGAGCATCATCTCACCAGCACCTTCAGAAATGGCATCTGCCAGGAGACCCTGCCCTGCTCCTTGGAAATACTTTTAGATTATTGCCTAAGGATCCCTCCCTGCTGATGGGATGGTTCTGGGGGGATTGATATGGGAGAAGGGATGGAGTCCCTGAAGAAAACTGCTCACCTCACCCTGGTCACTTTCTGGTTCCTGGGCCGTGTGTGAGCAGTTTTGCCTGGTAACTAGTCATTCTTCCCACTGCCCCTATTTCACCTCCCACTCCCCCCATTCTGCACCCCATATTCCATCTCCTGCCTCCCTCAGGGGGACCAGAGCCCCTAGGCCCACGGCAGTAGATGTCACCATGCTGGGCATCGTGACCTGGAAGCGATGCGAAGTGGTCACTGTGCTCACAGCTGGACCCAGCATTATTTCTGAACCAGAGACCTGATGAGCAGAGGTCTGCTTGGCAACTAGTGATGCAGATGCTGGCAGCCAATAGGGCTTTTTTTTCCTGGTTCCCCCCCCCGGGGGTGTTGGTGCAGGGTGGGAGCCTGGGGGGGTATTTCCAGCAGTGGGACTCCGGGTGCTCATTGCTGATTGGCGTGCAGAGAGAAGAGCCATGGCCGAGGAGCAGCGGGACCTCATCTCTGACCGCGGCAGTGGTGTGCTCAATGTTGGGGACACCCACAGGTGGCACTACTGGGGATACTGGGAGGGGAAGGATGAGAGTGTGAGATCAAGGGAGCATGGGGAGGGCAAAGTGGGCACGATGGGGACATTGAGCAGAGGGGGCATTGTGTGGCCGTGGGGTGGAAGGGAAATAGTTGGGCCGAGGGGGTACAGAGTGACTGTGTGACAGGAGGTGGGAGTTACACTGTGGCTGGGGAACTTTGGAGCCAAGGAAGCCATGGCATGGCTATGGGTTGGAAAAGGTTGAAGCGTGGCTGTGGGGCAGGCAGGGGCACAGGTTGGCTATGGGATAGGTGGGGCATGGGGATGTTACCGGGTTCATGGGGGTCTGTAGGATGTATGGGGACGTGTAGTGGGTATGGGGTGGACAGATTTACAGTGCGCCTGTGGGTCTGATGAGGGCACAGCATGTCTATGGGGTGGATGGAGGAACAGGCCATGGCGCAGGAAGGCTCCAGGTGTGGCTATGAGGTCGATATGGGGCAGGCAGGCTCAGGGTGTGGCAGTGGGATGGATGAGAGCACAGCACAGCTATGGGGCAGGCTGATGACGTGCCAGAGGATGGCTATGGGGCAGGTGGAGACATAGCAGGGACGCAGAGTCCAGCTAGGTTTGTGGGGCCAGCCCCCCATGGCCCAACCACCTCCCAGCGCCCAACTTCCAGCCAATCAGAAGCCCGGCTGCTCTTACATCATCAGTCACCAGGCAGACATCCTGGTGGCGAGTCCCTTCTCTGCACTTTACCAACAGTGGTAGCACCCATGGGTGCCCCCACCTTGTCGAGCGGCAGAGGCAGGCTATGACTCGCTGGGGTCACCCCACCAGTGCCCCATTCACCTCGGTGGGGTAAGATCTGGTCCGAGGAGGTCTTGGTGGCATGGTGGGTGACCACATGGTGCTTGGCTTTGCCTCCCCTTGGCACTCAAACGTGGTGGTGGCACTGTGACACTCCCCGCCCCCCCAGCCTGCCTGTGCTCTCGGGGTACCCACACCTGTGCTTTTTGCACAACACTTTAAACATTAAGCGCAGTCCTGGTCCAACATCTCGTGGGTTGTGTCCTCTGCCTCCAGTAACAGCGAGGCTTCAGGTGGCTTCATCATCTCACAAGATGCCTAGAGCCATGCCATGCTCTAGAAATCCCCTGGCAGAGCCCAGCCCACAGCCCCTGTGAGCCCACATGCTCCTTGGGTACCCCTCCTGTGCCTCCCTCCATTTGTCCCCAGAGTGGGGTTTCAGTTCCCCCAGAGCAGAGGAGTGAGCTTCATGCTGAGGTTTCACTTCTGCACTCTGTGGCAGGGGAATTTGCATTTGTCTGGCTGCAGCTCCTCCCACGTCCTCCCTCCCATCTCCCCGCCGGGACAAGGGGATTGGGGGTGGCACGGGGAGGTGATGTGGGTTGCAGGAGGGGTTTTTGGGGGGCAGTGATGGCAGGGTACCAGGACGTCTCCTGCTGCAAGTGACTGGAGCTGAGCTCCACCTCTACGTCCTACAGGTCAGCACTGGGCCGCAGAGCTGCCCTCTCCACGCTCTCCATCCTCGTGGCTCTGCTGATTGCTGGCCAAGCTGTCACCATCTACTTTGTCTACCAGCAGAGCGGGCAGATAAGCAAGTTGACCAAGACCTCCCAGACCCTGCAGCTGGAAGCACTGCAGAAGAAGCTACCTGCCAGTCAGTAGCCCCATGCACACCAGCATGGTGGTAGGGGTGGCTGGGAAGAGGGGATGGGTCTCACCTGAACCAAGCAACCCAGCACCTCTCATGCCATTCCTTCCTTGGCAGGTGCCAAGCCAGTGAACAAGATGAAGATGGCCATGGTGAACACACCTGTGGCCATGAGAGTCCTGCCTATTGCCCCCTCTGGAAAGAGCGTGGTAAGAAATGCCCCACTGGCTGCTGCCCACTGCCCTCAGGGCTTGCTGCCAGCCCATGTGCTCACACTGCCCCTTTGCCTTTTCTCTTGAGGACATGGCCCCTCCCAGCAACAAAACCGAGGACCAAGTGAAGCACCTGCTGCTGGTAAGGTCCCCTGCTCCCCTACCAACCCTGTAGCTGCCACCTGTGCTGCAGGAGGTAATGGGACCCTCTGCTTCCAGCCTGCTGTCTCTCGCCTGGCTGCAGTCTCTTAGGGTGCTGGTGGGAGCTCCTGGCCTCCTGCAGTGTCTGTGTAGCTGATACTAGCAAACCTTCACTCACCTCACCTTGTTTTGCTTTGTGCTGTCTCACCGTGGTGGTCACTCTGCAGCAAGCAGACCCCGGGAAGATGTTCCCAGAGCTGAAGGACAACCTGATGGGCAACCTCAAAAGCCTGAAAAACAGCATGACTTACGCAGACTGGAAGGTCAGTGCTTGTCCTACTCTTCCCCTTCCAGGATCACCCTGCTTTGGGGAGGGACTAGGGTGTCTCCAACTGCAAAAACAAAGTCCTGCTTGAGCCAAGGTTAGGTTACTCCCATGCCACGGAAGGTGGTGGTGCTCATGACCTTTCTTGACCCAAGCCAGAGCTTGCAGCCCAGCTCCATGTGGTGCACGTACCTTTGTGTGCCAGTTAATATTGTGGTTCCTCTTGTTACAGTCCTTTGAATCCTGGATGCACAAGTGGCTGCTGTTTGAAATGGCCAAGAACCCCGAGCCAGAGGAGTCCAAGGCAGAGAAATCTGCAGTTCCGGCAGAGAAAGGTATCAGGAGTGGGAGCTGCTGAGCTGGAGAGGGGTGGGACTGTCCCTTCAGGAGAAACCACCCCCCAGGATGTGCCAGGATGGGGCTTCCCAAAGGAAATCAAACACTCCACCCCCTGACTGATCTCAGACCTCTTCATTCCATACTTGTTGGCCTTCAGGCCATCACAGAACCACTCCCCACTGGGCATTAGGGATGAGCCAAGGTCTGGAAGGCTAGAACAACCTCACCAAATCCTCAGCCCTTGGCTAGCCTGAGAGCTTTAGACAGGTCACAGGGGTGGGGCTCGGTTGCTTTTTAAATTGAATTTAACTGCTTCTAGATGAAAAGCTCCACTGAGGCTGCTCAGGGGTCTCATGGTGTCTCCCCTCTGTTTTTATTGCCCTAGTGCAAACTAAGTGCCAGGCGGAGGCCAATTTTGGGGGTGTCCACCCGGGTCACTTCCGCCCGCAGTGTGACGAGAACGGCGACTACCTGCCCAAGCAGTGCCATGCCTCTACCGGCTACTGCTGGTGCTGCTACAAAAACGGCACTGCGATTGAGGGCACTACCACTCGGGGAAAGCTGGACTGCCCTGGTAGGTCACTAGGGAAGGGAAAGGAGATGAATGAGCTGGGTGCTGCTCCGTTTTGTTGAGATTAGAGGAGAACTGCCAGGGAGGTGGTGCCCAGGCTGTAAAGGGCATTCTTGCCCCTCTTTAGTGCCAGCATGTTAAGGCTGGGGAGGACCCTTAGGATCTTAGGGTAACAGCATCTAGAGCAGAGGCATGCAGTCAAGGCTTTCTCCAAGCCCCTCCCTAAGCTCCCAGATCCATGGGTGGGTGCAGACTTTGCCCTGCTGCCCTCAGAGGGGTGGGGTGATGGGGCAACCCCACATCCTGCCCTCCCTCTGCAGGTACTGCCGCTGCCACCGTGGAGCCGGAGGAGATGATCTTCTCTGGGGTGGACATGCTCAAGCTGAGTGCTGAGTAAGGTGAGAGTCCAAGTGGTACTGGGAAGGGGAAAATCCTGTGAGCTGAGGGGGCTAGGGTAGGTACAGCTCCACCTCAGATTGTGATGGAGACACAACAAAGCAACCTGCACTTTGGGAGGTCTTGGAGCCATCCTGCTGACTGACTCCTCTTTCCCCCACAGCACCTGTGTAGAAGATGCCAGCAGATGCCTGTCCCCTCTTCAGCATCCCAGCTCACATGGTTTATTTTTATTTCTGTATTTCATTTCTCTCTTACACTGCTTTCCCAAGGCAATTAACAGCAGGCACCTCTGCCTGTGTCTGCCCCTCAAGGCATCAATTACAACCCTTTCCGTGCTAGTTGGCACCAGGCAGAGCAACCTGCCACCAGGATGAGTGCTAGAGGCAAATGTTCCATCAGAAAGTGGGTAAAGGAGGCCAGAAAATTATTTCAGTGGTGTCAGACCATAAATCCTGTTCCTCATCAGCATCCTGCAGCATGCAAGCAGTGGCAGGCACAGAGCTAACCCCTGCTGAAGCATGAGCCCCTAATGCTTTCTTACACTGAAGCACCATTAAAAGCAGCAAAACAACCTCCACCAGCTTCTTCACTGACCCCACTAGGTTGAAATCCTGTTAGATTATGAGAGGAGAGGGGTTTTATTGGAGAGTGCTCAGCTTGTAGATAGACATTCACCTTCTGCTTTTGCCTTTGAACTGGAGAGCAGCTGCAGCAGTGGGGAAGGGTGGGCAGAGAGCTTCTAATTCTTCTGAATATATCTGATAGTTCCTTTATAACTGACTTCACAAGCTGATCATTGCAAATAAACTTTTGAATAAGAAAGCCTTGTCAGCAACTCTAGCAGGGCAGTGCTGGCAAACAGTTTGCAGCTGTCCTGGGGTAAAAATAGATATGAATCTGAAGGGAAAAAGAAAAATCTCTGCAGAGACACATGGGCACCTGTGCTCCCTCCCAGAACCACCCAGATTCCTTGCTTCATCCTTGTTCAATCTCCCCTGCACCCTAGTATGGCCCAAGAGGCTGAAGTCAGCTTTAGGCAAGTCACAGCATGGGTGGAGAGCAGCCCCTGCACAGGGAGCCTTCTCTAGGCTCTGAGGGTGGCAGTTGGAGAGCTCTGCGCCTTTCCAGCAGGGCCTGGAGCCAGGCTGCCCAGTATGGGAGGGTAGGGGGATCCCACCCTGCTTTTCCACACCTCCTAAAACCTGGGGCTGGGAGCAAAGTGAGGAAACCATGCACAAGCTCAGGACAGAGGACAGGGTAGCAGCTGCCAGCATCTGAACACAGTGATGCACAAACCTGCTCTCAGCACTATCCCCTGCACAGCACTTCAGTAATGAAAATAAAATACAAATTGATGCTAGAACACCAAGTTTAAAGCTGAGGAGCAATAGCATCTGCTTGTCCTTGGGGAGCAGGCAGAAGCAGGCACTTCTCCCCCATGGGTTGAAGCAGTGCTTATGAACATGGGAACACTCTGGGCTCTAGTCTCTTACCTGCAACATCCTCCAGAGATGGCTGAGCAGTGCCCCAGGCTCTGTCCCAGCACCTGCCCTGCCTCCCTTGCCTGGGTTACCTCCCTTCCCTTGGAAGAAGCTGAAGCAAAATCTGAGCTTTTATTTTTTTAAACTTTATTTTGTATTCCATAAAAAAAAAAACAAAAACAAACCACACCCCAAAAATTACACTGCCTTGGTGAGAACAGCTGCTGGACACAGCTGTTCAGTGCAACTCCAGGGACACCAAAATCACTGCCATCAGTGTTAAGAGTAAAAAGTAAACCCAAGAGCTCTCTTCCATAGTAGCAAAAGGACTGACATCACAAATCACAGAAAGGGGAACAAAAAAACCCAAAAAGGTGAAAGTTTCTCTTAAAAATATAGCTCTGTGAGGAGAAAGGTGGCTGAGTGTTGACTAGGAGGAAATCAGTTTATGCAAGCTGGCTCTTCTCTGGTCAACCTGCCTCTTTCAGTTCAGTTCTTGTGCAACAGGTGAGCTGTCAAGGAGGGGCAAGAAACCGTTTCTGGCCCCTAGCAGGGCTGGAGGAGGCAGGAAGTTAACTGCTCTGCTCTAAAAGTCACTGTTAAAAGAAGTTATAAATTATTATTTTTAAAAAAACAAACCCAACCAGTTGGAATTCTCCTGACAGGCTTCCTTCTCCTCTCTTCTGTGTGATCTTCACCCATAAATCCTGAACCACAGGGCTGCGGTACCTTGGGGAGAGGTGTGACAAGAGTTGGGGGTGGAGAGGAAGGGAACAGCCTTACAGCTGAGCAGAGCCAGGGCAGACTCATCTGGTCCACTTCCAGGTGACTACAACATCACCACCTAATCCACATTTTTCCAAGTTCCCTGTGGTCAGCAGGGACAGACAGACACTGCCAGAAGCTGCTTATCTCTGCTGATGACAGAGGACAGCAACATCCAGGCTGGATATCCAGTTCTCAGCAGCTAAAGAGTTGAGGTCCAACACATCCAGAAGAGCCAAGACACTGCTGCAGGGCTGTCCTTCCGCCACTCCACTCCCTGGCCCTCTAACCTAAGGCCATGCTGACCCAGTGGACACTGAGAGGGCAGAGTGTCTTCCCAAGATGGGCTGAGGAGGATGGAATTTGGCCAAGGTTACCACTGCTCAGAGGTGCCAACTGACAGCCCCCAGGGGCCGTGGGCCTTCTCACAATGCTTCAGGCTCAGCTGTTTTCTTCTTCTGAAGAGAAAAGGGTGAAAAAGAAATCAGCATCATCTCCACCACAAACATGATGGGCTCAGCAAAGCCACAAGCCACAGAGGTTTCTTGGCTACCATCTCTACAGATATGTGAACATCTTAGTCTCCTTCTGCCCTTCCTAGCCCTTGGGATGGAATGCAGCAGCAGGCCAAGCCCCTCAGGAGCTTGTTTCTGGTGAAAACTATGAACAGAAGAAGAGGAGCACTTACTCCCTGTGCAGGTTCTCTGCCACCAAAATAGCCCCTGGGTTTAACCCTTCCAGGGAAAAGGATCTCTCCTGGAGGAGCAATACAGGAATAAGCCCTTCTTTGAGCCACCCCAGCCCCAACCGACCAAAGGTCGGGATGTCTCAAGACTAGTCACAACTAACCAGAGCCTGCTTTGCACACATGACTCTGCTTCTCTCCAGCCTGGCATGCTGCTGGGATGAGCATCACAACCATGGTTCAGAACTACTTTCCTCATGGTATCCCCATCACAGGGTCTTGCACATACCTTCTTCTTCTTGTGAACCTCAGCAGAGGCATCTGCTACAGGCTCGCCTTCTGAAGACACCTTTTTACCCTTCTTCTTTTCTTTTCCAGTCTTTTTTTCTGAGAGAGGGAAAGAAAAGTCCATTAAGAGGGAATCTGGTACTGCTAGCCTCTGAGATAGAGCAGAGTGGCAGGAGTATCTCAGTAAGTTTTTCACCACGTCTGAACCTGGGCAAGCTTTCCAGAGCAGTAACTGGGTGAGCCCTGCTACAAGGCAGCTGCACCTAGGGCTCTTTCTCCACTACCTCTGAGCCAGAGTGGTTTGATCCCACCATCCATGCATACATGTGGGCAGAATTACACAGGGTCTCCTTCTTTCCATCTCCTCCTGCCCACCCACACCAAGGAACTGCTTCAGCAGCTGGGCACATGCCAGAGATCAGAGCAAGGGGAGCTGCTAACACAGGATGGACACAAGGATCAGCTCAGCACAACTGCTCCAAAAGGCCCCAGCTCACCCTTGTGTAACAGCTGCAGCCCAGAATGGTGGGCAAGCCTGTCTCATCCCAAATGAAGGGCTGCATCTATGCAGAACAGAAATCCTGATCTACAAATGCAGTTTGCACTGCAAAGAAGAAAAAAACCTGCTTTGCATTAGGGCAACAAACAGAGCATTACAGAGAGACTGCAGACCTGAGGAGCAGGAAACAGTCTTAATTGGGAGCAAGGAGCAGGAGGCTGGTACCATCCTCCTCTTTCTCCAGGGGTTTGAAAACAGCAGTAATAGCCCTGAGTCACATCTCTGGAATGAGCTGCTCACCATGCTGCAGTACAGACACTGATCAGGCAGGGTCAGGAAAGGGCATTGCCACCCCATGGGAACCAGTGGCTGACAGGGCAGATGACAGTGCAGATTTCAAGCCTGACCTCTTTTAAAGGGGCTGGCAGCAGGGGCCATGTTCAGGAAGCTCTGACACAAAGCTGTGCACACATGAATGCTGGGCTTCATCTGTCATACCTATAGCATGTCAGGGACCTTCTGCCTGCCACCTCCAGCTACATTTCATCTCAGCTCTCTGCCTGGGTGGGTTGTGTTTGCCACAGAGGAGCCATGGCAGCCAACTGGGTTAACAAAGCTGTTCCACAGAGCAGCCATGGAGTGCAGCAGGCAGAACACAGGCCTTGTGGCTTACAACTAGTAAGAACTCTCCCAAGCCCAGTGCAAGAGAGCAGATCATGCAATGGGGGCAAAGAGGCCTCAGGAAGTTCAATGCAGACTCACCTCAAACCTCTGCCAGCCCTCAGCCAGACAGCTGCTTCCAGCCAGGATTATAGGCTAGGAAAGAAGAAAGCCCTGGAGGACAGGTCATGCCACAGAAGATGCACAAGGACACCAGCTTGCTCTGCAAGCAACAAGGATCAGTGCAAGTACTAATGCAGTTCCTGCTGTGCTGGATACAGGACAGAGGGGCAGCAGGAGAGCCCAGCCTGCTGTCTACAACAGGACCTGGTGCTGAGACTACAGAAAAACACTGAAGTGGGGTGTTAAAAACCTGGCATTGGCTTTGGGTGGGCCAAGAGGGAAGTAACCAAGCAAGAAGCTAACAGGAAAGTGGGTGCTCCACACAGGGCCCTGCACTGAAGGCTGAACATGCATCGGCTGCAAGAACCTATCGCAAATGCAGCCCCAGTGGAGGGATGCTTACTTTTAGCTGATTTTTTCTTTTCCTTGCTGCCTGGCAGCTTCTCCAGGTCATCAGCTGCTTTCTTTTTTTTCTTTTTGGATACTTCTTCATTAGCTTGCCCTTTCCTCTTCTTCTCCTTGGGCTGCCCAACAGCCCCATCCTCTCCTGGCCGTTTCCGCTTCTGAGATGTTTTCTGCTTCTTGTTCTCTTTGTCTTTGCTCTTTGATGTTTTCACAGCCTTATCTGCTGTGGAGGAAGGTTTCTTCTTTTCTTTTTTCTCCTTTTTCTTCTTCTTCTTCACTTCCAACCCTTCCAATGTTTGCACTGCAGGAGCTTTGGCAGCAGTGGTGACCTCTGTTTCACTCCCCGAGCTTGATTCCTCTGACTGTGGGACAGAGACCAGTGCCTGTGCTGCTGGGGTCACTTGTGCCCCTTTTGCTCCAACATCATTCTCTTTCATGGCCAGGGCTTTCTTGAGTGGAGAAGGCTTGAGGCTGGCAGGACCTGGCTTCATTTTTCCTGACACCTTCTCTTTATTGGAGGCTTCTGTGACTCCCTGCTCTGGAGGGGGGTTGTTTTCTGCAGAGACAGTGACAAGAGAGAGAAGATAACTCATGGAGCATCCATTACATAGACACAGAGCTCCTGGAGGATGAAGTATGTATTTAAACAGGAGCATCCAGTTCTCCCCCCAAAAGCAAAACCTGCTGTCCATCCCAGCTACAGCAGAGCCAGAGAAAGACACCTCAGCCTACAATCAAGTATCTGCTGAGAGAAGTGGGCAACAACTTTGGCTAGTTGACTAGAGGAAGCTGTAGCACAAAGCAGACCAGCGCAGACAGAGCTGATCTTTCCCAGGACACCACCCACTGTGGAAGGGGTACCCACACCATAACATTTAACCATCTCCAATGGCCTATCCCTCAGCACTTAGGCCTTCTCAAAACTATATATAGTTCTGACCTCCTCAGCAGCCTTTTGCACAACCTGAAGATGTGCCCAGGAGGCCAACAGGCCGATTTGAGCCTCCAGAGCAGGACAGGGCTCACAGCCAGACCACAGTTCATCCAATGGTGCCAGGGTCACAACAGAGCAGAAGCAGCTTCCAGCTCTGGATTTTACAATTTGCCAACAAACCATGGTGACAGGGAAATGGCAGAACAATCTGTTTCTCCATAGGTCTTCCTACTTGTTTCCCTTCCTCTGCCCTCCAGACACACTAGAGAGCTCAGAAAGACCAAGGGGAGGCTTGAATAGCAGCACTGTATAGCAGATGTTCTTCAGCCAGTGTTTAAACCTTCCACAGAAGCTATCACTACTACAGCACACCAGTGCCTTGTATACCACTTTCAGGGAGAGCCCCACCTACTCCCACTAATTGCATTAATTACTGCAGTTAAAGCAGAACTTAGGATAGGCAAAGACAAAGAGCAGTGCTATGGCCAGGAGAAGCCAGCAGACGGCAGCAGCGGTCCACGCTACTGGGCTCTGCAGTGGAGACCTGCTGGGAAGCCGGTCCCATCCCAGTGGCACCCTCCCATGCCAGCACAGCTTTGCTCCTAGGCCAGGCAGATTCCTGTCCTTGCCAAAGGAGCCCCACCTGCTTTGTGGTTTACAGCCACCTGGTCGATGTCCGTGTCGGAGTCACTGCTGGAGCTGTCAGATGGAGCTGTGTTCATGGAGGGCTGGGCAAGGGAGTTTGCAGCAGTCACAGATGCTTTCCCTTGCCCTGCTTTGCCTACAGGCGGGGAGGGAACCGTCTTTGGTGCCTGGGGTGCTGCTGGAGGCTTGGAGAGGTCCAGAGAGGCTGTGAGGAGGGACTGAAACAGCACAGACACTGAAGAGTCAGAGTAGAGCAGCATCCCACACACTAGACACATAGATCTGCCTCTGCTGCTATTGCCCCCATACTACAAGTGCAGGGCCCACCTTTGACCACCCACAGAGTGAAGCTGCATTGCTCAGCTGGCCCTGCAGAGGCCAAGGCTGCCAGGTGAGGGGGCCAGCACTGACAGAGCAGAAGTTGATGGCGAGAGGTTCTCCTCTTTGTTCTCACCCAGTAAAGCAGAGTTGAGGGAGGCTCCTGGCCATTAGCATGCACCCACACACAGTTAACGCACTGCAGATGTGCTGCATGCCCTGCACATTAACTTACCGAGGGAATTTAATGGCTTGGACATGGGTTAAGCCACAAATAAAAGTGGGAGAAAAAGTCCTGCTGCTATTGGCACTGTGCAGCTATTCTCCTGGTTTAAACCTTGCAAGGTACCACCTTCTCCCATCCCTTCCTCCAGGCAAGGCACACCATGAGCCCTGGATCCACGGCCCAGATGCCTGGGATAGCATTCCAGGTTCAAAAACCTCTCCCCACTCCCCCCACCAAAAGGCCTTGCTCACAGCACTGCACTGGGGAGCCCCCAGTTCTGTGCTGGTAAAGTCACTCTGCACCGTTTTCTATGGCTGAAAATTCAATCCTCTCTCTGTCCTGCTCAGGAGACAGTTGCAAGACCCAAAAGGATCCCAGCCTGCTTAGGAACCATACCTGTGATGCTGCCTCCTCCTCCTCACTGGACTCTGAGGATGAGCTGTGGGCTGCCTGGATCCCTCCTGGTTTCTGTAGTGAGCCTGCTGGAGGAGCAGAGTTCATCCCATTAAACCCACCACTACTGCCTAGGGCTGAGCTCACCCACCCAGCAGTTACTGCCACCAAAAGGTGCCAAGCTGGAGAGGAGGAATCCCTCTCCAACCACTATGTGAAGGTGACATGCCTCCCACAGGGTAACAATACACTGTTCCCCACCCTGGTTTGGCCAGCAGCACCGAGAGCACCCTCTTGAGAGAACTGACCAGGTTTAGGAGGCTGCTTGGGTGTCTCCTCCTCGTTGCTGTCTGAGGAACTGCCACTGTCTGAGGTCTCCTCTGCCTGGGTGGGTGGCACAGCCTGACTCAGCTGGGCATCCTGTGCTGGCTGCAGGCCTGGCTTCCTTGACTTGGCAGTGGAACCTCCCAGGAGTGAAGCAGCCTGCGGGGCAGCACTGTTGGCTGGGGGAGCTTTTTCCACAGGAACCGTTTGCTTTAGGCAAGGAGCAGTGAAGGCCTAGAGAGGGGAAGATGAAATGCATCTGGACTAAATGTTCAAGCCCATAAACTATAAAAAGCAGCTCAAAGCAGATGGGCTTGGACTACCTCAGCTCTTCTTCAGCCATACTGCTCCAGTTCGTGTCAAGGTTAGCCCAAGAACCTCTTACACAGGGCACAAACACCCTATCTCCCCCTGGCCCACAGATGAAACAGGCAGCTGTGGCCAAGCAGACAACTCCTGACTTCACAGGCCACTGCTATCACAAAAGGAGAAAGACAGCCAGTCAGCTGGGAGGCAGGAACTGCAAAGGTACCAGGGCTACCTTCTGCTCACCTGCCTCACATTATGGTGTGGAACAGTGAGAGAGACATCAACTACAGGGCAAAGCTGCCCTCGGGTCCGCAAGCAATCCACAGATTAGAAAGCAAAAGAACAAGAAGCAATTATGTTGTCTCATATTTGAAACCTCCAATCAAAATAAACACAAGAGGGGTTAAAAACAGAAGAGCCTGACACTGACATCAGGTCCAAGACACAAATGCCAGCAGAGGACGGGAGCAGGGGCAACTAGGGAGCGCTCAGCCTCCTGGTTTGTGTTACAAACAAGGCTACGTGAGCAGCCTCCTCTCTCTAGACCTCTGACAAGCTGGGCCTTTGTGGGCTGACATTTCCTCACACAACATCTGGCCTTCAGAAAGGCAACGCTCCACCATGCAGAGCTGCCAATCCGACATGAGCTCTCAGCAGTCTTGAACAAAGCTCAAGTTACAGCAACTGCGTTATTTTATACAATCTTGGTACTATAAACATGCTTTAATCAAAGAACTGCTCAGGCTGGCTGCCTGCCCACCAGCTGTGGGGAGACAGCCTTTCCACTGGCCACAGCAGTAGGCCAACAAGGGGAAGGGTTTTCTTGAATGCACAGAATCCTTCTCTTGAAGCAAGGGTGCTGGCCAGACTGGGGACGTGCACGTGCAGGACAAGAAGTACACTTGGCTACTAAGCCCTGGACTCAGAACACCAGTCAAGCCACAACCAAGTAGGAACAGTAGCCACATTCCCTCAGCCAATGCTTCTTCATGTGGTTTCCCTCTTGGGTTCAAAACTGCAGCAGAGGTGCAGAGACACCCAAAACAACTTCATATCAAGACAGTTCAGGCCCTAAGGAACTTAGTCATGGCCCTGTGGGACTAGCACGGAGACATGAAGAGCTGTGACACAAGGAGCCTCAGGGTGGAGAGCTGGGATCGGCTCCACTACAGCCAGCAGGGCCCTCGGCACAGAGCTGGGGTCACCTCCCTTCTCCACGGCAGGGGCTTGGCTCCTCCAGCTGAAAGGCAGCAGGACCACTGTACTACCCTTCAGGGTAGATCCTTCCAGCCTCAAGGCTTGTGGAGGGGGAATCCAGAGAGCTCCAGCTGCACTGCTCCCTGGGGTTTGGGTGGAACCAGGGGCGGATTGCCTTGGAGCTGCCCAGCACATGGAAAGACCCTGCCTACGGGGATTTGGCTGCTTTTCTAGTCTTAACTCTCTGGAGCATTGGGCAAAGGGGAAAGAGTCCCAGAGGAACTCCTGGCTTGTGCATCTAGGCATGTTCCTGCCAAAATATTCACACCCTCCACTGCTCTCGCACACTGTGAGCTTGCTGCAGCTCTGAAACACACTCAGAGCCAGGGTCAGCAAGACCCAGGGACTCTGCCAAGAAAACCTGATCCAACCAACAGGAGGGCTCCTCTCTGCACTGCTCGTCACCCACCCAACTACCATCTCACAACTCCTGAGACGTCCTCAGTGTGCAGGATTAACAATGTCCACACCCAGCAGACCAGCAGCTCCTTACCTGAGAAGGTGGGACTATTTCCTCCTCTGAATCTGACTCCTCACTGGAATCATCGCTGCTGTCCCCAGGTGGAGGGGCTGGGGCCGGTGCCTTCTTCACAGTTGTTGGCTGGGGCACAGCATTGGTTTTTACTGCAGGAAAAGCAGAAGAGATTGTCACTATGAGAAAGTTTCTCTTTTTGGCTATCCAGAGCAGGAGGTATCACAACAGGCTGGGTTGTTCCCTATGCAGGAGAGAGAGGGAAAGCCATGAGGATGCAGGTGAGAGATCTTGGCCCTGCCAGGTGACATACCAGCTTGCGGAGGCTGTGCCTGTGCCGTGGGGGACTCCTCTTCACTGTCAGACGAGTCACTGCTCTCGCTTCCTGAGGCCTGGGTTTTCAAGGTGCTTCCCACTGCTTTTTCAGGCAGCCCAGCTTTAGCAGCCTGGTTCTGCTTGGGAACAGGCCCAGGCTGTTCTGTTAACCTCTTAACAAAAAAGAAACACAGGCACAGAAATGTGGTATTAGTAAAGGTGTTGTTTGGGAGTTTTAAGTGCAGTTTCAGCTCAAGCTGGGTTTTGTTTTACCCTAACACAGCTGTTACTAACACTCACTCCATCCTTGGCATGTTAGGATTGGAAGGGGCTTCAGTTGCTGCCTGGATGGAGCTGCTGAAGACACATACCACTGTATTTAGCAACATGCTTTTGCCAGGAAGCCTGAACATGTTTTACTGCACGAACACACAGAGCTAACAGGTCCATAGGCTCTTAACGGCAATTCCTTGTTGTGGCTGAGACACTGGCTGCACAGGAGCCTGAGGGCAAGGCAAGCACTGTAACCCCAAGACCTCCATTCTAAGGAAGCCTCTCATTCAAGCATGACCACCTCAGCTTGGAGAATCCCTATGAACTGGGAAGCCTTGTGGCAAAACATTTGCAAGATTCAAAGACAATATCACAGCAGCTACATACTACAGCTGCTGGAGAGCTCAGCTGTCCACACACAGGGCTGACAGATGTTTGGGAACACTGAGGGACAGGCAAATACAGAGACCTATCTTGGAAACTGATCTGTAAGCAGGTCTAAGAATTTAGAAATCTCCAGACAGGAAAAAAACCCTGCAAAAAACTCCTTGAGCTTTGCCTTTCTACAGCATTTGTCAACACTGACCTCTCAGGACAGGCCAGAAGCCACAGCCCTAAGCAACTAGTGTGTCAGCACTAGGCAGCCACAGTTATTGCAGCACTAGATATGGAACTGCCAGGTGAGATGATCTCTTCCCATCCCGGGCCAAGGGCTGCAGACACCTCTCCTGTACCCTGCTGGAGGCTAGTGGTGGCAGAGGGACCTCTTGCTGACTGATCTAGTAACTTCACCACCTGCAGATATTCTCCAGGTTCGCAGTGCTCTGAGCCCACTCAGTTTACTCCACTCATGGCTCATCTCCTGGCTGCTCTGCCAAAGAGTACATCATGCCTGCCAGGGTGGGCAGACCCCATCCAACCTGCACGTGACGGCAGCTCGATTCAGCACTTGGCTGCTCCCACAAGAAGGTAAGAGATTTCTGCAGGGCTGCACAGCCTCTGCCATTCCCCTCTCCACAGTTCTACTAAACTACTACAGTTCTGCTAAAATAACTGATACCCTCTCAGCCCTCAGCAGAGGATCAAGACTTCAGCAGCACCAGATCACCCAGGGGCAGCTCCTGGCCAGCAGCCTAGCAGCCTCCTGGGAAGACGGATTTTACCATGCTTCCTGGCACAGCCCCACTAAGGGCTGCCACTGGGGCAGTATTTATCATCTCCAAGCTAAACACTAAGCAGACAACAGCATCTGCATGTTTATCCCATTGCAGAACAGCTCTCTGAACAAGCCAAGCACATTTTGACTCTGCTTAGAGAAACAGAAACCTCCACAAGCACTTGGGGAGAGGGGGATTGCAAACCTCACTTGTCTGTTTTGTTTTGATACCAGTGAGTCACTATCTCCAGGACAGAGGCCACATCTGCAGTGCTGAAGAGAGAGAACTACTTGAAGCAAATACAAGAATTCACACACACTACTGAGCTAGCTCCTCTCCCCCTTGTCCCAACTACTGCTGTGTAATGGAAGCATCTACCGAGATCAGACCCCACTTGCCCACTTTTAAGACCTTCATAGGAATGGGACTGGCTTCTCCTCCTACTCAGATGCACAGTACAAGAGCTGCTTCATTTCCTAACCTGCCAAGAAACTGGAAAGGAGCTGCCATACAGTTCTGACATAGAAAGAACCTAAGAGCATCCACAGAGAAACCACCACAAGCTTCACACAGACTTGGGACTTCTCAGATCTTCCTGGGAGGCCAAGGTCCCTCCATCCACCTCACATCAGTCACTGCCAGATGGCTGAGAGTCACCATGCCCTATGACATGGCCCCAGGTGGGATCAGGCCAGCAGCTGGCTAAGTTACATGCAGGGAGCTGGGTAAAAAAGACAGAGCTTCTGACAAAGTCACAGGTACTGAAGCAACTTGGAGAGGAGGAAAATAATTCAAGAGGAAATCGTTTTTCCTGCTTGCTCTCCAGCCCCCAAAGCAGGAGCTGCCTGCAGCTCAGCAGAGTGTGATGACTCAGCTCCTGCACAACCCATCTGTCACTCCGCTGGGTCCATCTGCATCATGCATCGCTGCATGACAAGAGAGGGAACAACACCGAGCCACGTGTGCAGAGCACGTTGTAACAATCACACCCCATTGCTGCCTGAAGCACTGCCACTGTATCAGGACTGGGACCAGTATCTCAGCTGTGTCACAACACAGCAAAGGTATGATTGTCATCTGCAACAGAGTGGGGACAGGGTTCAGAGAGGGATAGGGGCCCTACCACCTCTTGGCCTCTCCTCACAGGGCCTACAGTCCAGGATAAAAAGTCATAGGAGCAAATTCTACAAGCACAGCCTGCTTGGGCTTTCCTGGGATGCTCAAGGAGGCCCAGCTCTGCTAAGCAGAAGCTGAAGCCTGTCCATGGAGGGCTCAAGTGCTATCTTTGGCCCAAAAACTCCAGGAAAGAGGAAGCAGAGCAGAACTAGCAGTTCCAAAAGAAAAGCAACTCAGAACATCTTTAAGGTTAATCCAGACTGTCCCCATCACCATCCTTCCCCCCAAAATAGGCAAACACCTTGTCAACTTTTTTGACTATATATTCCTGAGTCTTCAGGGGTAAACATACCAATTAAGCAGTTCAATTTAGGCATGATGTTCATTTTAATTGTGCTAATCCACCCCCACATGGAAAGATGAAGCAGCTTCCAACGCTCTTTATCTGTTTGGAACTTGCACAGAAGCCAGAGGAAGTTGCAGGATACAGTAAGTCAGTGGTTAGCATATGCCTAAGTAACAGATGGTGAGAATGAGCTAAGAAGAGTTTGACTGGGAGGACAGGAGTGTGGACACAGCTAAGCCTAATAGTTTATCTTCAGGCTTCACTCATGGTCTCTGCCTGCAGGCTACTAACACAGGAAGAAACAGCCTGTTTGGCAGAAATAGAGCTCCCTCCATGACAAGCTCTTCCCTGCTGACTGTGGCTGTTGAGGGGTAATCACCAGTTTGCAAGAGGGAAGGTAGTAAGGTAGTCAAATAGCTGGCTACCTGCTGCTACCAGCTTCAAATCAACACTGGGGGGAAAGAAACATACCCCAGCAGGTCCCTCACCTACAACCCTGCTAGAATGGACAAGTCTCTAGTTTTACAGCAGGACCCCATGGCACAATGATCAGAATAGCTGCTACTGCCACTCAGAGCTGAATCTTCACAAATAATCATGCAGGAAGAGAGCAGCACAGAGCCAACTGTTTAGAGATGCGTCCCCCTCCACCCACCTTAGCAGACCAAGGCTACAAAGACTAAAACACAGAGCCTCTCTGGCTCCTGCCTGTCAATAGCAAAAGGACGTGTTGACAAAGAGCCTTCTTGCAAGGACACGTGAGGCTCTGCCCCCAGCTTCCCTTCCTCCCTGCAGATAATAGCTGCCATCTCTAAGACACTGCTTTCAGGGCTCTTTCTGAAGGACCCCGTAGCTCAGAGCCAATGCTGAAGGTCTCCACGATGCTTTCACGAAAGGATTTGCTTCCTTATGAGTTCTGCCACCTAACTCTGAGTCCAGTCCAAGTTCATGGTCCTTCTATCAAGAGAGGTCTGAACCCTCACAGGAGAGCCAAGACCAATCTATCTGTGACCTCATACGAAAGGCTCACTCCAAGGGCAAGGCATGAGTGGAGTGAAACCAGTTGGTGTCAAGCAGGTTACCTCCCCGCCCCTGCTATGGCTGCATGAGAAGTTAAGCTATTCTTGTTTCCATGTAGAAAGATTGAGCTTCCTCTCTGAAGGACTGAGAAACAACATACTATATGCTACTGGTGTTTCAAGGAGAACAGCAGTAGTATTTAAGGGCTAAACAATTGTCTTGCATATCCCACCCCTTAGGTATCACTTACCTTCTGGCTGACAGGCACAGATAGATTGTCCTCTTCACTGCCTGAGGAGTCTGAGCTCTCTGCTGGTTTCATGCTTTCAGCAGGCTTTGTGGGAGTCAGTGTGGTTTTGGCCTGCTTTGGTACTGCTGGTTTTGGTGCTGGCTTCCCCTCAGACAGTGGAAGTGTTTTTGCTGAAGATGCTTTGCTGGACAGCGATGCTGCTGGTGTGTGTTTCACCAGGAATGGGACGGCCTGGGAGGACTTTGGAGGTTGCTTTGCCTGGACAAGACAAGAATAGCATGAAACAAAGCAAATCCCACGGCAGCACAATTCCTTTGCTCACACTGTAATCAAGGGAAGAGATTTCAGAATCCCCTGGGAAAGGCAAACACTGAAAGAAGATTAGCAACTGGTAGGACAGAGGGAATCCTTTTCTCTAGCTGTGTGGGGATAGTCTCCCAAGGTGAGCAAGCAAGACTACACGTTCTTCATCAGCCTGCTGATACTACCAGGCCCCTCCAGTGAGGTACATCACAGCACTTTGCACTCTCCACAGCAGGGAAGCTAAGCTGCACTACAGTTTGACAAATTAGACACTATTTATTGCAATTTATAGCTGAGAAGCAAAGTCAACCATGACAATTTGCCTCTTCAGGTGAGAAAAGGATTCCTGGGGATTTTTATTCAAACAATAAAGAAAGGCACAATGGCTTGACTGAAGCTTGAAGCAAAGACATTGAGGTACCTTTGAACACCCTGTGCCTTTTTCCTCCCACCCTGTGACTTTGCTCTACACTACATGCATTTACAAAATGTTCTTTTCACTGCACTTCCTAGCCCTGGAGAGGTGTTCAAGAAGAGATGGAGTCTTGGGTAAACGCACTTGGGTTACTGATGGAGGTTCCTCTTCTTCACTGTCTGATGAGTCGCTGCTCTCTGATGTGTCAACAGGCTTTGCAGCTCCAGGAACAGTCATGGCTGTTGGTTTGGCCTGGTTTGGTGCCAGCATTGTTTGCCTCACTGCATTATTCTTGTGGGAGAGAGAAGCAGGGAGGGCACTTTTCACAGGTGCTGCATTAACCTGCACTGTTTTCACAGATGCTGCATTAACCTGCACTGTTTTCACAGGTGTTTTTGTCTGGGAACAAAAGAAAACAGGAGAATGGGGCAACATCTCAGAAGAAAATGGTTAAGAGCTGTAACTGCATAGAATCTGTTTTAAAGAAGGCTATCTTGCTAACTTTGAGTAGGACAGGCTTGTTCAGACCCATGGGCTATGGAGCATCTGAAGCAAGCCATTCTCTCCATGGACTGCCTGAGTCATCTGTGGAGTTGCACACCAATCACCTCCTACATATCAAAGGATCTCCCTCAGCTAGGAGGAACTGGGATGGAATGGTTGTTGCTAGCAGAGGTTAGCAGGGCTCTCAGCCACAGAGCATGTTCTTCTGGCCTTGGGATTGGGAATCCCACACACTGAGGGAAGGGAGTGTTGTCAGACTACAGCATTGTAGTATTTCCTCCCTCCTTCAAGGGAAGGGAAACGATTTCCTAGAGACAAGGACCCTGGGTTGGAGAGGTTACCTGGACTGCTGGAGTTGCAACCTCCTCCTCAGAGGAGGTCTCATCACTTGACTCCTCACTGCTGCTCTCAGCTGCCTGTTTCGGCTCTGAAACACAAGCAAGATGTCACAGCTGCTGCCTCTTCTGAGCTCCCAGAGAGTGATGCTAATGCAGCTTTTGATGTCAAGAAAACAAAAGAAGCTGCAGAGAAGACTAAGGAGATTTGCAGGAAGAGGGCCGAGCCCTGCTGAAAATATCAGTGGCCTGCTGGGAAAAGCTCCTCCAGACAAACATAGGCCCACAAACACCACTCCCCAAAGGGCAGGCAGAAGATAGGAAATCCTTCCTGGCCACCCTCTGACCCTCAGGGGAGCTGCCCAGCCACACACAGCTCCCTGCAGGAGCACCCAGCCTGGTGGGACCTCCTCTGGAAAAGAACCATGAGAAGGACCATTTTCAGGGCTTCTACAATCTGTTCCTCAACCTCCTCCCCCAACACACACACTTCAAAGCAGTAAAAGACTTCTCTAAAGACTTCAAAACCCAAAACCAATCACTTTGCAACTGGGACAAGAGAAGATACTGCAGTGCCTTTCCAAAGGGCTGAAAGCATCTGCAGTATTAGTACTGCATCCCCTCCAGATATGCTACACTGCTATCTCCAGCCCTGTAGTGCTGGATGCTGCCAGACAGACATCTTAGCAGAGAATCTGCTGCTTGAAATGGGTGCACACATGCTGGGTTCATCCTACAGAGCTCCAGAGCTGGCTGCTTTGCAGTGTTCTTAAAGCCTCCCCAAGGAACAAGCACAGTTCTGAGCTTTCCAGCAAGGGAGCTGCCAGGAACATGCTGAAGGCATGGCTAAGACTTCATTTGCAGCAAAGCTGGAGCACACATACATTTACCACACTCTGCAAGCTCCTTACCAACTTTGGGGGCTGGGGCCTTCACAGTTGGCGTCTCTGTTTCCTCCTCACTCTCTGATGAGGAGCTGCTGCTGCCGCTGCTGCTGGAACTTTCTGGTGCTTTGGTGGTTACTGGTGCTTTGCTTTGACCTACTTTGGCCATGGCTGTTGTGGCATGTTCAGGCTTCCCAGGACCAGGCACTTTCTGCCCAGCCTTGGCTGGAGCTGCAGATGCAGCTGGTGCATTGGGCTGCTGCTTATTTGAGAGCACAGTTCTGTTGGCAGGAGAGAGCCCTGCTGCTCTGCCTGCTGGGGCAGCGAGTTTGTTAGGAGAATGCAGGGAATTGGCAGCTTTGCCACTCACCACAGCTGGTGTCACCTACAGGAAACAAAAGAAATTAGAAGCCTATAGACAGATGAGGGGGTAAATTGGACACAAAATACTTTAAACAGCCATCTGGCAGCTGGGCAAGCCACAGAGCTCTTTAGGGAAGCATTTAGGGGACAGATATCTAAAAGAAGGCTTGTGCCAGCATAGGAGGGTCATTTAAATATGAATTCCACCACAGCCCACAATGCTACCCATGCTGATTAGACTGGGATAGTCAAAGTGCTATCAGCCTTCAGGGACAAGAGAAGAATCACCTTACCGTGACTGCACCTTTCCCAGCAGGTGTCTCCTCTTCTGATGAGGAGTCATCTTCACTGCTTTCTACATTCACTCTTGAGTTTGTGGCCAGGGAAAGGCTGCTGGCTGCTGCACAGGAGAGAGCCGCAGAGAAATTGTGTGAGTGTGACTCTCACACCAAGATGGCCTCTGGTCTGCAGGAAGCACCAGCAGGCAGGGCAAGGTCTCATCTCCACACCTGTCCCAACACCACCACCGTGGCTCTTGCAACAGGCAAGTGCTTTGCTCCTCCACCCCGTCCTTCCCACCACCAAGACAAGGAACCTTCTAAGATCTGCAAGTTTCCAAGGGCTGGTCTACAGCTGATGAGACTGAGCCAAGATGTATCAGACACATGGGTTTTTGTTAGGCTGTGCAAGCCAACACCTCCCATAACAGCTGCACCAGGGATCTATCTCCACCTGAGTCAGAGGCCACTGGCTTTCAAGATCTACTAACAAGTCTTTCTCTGATCCATGAACCAGACCTGCCTTTGTTGGCCCTAACACACACCTGAGACCAGCCAGAAGGTGCTCCACACTGGGCAGTGCTTTCCCAAGGCTTCATACAAGTGACAGCACCCATCCCTCCCCAATGAATCCTAACAGGTTTTCTCTACCTTCACCAGACATCTGTGCTCCTCAGAAACTTCACATGAGAAGGGGGTGCTAAATTAGTTGTCCTATTTTTCTAAGAGCACAAGGGAATAGCCACCACTTCACAAGCATTTTCTGTAGCCAAACAAGTCAGGCTGTTCCTACACAACCCCAAAGTCCTATTCTGTCAACATCAGGGAGATGAAAGGCTCCTACCGTTGGCAGCTTTCACCTTCTCTTTCTCATCCTCTTCTTTCTCTGAGCTCTCTGAGCTGCTCACAGGATCAGGAACTCTGATCTTTTCTGGGATAGCTGTCTCCTCCTCACTCACCTTTCTTCTCCTGGAATTGGAGGGAGTTCTGAGGGAATAAATTGTAATACAATTAATCATCCACTCTCAGGTCAGTCTCCAGCCTAAGGACAGGCCATGGCATTCCTCTACAGCTCTAAAAGGGCTGGGAGAAATGCTTCTCTAACCAGCAAGGGACATCTGCAGTCCTCCAGGCAACTCCTGAGAGCAACATATTACTATTACAAAGTCCTGTTAACTCCTGTAATAATCCCTTTAATAGAGTAAGCCACACAGGCAGCTACAACACCCCAATAACCTCCTGATTCAGTGGCAGCTTACACCACAAGAGAGATCACTGTGACAATCTGTCATCTGAGTGACTAGGAGCTCAGAGGTATTATGCTGGGGAGAGCACTGGTCTACAGAGCAGCCCAAGAGCACTTGAGGGCTGTAGGGCTCTGGCTGCTCCCGGGGCTAAGCTGTCACAGCTTCCCCCTGCTCTCAGGCACCCTTCCACTCCCTCCCACAGGTTAGACACAGATAGCCCTTGAGGGACGCTACCTGTAATTAACTGGAAAACAAAACTGCTAGGTTCACTTTTACTGTAAGAGTTTCTGAAGGAGAACAGCAAGGATGGCCTCAGCTCATCCACACAAGAGCACTCCAGCTAGGCAGGGCACCTTCTGGATAAAAGCCCCTTTTTTAGGTCTCTACATCCCTCACTGTGATTCCAAAACAGGGACACTAGGAATAAAAGTTGTGTTGGTGGGGTGGGATCACAAGAGAAAGGTGACCCTACAGAAAAAAGAATTAAATTTGAAGCAAGCACTGTACTTCCCCCCAAGTTTTAGAAGTTATAAAGTCTGGAAGAGTTTGCTCTAGCACTCAGGAAAACTCATAGAGAAAGGTCACTATTGACACCCAAGAGACCAATAAACTGTCAGAGGAACTACAAGGCTGTTTCTACACCAGTATACCACTGCCTAGTTCCAGTCTTTCTCCCATTAAAGTAAGAAAATCATGGAGACACAGAAGCAAGAACCAGGGGAGCACAAAGGTATGAGGTGTTCTAGCTGAAGACACCTCTGAAGCAGACACACACTTCCCGAGTCTGCTGCTACAGCCATGCTGAGAAGCATCTTCAGCCCAGCACTCCTGCACATGGGCACACAAGTCCATCTCCACTGATTCCTCAGTAACCTGGCTCTGTGGCTCCACTAGGCCTCTCCACAGGCTGTGCTCCACAATCAAACTGAATCAAGTGGTGCACAGGGTGAGTGCAAACATCATCACACCCCAGAGAGGGGAAGGCTCCACACCGCAGACCTCCATATGGGGTACTCGGTGGAACTACCACCCGAGAAGGTGTCGGGCTGAACATGTCAGGGCTTGAGAGGACATGCTGAACCCAAGAGAATTCCTCTGAGCCAGAAGAAATGTAATCTCTGCCAAGGTTTAAGTCCCTGTAGGAGCCTTGGCATTTCAACATCTGCTCAAATCCCCTGTGCTTGGTTCAGTATTCCTGCAGAGCATGTGGCTTTAAAAAGAAAGTGAAACAGAAGTGGGGGAAACACTACTGCCAGTAAAGCATGACTCTGAGCCCCACAAGGCTCCAGTACTAACCCCAACCAGCAAGAACAGCATCAAAGTAACTCAAAGTTACTTATTTCCAAGCTTAAACCAAATCTTAAACCAAAAGCAATCTTTAACATTTGAAATGAATCAGTCTGAAAACAGAAGCTAGGAGGAAAGTCTGCTGAGCACAGTTATCGTGGGAAATACTCTGACAACAGGGAATTCCAGTAAATAAAGATCACACATGCCATGCAGCCTGGATCTTAACACAGCCCGGAATTTATTTGACTGTCATTTCCTCCGACTTACTTTTCCCAGTGAGTAAAGATGTCCTCGAGAGAGGCTGTGAGGGAAGGGAGCAATTTCTGTGAAAGGAGAGGGAACACAGGTCAGGATGCTACCAGCATGCAGCAGAGACTTCAGCGACCGCTCCAGGAACTCCTAGGAAAACGGGAATGTGTCCTTTCTGTACAACACCCCCTCCGCGCCGGCGGCTCGTTCCGCAGCACCCAACGCTACCTCCTCCCCAAAAGGGCTTCACCCGCAGCAACACGTGTTCGCCCCCCGGTACAGAACGGCTTTATCTGGGACGCTGTCGCTTTCAGCCCATCTCCCAGGCCAGTGTTCGGGCACCAGGGAGGACCCACTGGGGGCGGGGCCAGCACGTGGATCTAGTGTGGGCCAACGTTCGGCCATAAGACCAGAACGGGCCCGGTGGTCAGCGAGAGAGCAAAGGGGACAGGGCCTTCCGTCCCCGCTGAGGCCCGGCCTTCAGGACCGTCCCCACTGCCTCCCCCTCGGTCGGGCCTTACTGCCCGTTACCTGGCCGGTCTGTGCCTGGAGCTCGCGAGCCGCCCGAGCGTAGCCACCGCGAAGCAGGTGCTGGTGGATAAGGGCGAGCAGCTCTAAGCCCCCGCGGCCATCTGCCGCCATGGCGCGGCCACCACTCAGCGCAACCCTGGGGGCGCCGCGTGCTGCGCAACCTTGACGTCACGTCCGGTTCCGCCGCGGGGCCTGACGGGAAGTGCAGTGCCGGGAGGGCGGGGGCGGCTCGGGGTGGGACGGGACGGGACGGGGCGGAGCCCTCGCCCGGGAGCCGTTACAGCACTTGCGGGTGACGGGGTTGGGTTGGGTTGGGTTGCGGTTGTCTGAGCGGCGGTAGTTCAGTTTTCG